>JAPMLY010000477.1:60000-85000 GCA_026401115.1 Tetraselmis chui
GATGCTGAAAGATGTTTCAATGCTGTACTTAGGCAGTAGATGTTGTAAGTGAACAAAGGAATTGTTAAAAGGTTTTGTCACCTCCCTCTACTGCATTGGGCTTAAATAGGTTTCAGCCCAGACTAATTACGCCTGCAAGCTACGCTTACGTGTTAGGCGTTAGGGCTGTCTAACCGTCGTCATCTGCCTCGAGACGCGGCCTGCCTAGCATTGGGTTTCACGACGCGGCTCCTTCTGCATCGAAGAGCTCGTTTCTGGCGCGTCATCTAGCTGGTTAGATTAATTATGCATATTTGTACGTACCGGGAGGTACTGGTCGTACTGTAGCATCAGCACCATTACAATATTGCAGTAGCGACGTACCCACGAGTATACGTCCATCCTGTGGAAAAGCACGAATTGGTATCCGTAGCGAGTACCTGTACAATGTCATGTAATGTATTGTTGCAAGACTGTACTCGTCACATTTGCTTCCCCTCCCTTTTTCCATGTCCGTGCTCATGTTCTTCTTCTTCTAATTAAAAATGATAAGGATTATGTTTAGATTATTTTGACTTTAGAGTGTGTGTATCTGCACGACTGAAATTTGACTTTTTGTGGATTGAATTACAATCAGGTATAGCTATGTTTGCTCGTGTCGCTCGACTTGTTGATATGTGTACTCCTCCACAAAAGTCCGGACATGCATAATTTTAAGCATAAGCTAGTTAAGAACACGCTCCCCTCTCACCACGTCAAGCACGACGACACCCATGTACCGCCCAAGTGTAGAAGAGCCGGGAAGCAAGCAGCTAGCCGGCGTCCGGTATGGTTAGACCTAAGTTTAAAGCGAGTGTTGTCGGTGGAGTTTGTCGAATTAAGCCCGTAATTTCCTAGGAAACTGTTTGAACCCCACACGTCGTTCTGAGCTTCACGCTCGAATATTGCTCAAGCGCTCATACCAAGCTGCACATTAATCAGTGCTCCACATACCGTATTTTGGGACTTGTTGGAGGGGGTTTGGAGGCGTGGGTGCCGTGTTTAATGCGCGAGGTTTGGGTTGCGGATGTATGAATATATCACGGAAGTTCACGCCGCATGCACGGGTGATGTATTTGGAAAGGAGGCGAGTAAAGACCCAAATGACGCAGATTAAGATAAACTATGCACGCCGGAAGTAGGTAGGGGCGATTGGCTTTGGTGAGGGGCGAGTTCCAATTTGGCCGTTTGGGACGCATCACGTTGACGGTGGTGTTTGGAATGCTTAGGTGTGTGCTTGTGCCAACCACACCCACCCCTGTCGGAATCGGGAACGGATAGTTACATGTAGGGTCGTGCCGGCCCCACAAGGGGGCCGTCCGTGGTTACTCGAGAAGTGAGAGGAGAGAGATGGCGGCCGGCGAAGGCATTAGCAAGGCCAGCCGACCGCCACTATTAGGGAATAGAGTTCCGCTAATAGCATAACACTAAGTACTAGGACGATAAATAGCTACCTTGTACATAAGCACTAGGCATCGGGATGCTAGTGCTAACACCCCCCCCCTCAAGGAAGCCGAGGTCTTGACGTTGTCGTAGCTTGCGTTGAGGAAGGTGCCATCTTGGTCGAAGGTGTAGTGCTTGTAGCGTGTGTCTCATGCCGGGTAGGTGTAGCGACATGCGCTCACATGAACGTGCCGCCACCGGCGAGTTGCCGATATGAAGCGGTTCCAAATGTACTGCGTAATGTACTAGTCTGACATGTAGCGGAAAAAACTGTCCCCGGGCGAATAAGCCGACGCATGAGAGCGACCGGCGAGCGTGTAGGCGCGTAATAGCATAGACGGGCGTTGTTCGTGTTTATTCCCCCCTTTCGCCGTGGAAAAGTTTAGATCCTCGCTAAGTTAAGTGAGCGTTGCGGCTTTGCCTGGGGAAAAAATAATAACAATACTAATTAAAGTATGCACGGGCAGAATTTTCGCGGGTCGGTTTTAAGCAACGAGATCCGGTCGAGAGCATCGGTAGGCTCAAGGCTAAATGAGACTAAAAGATGGGTGGGGCGAGCGTGGCGCCGGGCGCTTTGCACACGCTCTTCTCCTTTGTACGTAGGAGATGGTAGGACAGTCGGGGACAACCAACTTGAAGGCGAAGCGTGGTGTCGGTTGGACGATGAATAACTGGCGTGGCGCCGAGCGCTTTACACACGCTATGCTCTTTTTTACGTGGGAGTAGGTAGGACTAGCGTGGCGCCGAGCGCTTTACACACGCTCTTCTCTAGTGTTACTTGGTGGAGGGCCCATAACCTGTCGAAATCGGGAGCGGATAGTTATACGTAGGGTCGTGCCGGCCCCACAAGAGGGCCGGCTGTGGTGACTAGAGAAGTGAAAGGAGAGAGATAGCGGCCAGCGAAGGCACCGGAGGGCCGGCCGACCGCCACTAATAGGGAATAGAGTACCGCTAATATGATAACGCTAAGTACTAGGATGAAAAAGAGCTCCCTTATACATAAGCACTATGCAACGGGATGCTAGTGCTAACAGCCCCATGCGTGGCACACGTCGGGAATTAGGCTTGTAAACCAGTAGGAATGAAACTTTGGTAGACATGTATGGACAAACCTCACACAAATTGCCTCATGAAGTCAGCTGAATTCGACAAGTGTTGCTTGGCACGCCTGCTCAATTTTGCCGGAATATTAATTCATCGAAACTTCACTTGTGGGTGTTTGAACTCCGGAGTAGATGAGTTGGACGAGGATTGAAAAGGCGCGTCCAACGGTACTTGTTCCAAAAACGCTTGGCCCTATTCAAGGAAGTTATGATCCTTTGAAATTTGTGGCCGAAAAGAGCTTGCCCTTGGGTTGTGCTCATATCGGTGGTAAGTCTACATACGAGATTTCGTGGGTATTCACCACAGCGGCCTGCCCAACATCTCCTCCCTCCGTCGCCTATGCACTTTGTTGGCGCGACCGTCGCATAAGGCTTCATATTGTCGATCTGTGCGCCCGTTGATATTTTCGTCTAACCGGCACGGCGTGTGATGTGCTACTTTGATTAGGCTAAGTTGGCAACCTTACTAATAGTAGAACCTAATCTCCATATCTACTTATACAGCGTAGAGATAATTAGTAAGATTGTCTTAGGAACAGGGTTTCTTACAATCTGGGTGTGGCGTAAATCTGGTCTATACAGGTCTCTTCCCCTCGACCAGTAAGTCCCCGTCTTAAATATCCACGCCTCATGTGTTCTAGAAACACCCTTAGAACATGTAGCTTGTGTTGTGTGCTAACTAAACCAAACTATTACTAGTGATACAGATTATCTGAGATTATATGTACCGTCTATCCAACCTTATCGCACAAGCTCTTACAACTATCTAGAAAAGAACTATCTAGAAGAGATACAAGAAGGTCCGTAATCAGGTCAAGCGATACATGCTCAAAGGGCCTGGTAGGTACCTCATGCGATTGAAGGAGTCCATAAGGCTTGTGTCGCGCTGCCTTGTTGCGTTGACATGTAACACAGCTGCGTACATAGTGTTGTACTGTCCGCTTCATGTTAGGCCACCAAAACGTCCGGGTCACTGCTGCCAATAGTCGAATAATACCAGGATGTCCCGCGGTCGGTGCGTCGTGTAGTTCGTACAATACTCTTGATCGCAATGTAGAGACGTTCGGTACATACAGTCTTGTTCCGTAGGCGTACAAGAGTCCATTAGATTGACGTACCAGCCAGGTAGGCAGAGATTTCCGGGTAAGCAGATATTAATCCGAGTCATAAGCGTTTTTGATTTCCGCATGAAGTCCAGAGTCAAGGTGTAACCGGGATTCCAGGGAAAAAATCTGCGCGTGTAACTCGCATTTTGCTTCGTCGTTGGTCCAATCGCGTAACAGTTGCAGCTTCTATAATGAGCCCTTCAGGTCAGATCGGCGAGACAGAGCGTCCGCATGGTTAACTGCTCCCTTCTTGTATACGATGTCCATATGTCGCTTATAAGGCGCTAAAACTTGAAGCCATCGCACCTATCGAGTAGACAAATCGCGCTGCCGAAAGAAGTGTCGCAACGTGTCGTGGTCCGTAATTACTGTAAATCCCGCCGCGCCATCTAAGTAGCAACGGAATTTCAGTAGAGCGTCGCGAACTACCAGTAGCTCTTGTTCGTGGACATGGTAGTGTATCTCATGCTTGTTCATCTTTCGAGCATGGTACGCAACATGTTGTAATCCAATACCTTGGTCTTGTAGCAGCACAGCTCCTACTGCAAATCCAGAAGCATCCGTGTACAGTGTGTACCTTGCATTAGGATAAGTGTCAGGAATTACCAATACCGGTGCACGTACCATCGCGCCTTTAATTTGCTCGAATGCTTACTGGGCTTGATGGGTCCAGCGAAATTCCGGTGTCTTCTTGGTCAGATCCGTTAATGGGGTTGCTAGGGTTGCGAATTGGTTGATAAATCTCCAGTAATATCCAGCTAGTCCCAGAAATCCACGTAATTCTGTCACAGATTTCGGCCGGGGCCAATTATGTACTGCCTCCACCTTGTCGGGGTCCATTCGGATTTGTCCAGCTTCCACCACATGCCCAAGAAAATTGACGCTCGATCGTCAGAAGTAACACTTAGAGAGTTTGATATGCAATTGGTGTCGCTGCAACTCTCGTAACACGAGTCGAATATGCTCGAGGTGTTCATCGGCCGTCTTACTGTAGATCAACACATCGTCCAAATATACCACGCAGATCTTGCCAAGATACGGGGCCAAAACTCTATTCATCATCGCTTGGAATCCAGTTGGGGCGTTATAGAGTCCAAAGGGTAGAACGCAATACTCGAACAATCCGTAATGAGTTTGGAATGCTGTCTTATGTATGTCGCGCTCCTTAACTCGAACTTGGTGATAGCCCTTATACAGATCCAACGTGCTGAAATAATGAGCCCGATATAGCGAGTCGAGTAATTCATCAATCCGGGGTAACGGTGTTCGGTCTTTCCTCGAAAGGTCGTTGAGTTTCCGATAGTCTACGCACATACGCATGGTACCATCCTTCTTGCGTACAAATAAAATCGGGGCACCGTACGGAGATTTAGACGGACGAATCCAACCTTTTGCGAGTAAGTCTTGTAATTGTACCCGAACCTCTCGGAGTTCTGCTGGTGACATACGGTACGTTCGCTCCTTAGGTGGTTCATCGCACTCCAAGTTAATCTCGAAGTCGCACTCGCGAGTTGGCGGTAGACCGTTAGGCTCCTTGATGATGTCCGTAAACTCGTTCAGGGAATCTAGTAACGAAGTCGTCCACTCAGGTTGTTGATAAGTATTGATGTCGTCGACCGCATCTTGTACTTCTCGTAGTCCAATCACGAAGAGGTCTGCTGGTAGTTGCCTTAGCAACTTTGCCATCGCATCCGTCTCCAAGTGATGTGCTGCCACAGGTACGGTATACTCGTCGCCAGACACCATAGCTTCGCCAGTTTTACGGTCGCAAATCGTTTTAGTAGACCAATCTATATCCGGGTTGACGGCTTGTAACCAAAGTTGACCGAGGATGATGTCGAATTTATCCAGTTCTGTCATAATTGCGTCCAAACGTATGTCCAGGGTCCCTACTGTAAGCACTTCATTCCGTAGTCGCTGGCGAGTCGTAGTTGTACTACCATATGCCAATTTTATCATGTATTTCTCTCCAAAAACCGTCGGGATGTGATGCTCCCGTACCCACTCAGCCTTGCATAAATTCTCCGATGCGCCAGAGTCAACCAAAATACGGCATCGATATCCGCGTAAGGTGCCTCTCAACACAAACATACTTGTTCGAGAGTTGGTTGTGGATACGTGCAGCGTCGCAGGAACATTGTCTTCTAGTCGGACGTTCTTGTTCATCCACCTGTCGATCGGTTTTCCAAAAGTCTCGTAACGAAGAGGGAACTGCTCATCTCCACGAACTAGATAACCCGTACGCCGTGCCGAAATTAATTCCTTCCAGGTAGCCCATACTGCCCAAGAAGTTGACGCATCGTTCGGTATCGATCCGGGTCGAACGCGAGCGATATACACGTAGCGCTTATTCTGTCCGGACGACTCCGTCCCTAAAACGCGTAAATTTGTTTCGCTCACCTTAAATCCAGTTGTCTCCGTAAGAGCTCGCACTGATGTGCATTCCGGGGTCGCGTCTTCAATCTCCTGTTTGCCACCAGGAAACCATACCATGCCAGTATCCTCTTTCGCTAGTAACACTCGTCGGCCATCGGTAACAAGAGTCGTCGAGTGAGTCCAGTAGGTTTTCGGGGGGTTCTGTAGGTTCTGAGGCAGAAATCGAACTCGATCGGTGTCGTCGACGTAGACTTGCGTCGTCCATCTTGTCGGTCCAACATCTTGCCTTCTTCCTTCTATTCCGTCATTCGCAGGGCAGGTAAACACATGTTTTGTCGCCGCTTGCTCGTCGACAAGTCGGAAATTTCGCATCAGCTTGAACCATGGTTTTGCCCTCCATTTTGGAGCCACTATAACCGCTCTAAGGTGGGGATGGAGCACTTTACTCCGCAAATAATGGCCCAAAATATCTTCTAATTCATTAAATGGCGCATTTAGCCAAATTCTCCGGTACTTCTTTAAATCTCTCTCCTGAAATGGGCGCGCCGGACAGCAAAAATCCTCCGCCACTTGAGAGTTAAGGCCGTCATTATCGCTAGCTCCATCTAAGTCGAAAGGTCCGTAGGTCTGAGAGTACTTCGGGAAATACTCCCTATTCATCATCCAGTCGCTAAAGTCCTTGCTCCTAAAGATTGGCCTCAATGCCGTTTGAGGTAACGGGTTTCGTACTTCTTTTGTCTTGGTCTCTTCCTGAGTCGTTGTAGGAGACGAAACCTCAACCTGCAGCTTGCCGCGAGCTGCCGACTCAGGTCTCACTTTCCCGGCCGGGATTTTCTCGTTCTGTCGTTTTTTTTGTTCTTTCTCTCTGTGCAGTCGATAGCGATGTGTCCCTTCTTGTGGCAAATGAAGCATTTGCCCTCCTTCTTAAACCTGTCGACCCCCTCTTGAGTGAGGTGTCTAATCTCGTACAGCTCCCGCGGCTTCTCTTCGGTCGCGCCATGCGAATCTTCCTCCGACTCACTGTCGATCTCCTCCGCTGCCTCTGAAAAGTCGTTGTCTTCTTCGATGGCGTTCAGCCGGCCTGTCGAACGTTGGGTCGTGTCAATCTTGGTCTCCGCTGCCTCCGCTCGCAGAGCTGCTTGAATCGCCTCGTGTAGGGTCTTAGGGTTTTTCAGGGCAACCTCCTTATGAATCGAGGGTCTCAGACCGCGCTGGAAGTCATGTACGTTA
Source organism: Tetraselmis chui (assembly GCA_026401115.1). Classification (NCBI taxonomy): domain Eukaryota; kingdom Viridiplantae; phylum Chlorophyta; class Chlorodendrophyceae; order Chlorodendrales; family Chlorodendraceae; genus Tetraselmis; species Tetraselmis chui. Next base: position 67,277 of record JAPMLY010000477.1, read on the forward strand.
TCTTCTTCATGACGGTGAGGAAGCTCCAATAATTGTTCTCGAAAGTAGTTCGCATACTTCAGGACCGTGGTTTTCTGTCGCGCCTTGTCCAAATTCAATCTCGCTTGTTCCGCCGGTGTTCTTCCGCAGAATTCCTGAATTAAGGATTTCTCCATCTCAGAAACTCCGGAAAATCCTCCACCGACTTCATCTCTAGTCTGCGCAACTTGGGAGTACCACCACTTCGATAGTGGGCCTTCCAGAAAGCCAGATACACAGTACACTCCTCTTTGCTCTTCAGGGTTAACGCTGTGATACCGTAGATACCCTCGTGCATGTCGGAACCAGTTTCTCAGCTCGTCGATGTTAGTCGTAGCGATGCTCTTGATCTTGGCTGGTTTGACATCGTTCGGCATCATGCTTGGCATCTCTCGCGTCCTCTCCGATCTCAATTGTTCTCCTCGAAGAAAATTCTCCGTCTCTCGGCTTCTGTCCACTCGTCCTTCAAAATGTCTGAAACCGTTGCCGACGTGGTCACGCAGTTGAGATAGCTCAATCGAAAAAGTGTCAACTCGGTTACTTAGTCGTTGTAGCATCTCGGTGACGTGTACCGACATAGGCTCCATCGTGGGACTCGATCCTTCTCGCACTGCATGTCTTCCACCATCTGTCGACGTCGGCTGTGTCGGCCCAGCAGGCGCCCCCTCGGGTCGACCATCAACTTCCTCTGGTAGTCTCTCTCCTGCTCGGTTAGACATCTTCGTCTCGTCTAGCTGTTCTGAGGCTCCGAAACCACGTGTGAGGTGCTACTTTGGTTAGGCTAAGTTGGCAACCTTAGACTCATAGTAGAACCTAATCTCTGGATCTAATTATACAACGTAGAGATAATTGATAAGATTGTCTTAGGAACAGGGTTTCTTACAATCTTGGTGTGGCGTAAATCTGGTCTGTACCGGTCTCTTCCTCTCTACCAAAATGAAATTGAAATTAAACACTCCAATACCAGTAAAAACCGGTTGGAGTCTCTGGGCCCCCCCTTTTGCTATGCCATAAAGGACTTAGAAGCGTGAGGTAGACCGTGAACCACTAATCCCAACCTCTCCAATGGGAGTAACGATATCGTCTAAAACATACCCGTACCATTATCCAGGTACTTACTATTTTCTGACCTAAACTATTTTTTTTCCTGGATACAGTATGAAATAAAAATTGTCGCTATTCTCCACGATACGCGGCCTGCTCCAGCCGCGGCGGGGTTGCCGATCAGCAAGGCTGGTCAGCATGAGCTGGTCGAGTCGAACCTGCCTGATCTCGGCTCATGTGCGACTCCGGTCGTGCCGGAGGTAGGGGGAAAGGCATGTGGAAAACCCCCCTCGCGCAGGTCGTCGTCGGACTCGTCTCGATCCGTGCTCGACCCCGTCCGAGATATCGGAGATAGTGGTCGCTCTGCTCGGCGCGACCCTCCACCTAGTCTAGCCTTCTCCCCCCCCGCGGGGGCTGGGAGGAGAAAAAAGCCAGGCTGCAGACGGTGTTCGGCTGGCTCTCCTGCCTCAGAGCCAGATGTCTCATGTCCCCTGTCCGTTTGCCGTCTGTTTCCACCACCCATATGATCGCGCTGTGCTGGCCGCACTTGTCTCCCCCGGTGATTTACGTTGTTAAGGGGGCGCCTATACGAGCAGTGTGCTGTTGCGATAACCCGGGGCACACTGCGTGAGGCAGCCTGTCGATAACCGGGTATCGACTAGGGGAGGGGGAACGGATAATGCCCAGGGATCGGCTATCCTCAAAAGATGGTGGGTACGGGAATATTTAACCGAAAACCCCCCGTACCGGGTTTTTCCGGCGGCGGATGATCCTCCCGACCTCCGCCGCCAAACCGTGCCGCTCCTCCGGCTGCGACTCGCCTCCGTCATGCGTATCTTCGGGTCTCGCCCCCAAGGGAGACCATAAGGTTTCGCAAGGCTGGCGGCTGCTAGCGAGCGCCGTGCCCTAGCGCTGCTTCCCAGCTGTCCGCCGCCAGCTCCAACACCCTCGTCCCACCGCTGATCCGTCCGTACCCCTCTTCGCCAAAAAATATTTCGCAAACGCCGCCCCCGCCCCATCGTCGGGAGAGTATCTGCGAGTATTTAGTCGCGGAAAGAACATATCGGACAGGCCGAGCGGGAGATCCCTGTGCCGGTGTACGGATATTATGTTTTTCCAAAACCCTCCGTACAAGGCTTCCCGACAGCTGCTGATCCCGCGGATCGCAGTTGTCGGTACCTCGTTCAGCCCCCTACCGTGCCAGGCCTGGCACGGCTATGGGGTTACCAACGCCCACCGCGTGGAGGTCTCTCTACCAGTAAGTCCCCGTCGTAAATATCCACACCTCAAGTGTTCTAGAAACAGCCTTAGAACCTGTAGCTTGTGCTGTGTGCTAACTAAACCAAACTATTACTAGTGATACAGATCATCTGAGATTATCTGTACCGTCTATGTCACCTTATCGCACAAGCTCTTTGAGCTATCTAGAAACGAACTATCTAGAAGAGATACTGCTAGTAACTCTGTACTGTCGAGGGAAAATACGGCGATACAGTTGTACTGCCGTGATGACAATAAAAGAGTCACTGAATATCGCTAAGATACAGGTACCATTTAGAGGAATGAATAATGTCAGATACTAGCACTTAGCTAAATGGCTAGGATATGACATGCCGCATGGGTGCGGGCGCGATAACCCCAAGTACACAAGCCCGGTAGTGCTCAAATTCCCCCCCATTAGTTGTCGGCGCATTCCATCATGGGCGCCAAAACATTGCCTGGGATTTCAGGAGAGTGGTTAATAAAATCGACGCATGGTTACATTTTTATTGCCGAAGGTGAGAATTATTGTCCAGACTTTTCTGGAGGAGTGGTGGACGTTATCAGTATTCCTTAGCAGCGGCGGGAGAACGCAAAACCCGGCAAAATTAAAGGGGGCGGGGGCGGGGGCGGCGTCTACGAAAAAAATTTGGCGAAAATGGGCACGGACGGATCAATGGTGGGGCGCGTGTGTTGGAGTTGGTGGCGGACGGCCGGGAAGCAGCGCAAGGGCGAGGCATTCGCTAGCAGTCGTCCAACCCTGTGAGTCTCCCTTGGGGGCGAGGCTCGAAGCTACGCATGACCGAGGAGGGTCGCAGCCGGAGGAGCGACACGGTTTTGGCGGCGGAGGTCCACATGATCGACCGCCGCCGAAAGAATCCAGTACGGAGGGTTTTGAATAAATTAGATGCGCACCCGATATCTTTTGTGGAGCGGCGACTCGATCAGCGAGTTCGACCAACCCCTCCCCTACTCGGTACCCATTGTAGCCCGATAGCGTAAACCATTGGGGGAGGGTACGGGCGGATTTCGCAACATCATATGGGTATCGGAAGAAAGCGGAAACGGACGTAGGGCATGCGAAAGTCTGGCGCGGAGGCATGAGCGCAAGCCAGACACCATCTCAAGCTATGGACTTTCTCTCTCTCTGGCCCCCGGAGGGGTAGGGAAGTCTAGGCTAGGAGGCGATCTGCGACGGGAGGAGCAACGATATGTGGGACGGGGGAGCGCGCGGATCGGGACGGGATCGTTGACGACCTACGCGAGAGAGGTTTTCGCCTTCTTCCCCCCCCCCCCCCCCCCCCTCTTGCTCCGGCACGACCGGAGTCGCACAATAGCAAAGGTCAGGTAGGCCCGTCGAGACGAGCGCCAGCTAATCAGCTTGGCTGGTCAACACCCTCGCAGCAAGTGGAGCGGACTGCGCATCGGGGAAAATAGCGATAAATTTTTTTTACACTGGCTACTGTACAACGGCTGTCTACTAGCATGAATTTGACGGTATTGGTACTGGCATTTGTAACGATGGGATTAGTGGTTTCATAGCGTATATCCTAAGATCAAAACGGTAATCTACGAGGCATGATCACAAGGGCACCCGAAGATAACATCCGTTAACTCGGTGATTGTTGTAGACAAATTTCAATTTTCAATACATAGACGAATGTCTGTTTGATTGTTAGGACCGGCGAGACAAACGCGAGACTCAATCACCTCTGGCATCATCTATCCGTGCATGTAAAGTGAAATTACTTACAAGAATGCGCAGTGGAGACCACCAAGCAAAAAGAAAAAAGGAGGAAAACCCTAAGCCCGAGGAAGGCATGCCAAAGCATTAGCACTGCCCTCATGCAAAGCGTCGCGAACATGAGGGCAGTGCGCGAACTATGCGTACATGTACTTTTCAAGAGTAATGAAAACTATAGTAGAAGACATTTAAAACTGTCGTTGATATTGATGTTCCTCTTCTTCGTAGCCTATCAAGTAATGTCACGAAATCTACAAAAGTATATAACGTTTCGTTTGGATAAAAAAGCAACGATATCCTGACGAAACGTTAATCTACCAAGCGACTACAAGTACACGTCTGTGTAGTCGCCCTCAAATGCGCGCGGTAGGCCTAATTTGCCAGTGTTACTCTTCACCTGACGCTCGGTGAAGATCTTCTTGTGGCCCGACACGCACCGCCCTCATATCAACTTCGGAGATTTGGACGCGACGGCATCGTCGCTCAAAGTCTCTAGCGAGGCGCGACTTCTACAACTTGCGCTAGGATGACCTCGCATTTGATCGATGCAATGTCAAAGGTGATGATACAATTCTTCGTCGACGCTTGCGTTGCCTCTCATCCACCGCCGCAAGCTATGCGACTCGCAAAGGTGCGTAGTCGGGAGTCCGCGGTCAACATGTGGGTGCAATAGACGGCATCATTCGTTTTAGCGAAGGCTCGTCTCCGCCGGGACACAATATGAAGGACTTTCAAACGTCTCTAATGACGTCGAGATGTTGTCATCGAAAGTTGCGATGGAAGAACGGAAGGCAACGACTACTCATTTATACACTCCTCCACAAAATTCCGGACATGCATAATTTTTAGCATAAGCTTGTCAAGAACACGCTCCCCTCTCACCACGTCAAGCACGACAACACCCACGTACCGCGCAAGTGTAGAAAAGCCGGGAAGCAAACAGCTAACCGGCATCCGGTATGGTTAGACCTTAGCTTAAAGCGAGTGTTGTGACTGCTGTCGGTGGAGTTTGTCGAATTAAGCCCGTAATTTCCTAGGAAACTGTTTGAACAACACTCGTCGTTCTGACCTTCACGCTCGAGTATTGCTCAAGCGCTCATACCAAGCTGCACATTAATCAGTGCTCCAGATAATCGTATTTTTGGGGACTTGTTGGAGGGGGTTTGGAGGCGTGGGTGCCGTGTTTAATGCGCGAGGTTTGGGTTGCGGATGTGTGAATGGAGCACAAGAGTTCACGCCGTAGGCACGGGTGATGCACTTGGAAAGTAAGCAAGCAAAGACCGACATGGCGCAGTTTTGGATGAACATTACACGCTAGAAGTAGGTAGGGATGATTGGCTTTGGTGAGGGACGAGGTCCAACTTGGCCGGCGCCCGCCGGCAGCGCAGCGGCGGCGGCCCGAAGGGGGGTGCGCTCGCAGGCCGGTCGGTACCTACTTCTACCTCCTCGCGGTGGGCGTTGGTAATCATGTTGCCGTGCCGGGCTTGGCACGGTGGGGAGCTAAACAAGGTACATGTAGCTGCGATCCGCGGGATCAACGGCTGTCGGGAAGCCATGTACCGAGGGTTTTGGAAAATCACAATATCCGTGCACCAGCACTAAGATCTCCCGCTCGGGCCGTCCGATATAATTTTCTCGCGACTGAATACTCACAGATCTTCTCCCGACAAGGGGGCGGGGGCGGTGTTTGCGAAATGTTTTTTGGCGAAAGAGGGTACGGACGGATCAACGGTGGGACGCGGGTGTTGGAGCTTGCGGCGGGCAGCCGGGAAGCAGCGCCATGGCAAAGCGTTCTTTAGCAATCGTCCAGCCATGTGAGTTTCGAGTCTCCTTGGGCGGTCGGAGCACACATCCACACCATCTCCATCACATACACCAACTGGGCCACAGAATCCATAATGTCTCACGGCTCCTTCCCGCCCACACTCAGATGTCTAGTCCGAACCGAACGCGACGCCGGCACATTCTTCCACCATACCCCCCCCTCGCCCTCACCAACCCCATCGCCTCTACACTCCGCTCCCACCTCACCCGCCAGGACGACACCCTCCTCGCCTCCCTATAGGACAAAACCACCCACATCACCGACCCACACACATACAAACAAGCATATTGTGACTTCATACCCCGCCGGACACACAAATCCCTCCGCCACCGCCTCACTCCCCTACGGCACAACAACATGACCACATGGCCACAATGCCTACTCCGCCACTCTAGCTTCTTCATCTTCCTCAAACCACGCAAATCCATATCCACTTTGGAAGGAACCACCGACTCCCTCTCGGCCCCACTTCGTCTCCTCGCCACGGTCCTTACCGAATCCACCGACACGCATTATCTCTATGCACAAGGACATTGAACACGGTCAAACAATTTATATGGTCGAATGGGCCCCGGAACACCTCACGGAATGGGACATCAGTGACAACTTGCCGACGGCTTCCGCCACATCTCCTCCGCTCCGACCTCAGTATGTCTCCCCATCGCCTCCCCCTCCATTTGCTCTATTTGCCACGACCCCCTTAACCCAAACCCCACTTCACCCTGCAGCACATGCCCGCTCTTTGCCATCCACTCCCACTGCCATCTAACTCGAGGACCCGACACGTGGCAATGCGACTTGTGCGGCCAAGTACAAAAACACTACCTCAATCGCCTACACGAGGTTCAGTGGGTTCCCTGCCTTCAACTAAACGATACCATCGATGAGACCCCCTGCCCTCACTGCCCTCGCAGCCTCAACGCCCCACTGCACTCACCGCCTTCAATACCGGCTTTTTCCATCCACATCCCCCATAATACTCGACTCCGGCCCCACGCCATGGTCGCATCCCCTTATATCCTTCATACACGACCCCATCAACCCAGACATTGACATGCTCTTCACCGGCAAATTCACCATCCACTCCCACCCCACCCTACCCGACACAGCCATGATGTGCACCCCCGACGGCCGCGCGGTCACCACCCTCTCCGGCCCCCGCACCCGACACCTATACCAACGCTTCCGCTCAGACCTCACACACCGCACATTCGAAGAAAAGGTCTACCACCTCATCACACGACTCGGCTCCCTCTCAAAAATAAACTCTCCCACACTAGCCACCACCACACGCAACAGATGGGCCACACGGGAGGACCTCCTCTCCGCCCTTCGCACCACATTTCACATACAAACACAACTCTACTCAGACCCTATCAACAAATCTCTGCACTCCCACACTTACCACTCACCCTACCCAAAAGACATAGTCTTCTCATCCTGCGGCAGCAACGCACCCCATACCTTGCACGGGACTAACATCGCTAACCTGGAATACGACCACGAATGCATGCAACGCGCCATGGAACACGAAATCGCTAGCGCCCACTGCACAACCACGCACTCCCCCAACGCCACCATTCTCATACTCCCCCCATGAGAACACACACCATACCACCACCCCAAATACATCACCTCACCATGCACGCATCACCTCTAAACCCTCCCCAACGACGCAAACACCTTCCTATCCCCGGACCAACACATAGGCACCCCAACCCCCACACCATTCGGCACACACTGGATGGTCGACATCTACCTCGTCGCCAACCTCCTCGCCCTATTCTGTCTGTCCTCGCACACAGCCATGACCGCCCTCCACAACACACCCGAATCCATCTACAACACCCACCTTCCGTATCCCTCCATCAACATTCCACACCCGTTGCACTTCATCACTTACTCTCAACACACCTCAAGCATCTATCACCGACCCCTCAACCCCACCCACCCCATCACCTACCCCCTCCCAGAACGCACATCACAAACATACTCCCCCACCAACGGAGTTCTTGCTTGTAATTGGCAAGAGCTTGTACACGCCGACGTCTCCAAGAAGGGAGGCTCCGTCCCCGTTGGTGCAGCTGCCACCCACCCCGCCTCGGATACACGCGTCAAAATTCTGGTGACCTCCAACCCCCCGCTCACACCATCAGTCTTGCGGAACTCGCGGGCATCGATATAGGGCTACAACTTGGCCACACACACCTCCTTACATGGAGTGTGTGCTCCCTCCGTCTCATCCAAGGCTACATGAACTGCCCCCCCGCCTACCGACACGACATCCACCGAGACACTCTTGAATCCATCACTCACACCCTCGCAACACGATGCAACTCAGGCACTCGCAACCACCTCGGCAAAATCAAAGCACACAACCACTCGATCGGTAATGACCTCGCTGACGCCCTCGCTAACCAAGTTGCGGACGGGCACCCACCCGACACATAGTACACCACGGGCTCAAACGTATCGATAAGCCACTAGACATGGCAGTACACACTCATACCCGAAACCCTAGGCGAACCCACCCCACACAAATTCACCAACCTCAAATGTGACGCACACACATACAGCACCAACCACACACATACACCCCTCTCACAAACCACCAAGCACGGAGCCCTCCTTGCCCGCGCCGCTGCGGACGGGGCGGACTTCATCTTCCACCAGAAACACACATCCCTCAACCATGTCCAATTCACACACAAACAAGAAATAATGTGGGGAGTAAACAACACCCGCGTCCTCTCACACAACCCCACCATGCGCTGCCCCATGTGTGGTTAATTCACCAACAACGGTCACATTGCCGGTAATTGCCCCTCTATGCCCGGCCTTAGACAGGACCGACACCATATCAAACTACATCTCCTCCACGCCCTTTTGGAACGCCACAACGGAGGCCGTTGGGAGACCATCACGGTTGACTTCGGTAACAAACCCATCAAATCATTTTCATCACCCACACTCATCCACACACCCCTTGATTGTTACCCCCCTCACCCCACTCACATGCCCACCCGTCTAGTTGTTGCTGATGAAGGCCTCTCGTCCGAGTCCCTCACCTCATGCCATGCCATCCTCCCTGACGAGATACTCCCTTGGTGTTGAGACCCTCGGCACACATACCCGTCTTCATCCGCCTCCTCGAACATAGATTCGTCGGCCACACGAACGAACGCCGACGTTACTCATCGATCAAAAAGATTCATATAGGTCAATGGAAGTATTGCGCTAACCACAACCTCTCACACACCGCACACATAATTCGCGACAAATATACCCCCTCGCCAATGTTATTCGTCAACACTGGCCGAGCATTGAAGTCGACACTTTTCCCATAGTCATGAGCCGCACATGCACACCCCACACATCAACCATTTCTAGCTTCATCTGCCTTCTCACCCTCTGCACCGACCCACCGGACAAACTCATCTTAAAAACGCGACTCGACACATCACGCATCATAGCACAACTCCACTTGCACACGGTCCAATGGCTGCACCACCTCCTTCCCGTCTACCGCATCAAGTCCCGCACGACCACACGCCACACCTTCCCGTCTCGCATCCACACCCGCCCTTTATTGACATCCGCAACCAACACGCACGACACCGTTCCCGGGGGGGGGGGGGGTTAAATACCCCCACGATTATTTTGAGAGGTTGAATTTAGGCGGTTAATTGTCTAGCCATGACTTATAAGTTTCCTACCTGGCACAGTTGGGACGGCCCAAAAACACGAGCCGGTTTCACCCGGTACATGTTGTAAACAATTTCAAATTCAATTTCTCCTTGGGAGAGAGGCTAGGAGCTTCGCCGGACCGAGGAGGGTCGCAGCCGGAGGACCGACACGGTATGGCGGCAGAGGTCCGCATGATCGACCGCCGCCAGAAAAAACCGATACGGAGGGTTTTTGGATACATAATTTCCGTACCCAACAGTTTTTGAGGAGCGGCGACTCGATCAACGAGTTCGACCAACCCCTCTCCCAATCGGTACCCAATTATCGACATGATGCCTCAGGATGGGTGCATATTGCCTAGGGTTATCGCAACGGCACTCTGCTTATACAGGCGCCCCCATGACAGCGTAAGCCACTAGGGGAGGGTACGGGCGGATTTCGCAGGATTAGATTGGTGTTGGAAACAAGCGGAGACGGACATAGGGCATAAGAAAATCTGGCGCGTAGGCAAGAGCGCTAGCCACACACCGTTTTCAGCTATAGTCTTCCTCCCTTTCGAGCCCCCGGAGGGGTAGGGAAGTCAAGGCTAGGAGGCGAGCTGCGACGGGAGGAGCAGCGATATGTGGGACGGGGGAGCGCGCGGATCGGGACGGGACCGTCGACGACCTATGCGAGGGGGCCTTTCGCTTGCCTTTCCCCCCTTGCTCCGGCACGACCGGAGTCGCATGGGAGCAAAGATCAGGCAGGCCCGTCGCGACGAGCGCCAGCATATCAGCTAGGCTGTTTAACGCCCTCGCAACTACATGAGCATGTTGTGCATCGTGGAGAATAGCAATACAATATTTTTCATGACAAGTGTATAATGTTTACTACTAGCATGAATTTGACGGTATTGGTGCTGCCATTAGAGAGGTTGGGATTAGTGGATTCATGGCGTATATCCTATGATCAAAAAGGTACTCTAGAAGGCCTGATCACATGGGCGTCCGACGACAACAACCGTTAACTCGGTGATTGTTGTAATCGATTTTCAATTTATGTTTTCCAAGTTGGCCGTTTGGGACGCATCACGGTAAGGGTGGTGTTTGGAATGTTTGGGTATGTGCTTGTGCTTACCACACCCACCCCACGTGTGGCACACGTTGGGAATTAGGCTTGCAAATCAGTAGGAGTGAAAGTTTGGCGAACATATATTGACAAACCCCACACAAATCACCTCATGAGGTGAGCCGAATTCGACGGGTGTTATTGCTTGGCACTGCGGCTCAGCTTTGTCATAATATTGTGGAAATCTTTAATTCATAGAAAATTAATTTAAGGGTGTTTGAACCTAAAAGTAGGTGAGTTGGACGCGGATTGAAAAGGCGCGTCCATCGGTACCTGTTCCAATAACGTTTGACCCTGTTTGGGTTTAGGGTTTCTCAAAAAAATGCGGTTTAAACTAATAATCGTTTGAACATTGCGGCCAGAAGCAGCTTACCCTTGGGTTGTGCGCATATCGGGGTTAAGTCTACATACGCGATTTCGTGCATTTCCCAGTTCCCCCACAGCGGCATGTCCAACTCCTCCCTCCGTCGCCTATGCACTATATTTGCGCGACCGTCGCATAAGGCTTCATATTGCGGCGTTGTACGCCCGTTACTCTTTTCATCTTACCAACACGGCGATTGTTTGAAAGATCGTGTCGCACGGGTGCAGGCCCGTCGGCGCGATAACCCCAAGTACACAAGTCATATAGTGGTCGAATTCGCCCCCCGCAGTTGTCGGTACATTTCAAATTGGGCGCCAAAGCATTGCCTAGGATTTCAGGAGATTTGTCAATAAAATCAAGGCATGGTTTCATTTGTTTCTTGATGAGGTGCGAAATATTGTCCGGACTTTTGTGGAGGGGTATAGTATGTGTCTCTTGCAACTAAGAGTATATGAAATCGTCTTATGAGACACCACTCGAGCATGCTGGTGGAAGATACCAAAAACAGTCACAAGGTGATTCTTTTATGCTAACTTTCAAGTGCCATTTTCCTTTCTTTTTACGTGGTCATGCCGATATTCTGCAATATTATTGTGTGTGTGTGTGTGTGTGTGTGTGTGTGTGTGTGTGTGTGTGTGTGTGTGTGTGTGTGTGTGTGTGTGTGTGTGTGTGAGTGAGTGTGTGAGTGTGTGAGTGTGTGTGTGTGTGAGTGAGTGAGTGTGTGTGCTTTGCAACTTTCACTTGTAATACATAATGTCAAATGTGTTGTGTTTGTGTAGTCTATTGTTCATTGTCAGCTGACCGTGCTTGCTGTGGGTTTTTTCTCCATGTGGTGTATAATGGAGTGGCTCTTGGCCATGTGACACAACAGTTGAACGGTGCGGAAGCCACCTCTGTGCCCGCCCATCCCCACGTGCTTTGCCAATGCCCGGAGGCGGAGAAAACAAAATAGATGACTTAACGTGACCATGACAATGTTGTTGCTATAGTAGACGAGGTAGGTAAATGGAATTTCATCCCAACGCGATTCATTATTTAGTTCCGTGTGTTCAATATTTGAAATATGTTATTTGTTTGATTGCGGTTCTATTTGACGGTAGACCAATGTAACTCTTGTGTTGGAATGATGGAACTGCTCTTCCTTGTACTTGGGGTTCTTGTCTTCGCGACGCTTTGCAGGAGGGCAGTGCTGATGATGTGGCATGCGTGCCTCTTCCCCGGGCTTTGACCTGTGGGGTTTTTTCCTCCTTATTCCTTCTTGCTTGGCGGTTTCCACATATATTAATAAGTAGTTGTTGTTATTTTGTAAATGTCAAATGAGAATATCCGCGTCAGTGATATGGCCACTGTGGACCAGTTCCCAGACCGCATGGTACTCCGGTTCCATGAAATATGCAACAAGTTTTGCTGAATAAATAGTAATGTATCGCTAAATATCCCAAATTCATAAAATGCTGTACGTAAATATCGCAATCGGCCATTTTTTCGTGCCGTCGATGCTTTCATCAGCAGTAAAAAATAGGTAAATATCAATTATATCCGTGCCATATTACCGTGATTTGCAATGTTGCAGTGACATCGGCGTTTCGACCGCTGCTGTCACGGTCATATGACACGCACCACGCGGTAGCTAGCCCAGATATTTGCCTGCACTCTTGATAAATCGACTTCACTTGCGGTTGCCTCCGGACGCCGAAAAACGCGTATCTATACACGCGACAGATACGCGGTCTACTGCAGCACTACTAATGTACTAGCGATACCAGAACGACCCGCGCCGCGCCCACCGTCACTCATCCCGCCGCGGCTCTTCTGCTCCCCAGTGATATAATATAAACCGGCGCGTCACGGACTCCCTACACTTGTACCTCAAGCAGCCCAATGCTAAAGCATTGACACCCGTAGCTTTACCTGCCGAAGCCAGTGGCTTGCAATCCACGTATTTTGCTGTTCGCGTTCTTTTGCTGTATTCTGAAGGTCGAGCCAGCTCCTACCGAGCCAGCTTCCAGTGCGCATCGTTCCTGTTTCGACGAGAGCACTTTCGAAATTCGAGTCTGCGGATATCCCAAACACGCCTGTGATCAATCGCGCCGAGTATACTTTTATAAACCAGAGGGTAATCAGCGGCTCAGTTTCCCTTGTTCCAGATTTCTTATATCTGTACAGTGATGGACCCCGCTGTTTTCTGCAAGATGACTCTCCGGGAAGACCGCATGTGCTGCCATTCCGGGGCTGACCGGAAAGGCAACGGCATCAACACCCTCTTGGCGCCATCTCACTGGGAAGCACGCGACATATCCAACAGTCTTTCCCTCGTCAATGGACGCCGTCCATCCGTCACCGAGCTGACAACAGTACGCAAGCGTTCGTTGTCTTCAGCATCTGACCAAGACACCGTGACTTTCGGACGGCTGCTGTGTGATGTCGAGGCGCAAATATTCTTTCCCGTAACCCCACCGCGCAGCTTGAAGAGGCCTTCAAATACGTACGCAGCTCCTGGGGCTCCGCGGAAGGTAATTAGGCGTCGGGACCTCTCGCGCGTCAAGCCTATTCCGTGCCGACTATTCTGAAGACACAGCTACTGCTAGCTTCATATATACGCCGCCCGTATCTTCGCCGGAGGCTTAAGTAATACGAAGACACCCTATTTAAGCCGACGTCGGTGCGCGGCAATTGCTGCCCATGCGTAGTTGGGATATCTCTGTACTTCTTGTCAGTCATATATATGGCGAGCTCAACAACTGAGCCTGCCCTCGCCCCTGCTTTGGGTCGCCACCTTCGGAATGCAGCTGCGCATATTCTTGCATCGGGGCGACTTTAGAGAAGTGGCATGTATTATTGTATAGGTGTTGCGTCATTGCAACACAGTATATTGATTTTTAATTCTTAGTATATGTTAAATATGAATTCATCTTGTAAATTATCGGTGACAAGTCACAGTTTCCCAGTCACCTTCACTCAATAAAGTCCTACTTGCGCCTTCCCAACGGCCGCCTCATCGTCAGCACAATCCAGTTTTCTGCAGCTTGGGGACAGCCTCACGGGGAGAATTTCCTAGGAAACATCATACATTGTTGTTATTCGAGGAGCGCCCTCGGAACAACCCGCGCATAATTTCATCGGGACCGTGCATAATTTCCACCCTTGTGGCTAGATAATCTGCAGCGGACCACCTTGCTGTTTTGCCTGCCTGCACTCCGCTCCTGCAGGTATGCCTTATTGATATGGTAACTCGTATTTCAAGAACCAGGTCGTAGATACGGGTAACCGTAATGGTAATCATCGATGAAGACCAGAAATAGTCTTTGGTCACTTAAGATCAATACTGGCAACGTCTGCACGGAAACTCATCCACGTGTGCCAACCCGTACACCAGATGCTGCCATCGGTACCAGTCATTCGATTTCCGGAAGTCGTCTTTACCTCACGAGAGGCAACGAAGGGCAGATGCGGTCGACGCGGTGACACGGAGGCGTGGTAAATTCGATAATCAGAACCAGTGTACCCGTAGTGATGGTATGCAAGCAGTACACAAGCGGCCAGAAACAAATCAAAAAAGAAATGTATTTACAAAGCCAAATAATTTATCACGCCACTGTCTGGCCAGGAGTGCGGAGTGCAGACACGGCAAAACTGTATCGTTCTTCCCGCGCTGCAGAATCGAGGTGTCCCCGTAGCCGGCCAGAGACGGATAAACCATATTTATATGTACGAGAGCACGGTCGATTACACATTCCGTGTGATTCTCAGATTAGGTCGCATCCGCTTCAGGTCATCGATCGCATGCTTCGTGACACCGAAGCAGTAGTTGACGCTGAGGTCCGTCAAGGATGGCAGCGATGAAAGCGACGCAATGCAGTTGTCTGTGATATCGCCACAGCCGCCGAGGTCCAGGTGCGTCAATCCAGTGAAGCTGCAAATGATGTTCACGCCGCAGTCGGTTACCTGTTGCGGACAGCGGCACAGCATTGGGTGTCTTTAAACTGGCTACGCCCCCGCCGATTCCCTCCCATAATAAAGGAAAACACACGCAATGGCGAGTTCCATGGTTAGATAATTTGGTGAGTTAATTCACGATTAACAGTGCCCTTATTTGTTAATAAATATTTGATTAAAATTGGTTTATGGCAGCTCGAGAATCTCTTTTCGTCTTAAGAAGGTCTCAAACTACGACTCGGCTCCTTTAGATTAAATTGTCCACCCGTAGGTTTGGTAGCCACATACAACACGACAAAAATAAAGCAAGGTATCATTCAAACCATACTGTCATTAAACACAAATATTGGCGAATTTCATTCTCGCGGCCTCAAATGATTCAATTGCTATCAATATTAGGCGATTAAGTTCATATTTGCTATTTCAGGTGGCGGTAAAAATAGCAAATATAGATAGCGAGCTATCCAGCATACATACATACATACATACATACATACATACATACATACATACATACATACATACATACATACATACACATACATGCATATAATCACTCATACGTACAAACAAATAAACAAACAAACAAACAAGCAAACAAACAAACACAAACGTACGCATAAAAAAAGGGAAGTGTCATTAAATAGGACAGGATACACCAGTTGCGCTTCATGAATATTCACACAATCATCCACATTCAGAAAACTTAGATTGTTATGCGCTTTTACTGTCACTTCACATCTCGGCCGGCCTCTATGCCTTTTGACAGGAAACACTGATGCGGCAATGGGAGGGCAGCCAAGGCGCACCTTCTCACAGCCGTACAAATCCAACGAGCTGAGCTCGCGCAACGCGCGCAGGCGCGCAATACCCTCGTCAGAGAGGAGGGACAGACTGCGCAGGTCCAGATTCTTCAACCGCTCCAGACACTGCACCGCTACCATGCCGCCGTCCGTCACAGCCTCGCAACCGCCAATACAAAGGGTGTGGAGGGCGGAAAGACGAGTGAGCGCGGCGAGCGAGCGGTCCGTCACCCCGCTTTCACACCCAGAAAGGCATAGCTTCTGCAGAGCCGGCATCGAGCCCAGCGTGATGACCCCCTCCTCTGACAGCTTCCCACACCCGCTCAGGCTGAGGGAAGTCAGCGAAGGCTGCAGCGCTTGCAACGCAACTACCCCCTCGTCTGTCAAATTGACGCAATCGCAGAGCGAGAGGGAGCAAAGGTTGGGTAGCATGTGCAACGCCTCCACCGCCGCGTCATCCACCTCGTCACAGTTGGACAAGTCGAGCGCGCGGAGAAAAGGGAGGGTCGAGATGGCGGCCACCCCTGCCACGCGGATGCTGCACTCCGAGAGGGAGATGCTGGTGAGGGAAGTCAAATGAGAAAACACCCTAAGGCCCGCGTCACTGACGCGATTGCAGCCGTGAAGGCAAAGCGACTTCAGCTTGCTGAGGTGCTTCAGCGCCGACAGACCCGCGTCCGTTACGCCGTCCGACCCCGTCACCTCAAGGTCTGTCAGTGATTGCAGCGATTGCAGCGCGGCCATCCCTTTGTCACCAATCGCACCGCACGAGTCTAGATTGAGAGAGGTCAGACCCGTGAGGGGCTGTAGAGCCACAACCCCCTCGTCCCGCACCTACAGCCCGTGGCAACACACAGCTGGTGAGAATAGAAAGGGGTAACAATGCCCTCGGGGACTACAATCACACACACAGACACATATACACACACAGAGGGAGGTGGGAAGGAGGGGTAGGTAATACACACAAGAAGTATGTTCGAATACAAACACACAAACGCAAGCATAACCACGAAGCACAACACACAACATACACACACACACACACACACACACACACATTAAAAACTCTAAAAACCCTCCTTTTGTCCTTCCCTCCCTCCTCTTCCTCCCTTCCCCGCTCTCTCCCTTTCGGCTATGCATCGGTACATTTATTAAACTTGCTATTTATGTCTGGTTAAAGTACACAGGAAGTGTGGGGTGTTTAGAAGATGGGGCACACTTTGATGCAGTGTCCCAGGTTGAGAGAGGTCAAATTCGTCAGCGGCTGAAGCGCCATGATTCCTGCGTCTGTGACATCAAAGCAGCCATGCAAGTCGAGGACTTGAAGTGATGTGAGCGGGCGCAGCGCGCGCAGGCCTGCGTCCGTCACCTGCGTCCGTCAACATCATCGTCAGCAATACGGGTGAATCCATCAAAAGCCTTGACCCCACACGCTCTGGAGTCTCAGCCATTATAAGCGGCACATTACTGACAAAAGGTAAGGGAAAGGGAGACGGAGGGACAACAGACCGTGAAGCAGTTGCTCAGGTTGACTTGTGTCAGCTGCTTCAGGTGCTGCAGCGAGGCCAGCCCTGCGTCCGTAACCTGGAGCAGATTGGGAAGAGAAAGGACGCCCGTTCATCAATCAATACTTTTCAGACACGAATGCCCACCGACACCCTCCCCAAACCCTTTTTTCGCTATCTCCTGACACATTTAGTCCCATTACTACAGAATTAACTGCGGATGGACATAACTGACGGAAACTGAGCAAAACCGACGCTGCCACTACCTGGGTATATACACCCAGGGTTGGGGACGATGAGAAGGGCAGCCAAGAAGTTGAGGGAGGGGGGTCTTACATCATAGCAGCGGCCCAGGTTGAGGGAAGCGAGGGCGGTCAGCGGCTGTATCGCGGCCATCTCGTTCGTGCCGACAGTCGACGGTACTCGCAACT
>JAPMLY010000477.1:90000-202198 GCA_026401115.1 Tetraselmis chui
GGTGTTAATTCGGTACTTGGTGTGTGTATACAGTAGAATTGTATATCTGCATTTCCATATCGGTGTTTGTGTGTGTGAGCGTGTGCATTTGAATGTGTGTGTGTGGTTTAAGGTGTGGGTGTGTGTGCTGGCAGAGGAGGGGGGGTGTTATTTCGGTACTTGGTGTGTGTACAGTAGAATTTCATATCTGCATTTCCCATCGGTGTTTCTCAATCACTTGTGGGTGGTCAAAAGATTTTTTTGTATACACCTGTTCGTTATGGTTGAATCTGTTTCCTTGGAGAGAGAGAGAGAGAGAGTGTTTGTGTGTGTGTGTGTGTGTGTGTGGTTAAATTTGGCTCTAGTGTGAACATGGCTGAACACGTACTGTGTGTGTGTGTGCGTGTCTGTCTGTGTGACTGCAAGCAGATAAAAAGGGAATGTGAGAAGGAAGAGAGTGAATAAGGGGAAGTGAGGTAATTTCTCCCTCATTATCCTCCTTCGAGAAACTACCATTTAAATCTGACTTCTTACCTCCTTTCCTCTCCTTCCTCCCCTCTCACATATACTCTTACCTCCCCTAATCCCTTTCTTTCTTAATTTATTTTCCCTCGTTCTCTTCCTTAATTTATTATTTTCCCCTTTTCGTTTCTTTCTCTTACGGTTCATTTACTATTTATCTCTCACCTTGCTGTAAGTAATATATACAGGTAATTTAGTTACGGGGAGCTAATGTATGCTCGGCAAGAAGTCCTATGTACTTGACAATGATTAGAGTACGTGTAGCACTAGTGAGTCCAGAGATAGCTGACATGCCTAGCGACTCACTCTCTCCTTTCGTTTCATCACAAGCCGCCACCCATAGTTGGCTGTTAGCGTGAATGTGACAAGTTACACTTCCTTACCGAATCATACGAACCACGCTCTACAGGTTTTGGGACCCTCGACATGAGAAGTCACGCGGGACACATCTTTTTCGGCTTGCAGCTTGGACACTCGCCAAGGGCAAACGCCCTTACTAGCTCTGAGTTTGATACTTGACTTCTGTCGTTACAACCGGAGATGAAGACCGGGGAAAGTACTAGGAAAGTACTAATTTTCCGCGGAAAATCTAAATTTTCCGTAGGTTCATCCATACAAGCACCCTCCGGGGCCGGTACCACCAATTAAGGCTAGGGATTAGCCATCGATGATTTTTCGATGTTATTGTCATCAAGCAAATATTGCCATCAGATGGTGCCATCGATACGGACACATGTGCCATTGATGGCAACACGATGACTCTTTATGAATATCGGGGATGACAATGTTTTTATGTTTTTGGATATCGGGGATGGCAATAATTCTTTCGCCTGCAGTCGATGGAATGATGATGGCAGTCCTTGTGCTATCGATGGTGTGGTGATGGGTGAGGCCTTACCATTGATGGCCGCATGATAGTTATAGTCGACGAGTGCCATTTATATCGCTAATTCCCGATATATATATATAATTTTTAAAGTCAAATTCAGTACTTCAGCGCGTATACACAACATGGGATATTGTCGTTCTCAATGTCAGGAATAATGACTGCTACGGGTACCATTACTTTTTCCTATAGTACTTCTTGTAATCATTATTACCATTACTTGTTTGTACTTGAACCTTCTTGAATTTCAACTGATGCACGTAGTGTACTACCTTTTTTCATGTGCATGTTCCGAATTATTCAGAAATTATACGTATGCATGTAATTAAACCACTATAAACAATCAAGACTCATGTCAATAATTGTTAGATTTCATTGCGTCAATGTCATTTACAAGTTTTATCATTGTTTTATCATAATGCGTCATAAAATACTTCTTCAAGATTTTTAAAAACATGTCACATTTAAATTTAGTGTTTTCCAATAATTTCTCTCATTTATAGTTGAATTTCAACTACATGTGTTGAGTAGTTTATTAGATTTTTCAGAAGTATGCTTTCTTATTCATTTAATTAGATATCTGATTGCTGAAAAGGCGCGTGTCTTTGTTACACTACGCGCCATTTCTCTAGTACTTTACGTACATTCTCTATGATTGACAGCTGTGTGTGCGGCTGGGAAACGACACTTGTCACGAATGGGCGTCTGTTCATCGGCTCGTCAATCGTCATCTAGCAAGCTATCGTACCGTCCGACAGCTAATCAGTATTTGATGATTTGGATTCCCGCACACCTGGCGGTATTTCTGTATGCTCATGTTGCCAACGAGGCAACATGCAATCTTTGATACTACAAAAGCATCGAGGCATAGATCAATAATTCAATATACATTGATTCAAAGTACGGGGGGGTCATAGGCTACACCCACTCCAGTCACGCGGTCACCGTCTTTTCCTCGGCTCGTGGCATGTATTTAATATGGATAGCGACCACAAACCATGCAAACACTTCAAAATTTCCGGACATCTTTTCGCGTTCGCGAGGTGTTGCGTTTTGACTGCCACTACTTCCGCCGCAATGCTTGTCCATCAGGTTGCGATGACTCGTCCAGGTTTCTCCACCACGATGATATTATTCGGCGATTGACAATGTTTCTTGTTATTCAACCTTGATGCAGCCCGGCGAAGCTGCTAGGTAAGTGCATCTATAAAGTGTCGTTTCGCCACACTCCCGTAACCATGTATTTCAGCGGCGTAGCGCGCTGTGTCCGATCGCCGGCCGCTGACCTGACGAGGTTCCCTGCTCCGTTATAGCGACTTTATCCTAGTGTTGCTTTGTCGGGGCAACTAACTCCTCCCCCGTTAGCTTGCAGTTGTCACTCTGCCCGCTTACCTGGGTATGTAGTAAACTACGTGAATAAACGATCCGGTGGAGTGTGCTTTGCGCCCATCACCACTTCTTCTCGCCGCTGCAAGTTATCGTCACTTAGAAGTGGTTGCTCTAGTGTGTTGCTCGCCCATCCCTGCTCGTGCTTGCACGTATCAATTTATTTAGTACGATGTGTGCAAACACGTTGTTGTAATGCGCAGGTACGCGTTGCGAGCCGGAAAGCAATAGGTAGTCGGGAAGTCGGGCATTATAAAGACCAAGCCCGAAGCAAGTGTTTCAAAGGTATGTCCGCAACTTGCGTCCCCCCCCCCCCCGCCCCCCCCCTCCTCCTTGTGCATTCAAGTATGTCCAGTCCTCACGCTGAAATATTCTCACTTGATTATCCGACGTCCGTGCCAAAATGCGATGGCTGAGATGTTTTTCATTTTTTTATTAGGTACACAAAACTAAGTTTCGACACGGATCTCCAACCGTAGCCTTGTCACGGGCATGCTTCAACTCGTGAGGGTAGATGACTATCGTCAGAGAGGTGCCACCATCTTTCAGACCCGTCTGTTATTTTCAATGGTGCACATCCATTACCCTCAGTAGTCAGTTGTCGGATTTATTTTATGAATTGACTCCTTACATGATTATTTGTTTCACACTCATTGAAATGCGGTTTGTGTTTCGTGGGATCGGGACGATTGTCCCCCCATCTTGTTGATTAAGCTGAAAATAGTCTTTGTGGTGCTGTGGTGCTGTGGGTTATTGTATTAAGCAGTATTGTTGTTATGGTGAAGTGGTTATTTGCTGCCTAGAACTGTGTTCAATATCATGATGTTTGCTCCGTTTTCGGACAGTATTCTTTTAGTGGGCGGCGCTTGTACTTTTGCATACCTCATTTCTCTCAGGGTAATACCTATGGGGTCTCTCCATGTTCATCTGCTTGGTGGTATACGCTACAATGTCTTAACAGGAATTCCTTGTGTGGGCACATTTTTTTGTCATTTTAACTAAGTGAAAATGAGATGGTTGCTTATGTTTGTTGTGATGTTCCGCATGTCAGTCAGTTGTTAGTTCGCAATTGGTCTTATCCGTCCATGTTGTGACCTTTGCTTGTTAATTTATTTTTGTCCTGTTGCCAGGTAACTCGAAGCGTGGAGACTCGTGAAGATCAAGAGTAAATTTGAAGGAGCTGAAGAACTTCCGTAGTCTTTAGAAGTTTAGAAGTAATTAGAAATTACACTCGTCTTTGTGTTAGTTGAGAATGTCCTAGAAAGAACATATGGATCGTTTAGTAGGCACACAAAAAGATTGTTAAAATATAGTATTCATTAAAAACGAAACTGTAATCGCACATTTGCCGAAAGATTTTAACGCTTGTCATTTCCCATTTATCTCCCGATGATAGGACTACACCCCGCTGACTACCTTTTTGCGTCATGCCAACGAGGGCATGGCGCGCTGCCAAAACCCCAATGCGAAATGCTTAAGCACGTTCGCATTGGGAAGAGTGGGGTGTGGGAATTGAGGGCTTGCCACTTTGTATGGGATAGATTGTATGGGATACGTACCAGCTAATTCTAGAGTATTTTAGTACGTTGTGGATCTGCCATATCTGTGTGCACGATTGATTGCAATGTTAAAGATGTCGACATCGAACATGCTGATGTTGATGATGATAGTTGGCGCCGAAGGCAATGTCGATGCCGATGATTATCGCTGATAGCAATAAGTCATGTAACCAAAATATCAGCCGGCAATACATTTGCCTTTGCACATCGTTGCCATCAATACATCCCATGTCAATGCGAGTCCCCATCGGTCATCGACTAGAATAAAAATCGCGATGGCAATTATCGGTATTTGCATTATCACTGTCATTCCACATCGGAAAATTGAACTATCACTCCCATCAACATCGAGAAGCCGAACCATCACTACCATCAACATCGAGAAAATCCGGGTGATCCCTGGCCTTACCACCAATGCGATAGCCCCACCACGAGCTCCACTCGCCACCCCCGACTCGACAGCCGGCGAAACTCCTACCCGACTCTCCAACCCCCATACGTGCGCTCCAATGCCTCGACTTATACCGGCGCCTCGCCTCGACTCCCCGATCCGGCGCATCCAGCCGGTAGATCCCGAGTCCGACCCGCCGCCAACGCATCAGCGGAACACCTTCGCACATATGAGCGGATCGGCAGTCTGCCTCACTCAATCCTCCGATTTCAACCCCGCGACGGCCAGTCGAACCCCCGTAGCCGTTGGCTCACCGCCGATAGAATATTCGAGCCATCAGATTCCCCCGCCGAAAGATCCCTCTCGTTTTCTGCTCGACAACACCCGGCGGTTATCGCATTCCAATTTCGAAAAACAAGCCCGCTCACTAATTCGGCAACCCGTATCTCAAACCCACGTTCGACCATCGTCACCAAGACCCAAAAGCCCCTCACGGCCTTCGACACTCCGCCATACCCACCCCCGCGGCCTTTCCATCAGTGAACCTTCCCCCAAAGCCGGAAATTCTCTCGTGACCGAAGCCGAGCCGACAGATTGCGTTCTCCCCCAAGCCACACCGTGGCCACCGGCGCACTTTCTATCCCCGTCGACAAGGGCGACCCTCATGATCAAATGGACTAGACTCCACCCCAAGCCGAAGCCCGGAGCGCCGTCGTGTCAGTTGACCAGCCACCGTCCCAAGGGGAGTAAGCAGTCCCACCACCGATTGACCACACCCCGACTATAACGTGGGCGGCTATCGCCCGCCCATCGTTTCCTCCTCCCCTTCATGCTACGCGTGACTACGCCGACTTAGCCGAAAAACACTCCACCTCACTAGCCCAATCGTCCCGACACCTCATGCTCAACCCCCCACCTAGCCGTCAATGGAGAACACTCCATCGCTACCAAGAACGAGTCGGTTTCATCATGCTTAACAAGTTGTAAAACCCGGTATTCCCATCGACCTAGGCTGCAAAATACTTCATTACACATAAGTTGATTGCCGCCCCTATCAGCCGGAGGGGACTCAAGGTCCGCCCGGATAACATCCGCATGTATTCTCGCACTGACCAAGCTGTCCCCAAGACCATGGCAGGCCAACGCGACTTCTCCCCCCGAACAACCGCCACCATCCTTATCAGCATTGGCCGCCGCCAAGCCGCCCAAGACATGCTCTACCAACAAAACCACACCGACAACATCTCTGACCTCCTATGCGACCCCGAGGGTAGCCCATGCGATACCTCCACCCAAGCCGCCTCCCCACCTTAATGAGGAAGAGAGGGGAAGCCACTACCTATGGCTCACGGGCCCAAGCACGCCCGACTCGACGACCTCAGCCTGATCAACGCCCTCGCAGCGGCTAGAGCATGCCGCATATCGTGGAGATTAGCGCCAAATTATATTTCATACTTGTCATCAAGAAAAGTTAATTATGGAGGAAAATTTAAGATTGTACGGGTATGATTTCGGCGGTGTTGTTAATGCCATTGGAGAGGTTAGCACTAACGGTTCACAGCGCAAAACCTAAATACCGAAAAGACTCCTTGGTATGATTTCGGGTACGCCCGGAGACAGCAACCGTTAGCTCGGTATTGTTGTAAATCATTTCATTTCATTGGCCCATTAACCACAATGCCTCAACACCTATGAAGCCCATGACCTCCTCGCATGCGCACTCGCCCATACTTGAGACGAAGGAGCGGACGCCACCCCCGACGTCGAAAAATACATATACGATGCCACCGAGCAAGCATGGACTACAAACGAGAAGGAAGAGACCCCTCCTACTCCATACTTATCAACAAGTCCCAAGGCAGTCCCTCCTACAAGCGATGGAGCTACGAGATTTTTGCAAGCCCTAAATGAACAGCATCGTCGCCCGTATGGAACTTGTTTAAGTGCAACACACCCAATGTTTATCGGACGCCACCGGCAAGTCATTGTTGGCCCACCCTATCGCCGACCGCTTCGCCCACCTCACAGTCCTCGGCACTGCTTCACCCCAAGAGTTCAAAGCCACCGTATGCAAGACCTTCGACAAGGGGGGCCTCGACTGCCGTATGATCGAGACCCCCGACTTTGCACGTTTCCTTCTACCCACCACCGAGGAGATTGGCAAGGTCACCACCGATTCCATTACACACGATCTCATCACAGATCATGGTAAGTAACGACTCAAGCCGCTGCTCGAAAAACTTAAAGCGGCGGGAATCGACACCGCCGCCTACAACACTGCAATAACTAGCCTCAGCATTGAAGGAACGGACGGTACATGAACCCTCTCTCTCGGCGTGGAGGACTCCACATTCAATAATAGCCGTAAGCTACTCCTCAGCCTAATCTCCCCCATCCCCCTAATGTACGCCACCTACCTCAAGATAATTACCGTCCACCTTAAGCATGATCCAGTGAGCCTCCTCTTACCGCGAGTCTACCGTATCCCGAAGCCCCGGCCGGAGGGCGGTAAAATCGTCCCCCAAGAATCGTTCCCCACACCACAGCAACGATCAACCACACTAACATGCTCACCCAAGCAGTGGCGAAATGCTGTTTTGGCCTCTTGCGGTCTTCACCCCAAGGTCACCCGACCCCGTCACATGCACGCTACTACCGAGAGACATAACATTATCTTCGCTCATTTTTCATGGACGCTCACGTCTCAAGCCAAGTAGGGGCCTCGCTTCGCTTTTCCTCTCCCAATATTCGATCCACCTTCCTCTCCCCATCTATAGACAAGTTCAAGCGTATTCAAATCCCGCTTCGCCACTTGCGAGCTAACCATCTTGCTATCAACGCGTGTGTTACTCATTGACCCCCCCGACCCCGACCTACCCACAACAACCCACTGGAAGTGGACGCGCCTCCCGTGAATGCTCTTTACAACCTCCCCCATGGCATCGGAGGAGCACAGTACACTAAGGCCAACACCCGCCGTAATTAACCCTCTCCCTACCATTGAGGCCACCACCGATTGGCAGGTCATCACCCACATGCGCCGGCAACGACCACCCCCAAGCTCTCTCACCTAACAGATCAACATCTTACAAGAGACTCCTTGCCCTCCGGGCCGCTATTCGATCGGCGAACCATGAAGCTCGGGAACTCATCCAACAAGAATGCGCGGACCTACACGCATCTTAAGGCCTCCTTCCCCCGCCACGCCAGCGGTAATATGCCTCGCCCCGACCTTGTCCCACGTCCCCAGATCCAACTATCCCATTTGACCCCAACAAGATGAAATTTGAAATTTCAAATTGTTTACAACATGTACCGGGTGAAATCGGTTGCTGTCTCTGGGCCCTCCCTGCTTTGCATGTAAAAAGGTCTTGTTTTCATAGGGGCTAGACCGTGAACCACTAATCCCGACCTCTCCATTGGGAGTAACGATATCGTCTAAAACATACACGGAACCATGTATTTTTTTGTTTTTTATCTATACGTATTTCTTTTGGATACACGTATGAAATATAAAAGTGTCGCTAGTCTCCACGATAAGCGGCCTGCTCCAGCCGCTGCGGGGACGTTGATCAGCGAGGCTGGTCAGCTTGAATTGGTCGAGGCCAACTTGCCTGACCTCGGCTCCACCTTTATGAGCATGCCACCTTTATGAACAGTGTGCCGGTACGATAACCCTAGGCACACTGCGTGAGGCAGCATGTCAATAACCGGGTACCAACTAGGGGAGGGGTGGGTCGGACACAGGGATCTAGTCGCCGGGCCACAAAAGGTGTTGGGTGCGGGAATACTTTCCAAAAACCCCCCGTACCAGGTTTTCCCGGCGGCGGGTAATCCTAAGGACCTCCGCCGCCAGACTGTGCCGTTCCTCCGGCTGCGACCGTCCTCCATCCTGCGTCGCCTTCAGTCCTCCACCCAAGGGAGGCATAAACTCACATGGTTGTCTGCAGCTAGCGAGCTCCATACCATGGTGCCGCTTCCCGGCTGTCCGCCGCCAGCTCCAACACCCTCGTCCCACCGCTGATCCGTCCGTACCCTTCTTAGCCAAAAACATTTCGCAAACGTCGTTCCCGCCGTGACGGGAGAGTATTTGTGAGTATTTAGTCGCTGAAAAAACATATCGGACAGGCCGAGCGGGAGATCCATGTGTTGGTGTACGGATATTATGCTTTTCCAAAACCCTCCGTACATGGCTTCCCGATAGCTGCTGATCCAGCGGATCGCAGCTGTCGGTACCTCGTTCAGTCCCCTACCGTTCCAAGTCTGGCACGGCTACGGGGTTACCAACGCCCACCGCGTGGAGGTAGAGGTAAGTGCCGACGGGCTTGCGAGCGCACCCCTTATGGGCCGCCGCCGCTGCGCCGCCGGCGGGCGCCCCAACAAGATGAACATCCATCCCCCTCCCCTCCTCCATGTCGTCACGGACGTCACACCCGCCAACCCACTAGCCGATCCACCAACCCGTCGACCCCCGACAATGACCCACTCAACAGTGGGTCACCCCGAGTAGCTGCCCGCGCCTCGACCACAACTGAGGAAGGAACACAACGATGGGACGTCTACGATTGTCTCGATTGATGTCTTCCACAAGTGGTGGTATCTAGATTGAGCTGCGGAAGTGAAGTGGACAAGCATGCATGCCCCTGAGCACGGCGATCTGAGTTTGCGGTAGCACTAATTTTAGCATGTATTTCTTACCGTGGTAAAGGGGAATTTTGCGGATCACAGTAGGACTTTTTTGTAGAATAGTATGTAAAGCAGTGTATTCTATTTTCTGGTACGGACAAAAGTTGATTCAAGTTCCATGTACGATTTTACTGATTTCGCGTCGAGCTAGTTGGGGAGCGGCACCAAAGTAGGGCGCTCACTAGCGAGCCGCTACGTCGACAAGCTTCATCTCCCGGGGGGAGGAGTTAGCTTGGGCGTGCGGGTCGGCGCCGCCGGAAAACCCCGTACGGAGTGTTTTGCATAATTTCCGTGCGCCCGCGGCCCGTCGGATCCGACTACGCCCCCCTCCCCTCTTCGACACCCACTGCCCCGACAAACCTACAAATTTCTTGGGCGTGGGCCCGGGTGAGCGCGGAGGCCCCCGCTCAACAAAGGCTGCTCGGCGGACGCGCGATCTGAGGGGGGAGGGTACGGACACATGCCGGACTATCCGACAGGTACCCGGGTACCTGACAGAAAAAAAACCGAGGAAATTAGCGGGGAAAATCCAGGCGCGGAGGCAGGAGCGCCCATTTTTTCTATGTTTGTGTGCCTCGGTCCCCCTCACCTGCCCTCGAGGTGACGGGGGACCTCGACAAGGAGGACCGTCGCGTCGGTGGACGCGGCTACGACCTTGGGACGGGGTTTGCGGGATGCGACGGCGGGATCGACGAGCGACCGCGTGAGGACGGTTTTTTTGCCTGCCTTTCCCCTCCTATCTTCGGCAAGACCGATGTCACGCGGGAGCTAGAGTAGGCTGGACCGTCGTCCCTCCCGAACGCCGACCGGCCTAGGCCGGTCGGCACCTCGGTTCGGTGGGAGCGGGCCGTGCATTGTGAAGGTCGAGCAGCAGTTTAGTTTTGCATTTCTAGACAAGTGGATTTATTTCTAGATATATTCTTCTTGATTACAAAATTATTACATTGTTACTGCTTAGGCGGGGGGACTGTGGCAATTGCTGCGATTGCTTACAGTTTTTTAACTCCCGAGGAACGTCGACACACAGTGAAGCTAGGTGTGTCGATTGGTGTACCTTGTCGAAGAGACCCGGGCCCAACTTGCTAATAAGTCGTGAATGGCAAAGTAGAGTGGCCCGAGAGACAACAATCGGTCCAGTTTGCCGGCACATGTTGTAAACAATTTTAATTTCAATTTCAATTTCAATATTTCAATTGTTTAACCCGGGGACATGAAGGCATTCTTCAACATCGGCTTTGCCCTCGTGTAGATAGGAACCCAAGTTGCCATGTATGTAGAACAACGAAGAGGCGTTACATGAACTCCCGGCGCACATCACCCAACATGAACCGACGGAACGGAACATATGGAGACCGGCGAATGAGCAAACTCTTTCATGCGGAAATAGTTATATGTCGTGATTAGAACTTAGTGGTGAGAAGCCATTAAGAGACATCAATTCTTTTGTTGTGTGCCGGTAAAGCGCACGCATATCACGAGAAAGGTCGCAAGTTCGGAACCCGGTGAGTCCGATCTTGGTAGTTGGGCGTGTGACGGCCCAAGATGAACTCCCACCTTCCACATTGGCTTCGGAGCCGGGCTGCGGTCCGGGGAGAGTCCGGGAGGGGGGCGTGGTAATGTCGTGATTAAAACTTAGTGGTGAGAAGCCACTAAGACACATCCTTTCTTTTCCGGTGTGCCGG
This sequence comes from Tetraselmis chui, assembly GCA_026401115.1. Lineage (NCBI taxonomy): Eukaryota > Viridiplantae > Chlorophyta > Chlorodendrophyceae > Chlorodendrales > Chlorodendraceae > Tetraselmis > Tetraselmis chui. The sequence continues at coordinate 101,092 of JAPMLY010000477.1, forward strand.
TAAAGCGCACGCCTATCACGCGAAAGTTCGCGGGTTCGAAACCCGGAGAGTCCGATATTGGTAGTTGGGCGTGTGACGGCCCAAGATGAACTCCCACCTTCCGCATATCCGAGCGCAATTAACGGGAGTCCGCAACACCTACCCATGCCCGAGAATCGATGAACCAAAGTAGCCAAACGGTCAACTAGCTCGACCGTCATCGGGGCCAACTCTCCCCTATCTTCCAAGGCAAAGGGGTAATAGTCATGGAGCGACGTAAATGAAGGCGTTCCAATTAACGCCAAAGTGCGGAGGTCTGCATCAAGCTCGCCATGTCGCTTGGGCTCCCGTTGCAAGCCTTCCATGCAGTGATGCAGCGGGAGGGTAGTACCCACGATGTAGTTTGTGTAACCGTAATATCAACAACAAGGTGGCGATGCGGGGCCGTAAAGTCGAGCCACGACCACCCCATGTCGATCCCCAGAGGCGCCAGACCGAATACGGTGGACCCGTACCTGTATAATATCAAAACTTCTGGGCGGTAATATACCTGTGCCGAGTGTACTTCTGTAATGTACCCGTATACTATATAGCAGACACCGCCGCGGCGCTCGCCCTTTGCTTTTCCGCCGTTTTCGGTGGCATGTCCGCCAAGTGGTACTGGGTCAGCTCAGGCACGCCACACCTTTCTATCCTTTCGAGAAATGTCCTAATCTTGTCACGCACTGACCAAGCTGGGAGTATAGCTGACGGCGAATCGACACTTCTTCTATCGGGAGAGCTACTGCAGTGCCCCGGCGCGTTTTACGCTCTTCCCTGTCGGCGCCGCTCCCCGTCGGAGACGGACGTCAAGAACTGCAGAGTCTTGGCAAAAGCTCGCAGAATTCGCAGGCACCAGGTGTGCGTGTGATTCGGGTCGCGTGCGTGCGGTGTGCGTGCGTGCGGTTGGCGTAGATACCTACTAGGAGTGAGACACATAATGGGCACGATAGTGCCCTTGCGGCCGCAGCAGGCGGCGGAGCTTGAGGCGACTAAAAAGAGGGTGAGGGAGGCTTTTCTTACGTTTGAGCACCGCGAGGGCTCAAAGCTGGTGGACTCCAAGGAGATTGCGACCGTCATCCGGTCCTTGGGTATTAATCCGTCTAGCGCGCAGTGCGAGCTCATTCTCAGCGAGGTCCGGAATGAGGACGGAACGCCGTTGATCACACTGGACAGGTTTGAGACCGTAATGACTCAGTATTTGATAGAGAAGAAAACTGAGCTGCAGCGGGATGATTACCACCGCTTACTGCGTGCCTTCAAGGCTTTTGACCCTGAAAAAAAGGGCTGGATCGTTGCCGACTACCTGAAAAATCTTATGCTCACTAAGGGTGAGGTGTTCTCGCCCGATGAGGTTAACCACATGTTAAGCGTAGCGGTGGATGAGGATACTGGCCGGATATACTACGAGGACTATGCCATGCTGCTCGCCACGGACGGTCGCGACATCTAGCACGTCCCACTACTTTCAAGCAGACCTTTGCTATCTACGGCTCAAGGATCTAGCCAGAGCATCCTCAGCGTCCAGTGTATTCAAGTACCCCCTTCGAATTTTTCCCGTTTATGTAAGGCACCTCTTGCGCTCTTGTCATATACATCCAAACGCGTCTGAAAGACGCTGGACTCCACCGCGCCATTTGTGTCCAGACGCTGACAAGTGTTTCGACTTACATCCCGTCACTGAGCCGGAAGTTGGTATGAAATTCGTCGCTTCGAGCACTATTTACAAACACAACCCACACAACTGATGTCTCGCCGCACCCGTTTCCTTCGCGTGTAAGGCGCACCCAACGCCCTAGTCTGGCCAATGTTTCGGCGCAAAGCCGTCATCTCTTCCCGTCACTCAAGTGTTTTGCTCCATTTCTCTCCGGAAACCCGTCCGATCAAGTTTGCGGTTACAGTGTGCCACCCAATACAGCTTTGCCACCGCTTGGGGTCTCACTACTCTCCACCAGCACGCGGGCTGCTGTTCCTACACCTCTTTCCAGCGGGCCTTCACTTCATGTACACTTTACCGCCTACAATCTTATGTGCCGGGCGGCCGTGCACCACCGCTTCCCGCGCGAACTGAGTCCCACACTGAGGGCACGTGAGGTCTCCGGCAGTGTAATCGTGCGTTATTCGCTCGACGTAGCATTTCACGAGGCCACCCTTCCCTGCATTCCCGGCATAGTCAGTCCGAACTGCTGCCGCTACGTTGATTAGAACTGTCATCCAGCGTGTCACTACATGTTTAGCAACGCCCTCGGTGAAGGGAAAGCATATCGCGACTGCACATAGCTATCGCTTAACGGTAAGCAAGCGAGTCTTGGTGCCCGGGAGGTAGAGATGTGGGAAGACTGACCTCCTTTGCGGTACTTGTATAGAAGGGTGTCACACCCTCTGCACTTGATGTCAACCGACTTGTCCGGCATTTTCTTCCGAGGCTGAGCCATGCACCGCACAAGTGGCCGGCCGTGGGAACTCACACCACCGCCAGAACATCGCCGTGGCGCCACTACATGCTCCAACGGCGATAGAACAAAGCGTGCTGAAAGACCATCTGCCACCCAACGCGCGCACTAAGTCTGAGAGGTGGGCATGCAGCGGTGGCCCTGATTCATTGCATACAATTCCAAGTCCAAATTATGAGCTGATGGTTTACTTGGAACTCCTCGCACCTATCGCTCGGGCTCGCAATCCTATGTCCGTTACAGCAGGGCTCACCCCTGAAAAGGCGGTACAAGTAGCTCGCCGTAGTACCATCATTGTGACTGACGGCTGTGGGGTTTATAGATTCGGGACGGGCAGGTGGCGCGTTGATTCTCGTCTGCCACATCTACCAGGAGACAGCAGTGCTCATCATAATGATGTTCAGCGGCCGATGATGGCAGAGCATCCTTCATACTGCAGGGCGCGCGCTTGCGCGCGCGCGGGGGGTGCGGAGCGAGGAGATCCCCTCTAGGGTCGCGTGGGATAGTTGCTTACAAAAAGTAAGAACGATATGCATGGGAGGTGGGGGATCCCTGGTTGATGCGAGTGATGCGAACGTGGGCGGCGATGCATGAGATGGGATTGGGTCCGGATGTGACATTTGGCTGGAATTAAATATTGTTTACATATAAATTCGAATGTGTGATCGCTAGTTAATTCATACATATAATATGATATGATGAATGTGTCAATCCTCGGGTAAATGAATGCTTGGGAGAGCACAAGAGTCACGACGGCACGCACGCTTGGTAGTGCGTGAGTGTAATGTCGGGGTCCTTGCCGTCTGCCGTCACAACGATGGGTGGTGCGGTGGCGGGGTGCTCTTCCTTTAGATGGAATCGCAGTGTGTGTGTGTGTGTGTGTGTGTGTGTGTGTGTGTGTGTGTGTGTGTGTGTGTGTGTGTGTGTGTGTGTGTGTGTGTGTGTGTGTGTGTGTGTGTGTGCATTACCTTTGGAAATGACGAGAAGGCCGCCGGTTGTAATTGCCTTGATTGACGTTAGCGATATCCCCGGGCACTTGACAAATAATCGCGTCCACAAAAGATTTAGCGATATAGCGACTATCGACTTTTTGTTTCGACGAGGTGAAGTGAGAAATGTGAGCAGCGAAATCATTTCAACCCACTTCATAAAGGACAACGAGTACGGTACCAGTCCGGAATTGCGAACGCGAAACGACGTTTGGCATTCCAGAACGGGCATGTAAATCATATAAATAAGTGAAAAGAAAAAGAACGGAATTATAACGGTCATACAACGAATGCAACACAGCATCGCCCTTTCTTGTGTTAATTGGTATATGATGTGACGTAAGATAATGGTGCTGCCTAGGCGCGTATAAAATCTACCAGCTGATACGTTTTCGTACGTGAGGTTTGCCTAGTCAGATAAGTTACTATAGAAATATTCAATATCAATCACCCATTTGGTGGAGAGCGACAAGAGAGAGAAGAGAGAGAGTCTATGTGTTTGTACGTTTTCGTACGTGAGGTTTGCTGCGTCAGATAGATTATTTAGCTATATACAAACCGTTGGATTCCTCTTTTCTAAGGAACACAAGCACATAAGCAGGAGAGGGAGAAAGAATGAAAGATATTTGTACATAACTAAGTTATGTAAGTAAGTATTTCAGTATGATATTATATACTGTATTTGAAATATCAAACGTCTATTTTATTATATCAAAGCCAACACGTTTCTTATCCCTGAAAATGTGGAAAAACGTTCCGAATAACAGAAAGTTAATAACCGAAGATATGACGCGCAATGCACGAAATTTTCTGCTGGTAAATTTGGTACGTTTTGTACGTTTGGTACGTTTTAATACGTTTCGGTACGTCGGCATGCCGCGTCGGATTTTTTTATATGAAGGTATCCCTAGAGGGGAATAATATGAAGGTATCCCTAGATGAACAATATGAAGGTATCCCAAGATACTCCGCTGCTCGTTGCCTGAGCAATATACTTGCCTGAGAGAGATATTTGTACATAAGTAAATTATGTAAGTAAGTATTTCTGTATGATACTGTATACTACTACTGTATTGGAAATATCAATCGGCTATTATTTTATTATATCAAAGCCAACACGTTTCTTATCCCTGAAAATGTGGAAAAACGTTCCGAATAACGGACAGTCAGAAGCCGAAGATATGACGAGCAATGCACGACATTTTCTGCCGGTACATTTGGTACGTTTTGGTACGTGGTTGTACGTTTGGTACGTTTTGGTACGTGGTTGTACGTTTGGTACGTTTTGGTACGTGGTTGTACGTTTGGTACGTTTTGGTACGTGGTTGTACGTTTGGTACGTTTTGGTACGTGGTTGTACGTTTGGTGCGTTTTGGTACGTTTCGGTACGTCGGCATGCCGCGTCGGATTTTTTGATATGAAGCTATCCCTAGAGGGGAATCACGACTAGCGCTACCCTTGGCATACGTGTAAATAATTCTTGTAAGAAAGCTTGTGATGCTGGAAGTACACGCAGTACTCTAGAGACAGGCGGACGACACCGCCAGCACAAGAAAATAAATACAGTCCATCAGTCCCCTCAGCCCATACCCCCCGCGCACACTCCCGTACCTCTTCTGGACAAGATTGCGATCGTGCAGTCCGCTAAATAGACGGCGTCAAACTAGTAACCCTCATGCCGTGCGCCAACAAATTGAAACATAAATTGATATTAAATAGCAATTAAGACTATGTTGGATGTTGTCTTAGACCCCCCCCCCCCCCCCACCGGACTAGTTGCACGGTAGCTGTTAGTCTAGGGTCACGCCAATCCTCCGAGTCATGTTGCTCTATATTATATGTGAGGTGCTTGCCTCCTCCCCATGGAGTGACCATGATAGTGAGAAATTCGGTTGTTACGTTGTTTCTTGGGGTTGCGTGCGCGTTTGACGGAGGACAATGTCGCGGCTCGGTAGACTTTGAGGAGGGAGCTAGTGTAGCCAGTGGACGTGGAGTGTGTATACAGTAGATAATATCGCGGGTGCGGCGAGGGACTTCATTCAATCTAGCGAGCCCGTCCGGGGTGCAAGGTAGGAGGGTTGTGATTCTTTCCATCGTTGTGGTGTTAGGGGAGCATGGCCGACTCGTGACGATGGGGAGAACGTGGACTTGGGTCCGAGGCAAGTAGGCTTGAATGCTCTTGCGAGGGGAGCGTACTTCGCTTTGATGCTCGGCGCAAATTTGGAAAGACTGGAGTCGGGACAATATTTCCATTCACCAATTTGGATACAAGAAGTTAAAGTAATTGTGTGTACATAAGTGGGGGTTGGGTTGTATGTATGAGGGTTCAAAGGCGCGCATGAAGTCGGGTTTGTGTGAGCGAGGGAGGAGATCCTGAGGAAGAATGTATGTGAGGTGGTTTGATGATAGGGGTGTCAAGGGTGGTGGAATATAGGCTTTCGGTGGTATCCGCCATCCGGGTGCGCAAATACACCACGGGTTGAGCGTGGTAGGGGGCGTCCATGTTGAGATAATTTTCAATTCGAGGAGGTGTGAAATTATAATTGTATAACAATATCGGCAAATTAGACCGAATGGTGTCTAACGGTCATCAATACCGTGCCATCTATAGTAGGACACTTAGTTGGAGAATAACGATTGGGCCGGGTACTCTTCAACCATGTACACCTATCGACACACCTACATGCCATGTGTGCCGACGTTCCTCCTTATAAAACTATAAGCAACCGCAGCATTTGCCACAGTCCGGCGCCCGCCGGCGGCGCAGCGGCGGCGGCCCCGGAGGGGGGTGCGCTCGCAGGCCCGTCGGCATCTCCTCACCTCCCCGTGGTGGGCGCTGGAAACTCCGTAGCCGTGCAAGGCCTGGCACGGTAGGGGGCTAAGAGGGCCGACAGCTCGATCCGTAGGATCAGCAGCTGTCGGGAAAGCCATGTACATAGGGCTTTGGAAAAATAATTTCTGTGCAATACCGGCACCAAGATCTCCCGGTCGGCCCGTCCGATATGCTTTTTCGCATACAGATACTATTGAATACATTCCTACCTCGAGGGGGTGGGGCATGTACAACACGAGCGTTTGAAGGCGAGGAGGGTACGGCCGGATGAGCGGTGGGAGGCGGGTGTTGGAGTTAGTGGTGGCAAGCCGGGAAGCAGCGCCAGGAAAGGGCGCTCGCTAGCCGTCGACCACCTCTGTGCCAGTCGAACCTTCCCGGGGGGTGAGGCAAGACAGTGCACAAGCCGGTGGCCGGTCGCATGCGGAGGAGCGACTAACTGCGGCGGCGGAGATCCTCATGATCAGCCGCCGCCGGAAAGCCTTGTACGGAGGGTTTTTTCGGAAATTAAAATAATGTCCGTACCCGGCGTCGAGCTAGTCGGGAAGCATCACTAGGGCAAGGCGCTCACTAGCGAGCCGCCTCGTCGTCAGACTACATCTCCCGGGAGGAGGAGTAAGCCAGGGCGGCAAGGAGGACGGTCGCGACGGCAGGAGCGACACGATCTAGCGGCGACGACCCTTTGGGTCGGCGCCGCCTGAAAACCCTGCACGGAGGGGTTTGAATTATTTCCGGGCGCCCGAGACCCGCCGGATCCGACTACGGTGACCTGCTCCCCCCCCCCTCTTCGACACCCACTGCCCCGAAAGACCTAAATGATCATATGATCCCTTGAGCGTGGGCCCGGGTGAGCGCGGAGGCCCCCGCTCAAGCAAAGGCTGTTCGGTGGACGCGCGATCAGAGGGGGGAGGGTACGGACACATGCCGGACTATCTGACAGGTACCCGGGTACCATACAGCGAAAAACCGACGAAATCAGCGGGGAAAATCCAGGCGCGGAGGCAGGAGCGCCCATTTTTTCTATGTCTGCGTGTCTCGGTCCCCCCCACCTGCCCTCGAGGTGACGGGGGACCTCGACAAGGAGGACCGTCGCGTCGGTGGACGCGACTCGACCTTGGGGCGGGGTTTACGGGATGCGACGGCGGGATCGACGAGCGACCGCGTGAGGAGGTTTTTTTTGCCAACCTTTCCCCTCCTACCTTCGGCAAGACCGAAGTCACGCGGGAGCTAGATTAGGCAAGCCCGTCGTCCCTCCCGCTCCACCCCGGTTCGGTGGGAGCGGGCCGTGCATCGTGAAGGTCGAGCAGCAGTTTAGTTTTGCATTTCTCGACAAGTGGATTTATTTCTAGATCTGTTTTTCTTGATTACAAAATTATTACGCTGTTACTGCTTAGGCGGGGGGATTGTGGCAATTGCTGCGATTGCTTACAGTTTTTTTAACTCCGAGGAACGTCGACACACAGTGAAGCTAAGTGTGTCGATAGGTGTACCAGGTCGAAGAGACCCGGGCCCAACTTGCTAATAAGTCTTGAATGGCGAAGTAGAGTGGCCTGAGAGACAGTAGTCGGTCCAGTTTGCCGGCACATGTTGTAAACAGTTTCAATTTCAATTTTTTGCCACAGTCCCCCGCCTAAATTGCAACAATAGAAATAATTTTGTAATCAAGAAAAGCATATCTAAAAGTAAATCCACTTGTCAAGAAATGCAAAATGCATATATTGCTTGACCTTCACGATGCACGGCCTGCTCCCACCGAACCGGGGTGCCGACCGGCCTAGGCCGATCGGCGTTCGAGAGGGTCGACGGGCTTGCCTAATCTAGTTCCCGCGTGACTTCGGTCTTGCCGGAGAAAGGAGGGGAAAGCCTAGCGAAAAAGCCGAAGGGGGTGTGAATTAACTAATCGGTTTATTGCCGGAGTCCGACGAATTTATGCCCATCTATCGTGATTAGATGTCTCGAGCGGCAATATGACCAATCAATTACTGCCGACGAGGCCCTTGACCTCCACCCGCCTGATGCTGCCGAGACCCCGCCGCTGTCTGATCTCGCACGCCCGCAACGCCTGAGGTCCCACCCCATTCGCTACGGCGAACTTGTGGCTCAAATGTCCGACCACTTTCGCATGTTCGTTGCCACGTGTTGCAGCCCTAAGGAAGGCAAAGCCACCGAGGACATCGTCGCACAGCCCGACATGGCAGCGTAACTTACTGCTTCCCCCGCATCTCCTTGCGGGCTCGACGACCACTGACATTGCCCTCATGTCGGTCCGGGGCTGCGTCGAACCGACATCGTACCGTGCCGCCCTCACAAGTGCTCAAGCCTCCGAATGGCAAAATGCAATGCAGCAAGAGTATGAGTCCCTCATGGACAATGGCATGTGGGAACTCGTTGGCCTCCCCGTCAACCGCACGGTCGTAAATAGCATGTGGTTCTACAAGATCAAGTCGGACACAAAGACGAAGTATCTCGCTATAAAGCTCGCTTCATGGCCAAGGGATGCAGTCAACGTGCGGGTCTTGACTACACGGAGACCTTCTCCCCGGTCATCCGGATGGCTAGCCTCCGACTATTCCTCGCCATTGCCGCCGCCATGGACCTCGACCTATGTCAACTTGACAACGACACATGTATGCCCCCATCACAGACGATGTTTACATCCGCCCGCCGCTCAGAGTCTCAGACGGGACCCATAAGTTGTGCCACCTCGAACGCTGCCTCTACGGCCTTAAACAACCCCCCTCCCCGCGAGTTCAATATGTTGCTGCGGAGCGTCCGCCGGCGGCGCAGCGGCGGCGGCCCCGGAGAGGGGTGCTCTCGCAGGCCCGTCGGCACCTACCTCTATCTCCACGCGGTGGGCGTTGGTAACCCCATAGCCGTGCCAAGCCTGGCACGGTAGGGAGCTGAACGAGGTACCGACAGCTGCGATCCGCGGGATCAGCAGCTGTCGGGAAGCCATGTACGGAGGGTTTTGGGAAGACATAATATCCGTACACCAGCACAGGGATCTCCCGCTCGGCCAGTCCGATATGTCTTTTCCGCGACTAAATACTCGCAGATACTCTCCCGATGATGGGGCGGGAGCGGCGTTTGCGAACTACTTTTTGGCGAAAAAGGGTACGGACGGATCAGCGGAGGGACGAGGGTGTTGGAGCTGGCGGCGGACAGCTGGGAAGCAGCGCTAGGGCACGGCGCTCGCTAGAAGTCGCCAGCCGTGCGAGGGCCTTAGGTCTCCCCTGGGCGACGCTTTACCCCATAGCTATCTCCATGGTTGTAAGTAGTATTCACTAGTTATTAGTTATACGGCGCCCGCCGCCGGCGCAGCGGCGGCGACCCCGGAGGGGGGTGCGCTCGCATGCTCGTTGGCACCTACCTCTACCTCCACGCGCTGGGCGCTGGTACGCATGTAGATGTGCCATATTTGGCATGGTAGGGGGCTAAACGAGGTACCGGCTGCTGCGATCCGCGGGATCAACAGCTGTCGGGAAGCCATATACGGAGGGTTTTAGAAATCAAAATATCCGTACACCAACACCAAGATCTCCCGCTCGGCCCGTCCGATGTGTTTTGCGCGACTGAATACCCGCTGATCCTCTCCCGAGTAGTCCCGACAAGGGCGCGGGGGCGGCGTCTCCGAAATACTTTTGGCGAAAGGGGGTATGGACGGATCAGCGGTGGGACGCGGGTGTCGCAACCATCCTCTCGGTGACTGGTTGTGCAATCAAAGTCTCTCGGGGATTGAAGGAAAGAAGTTACAATGTGGAATATCATGTCACCGCCCTCCATTGTGCTAGACTATTTATAGTCTAGCGAAGCTCGCCTTCGGTCTCGTCACGCGTCACGCTTCTTCAGGCAGGTGTCGACGTGTCGACGTCCGTAGTCTTTCGTAGGCCAGGTTGCGTAACCAATTGGCCTCGTGCCTAGCGTCTTGACGCATGGGAGAACTCACTGTGCGTTCCGTACATACCGGGAGGTACATATACGTACAGTACTGCGGACAGTGTCTTCGAGCTTCACAATGGCAAGTGTAACTGCTAGTACACTAAATCCGTGGAAGGTACGGTATAAATATCGTAGCGAGTACTTGTACTAGTCATGTAGCGTACTGTCACATGATAGTACTCGCCACACTCGTACGCTCCCCCTCTTGACAGGATGTAAGGCTGGCCGAGTATACGTAGTTTGGTACATATGTGGTATGTGGCCACATATGTCAACTATGCTTTTTCGATGAGCCGGTAAAGCGCACGCCTAATACGCAGAAGGTCGCGGGATCGACACCCGGTGAGTCCGATCATGGTTTGTAGGCGTGTCACGGCCCGAGATGAAACCCCACCTTCCACATTGGTTTCGGAGCCGGGCTGCGGTCCAGGGAGAGTCCGGGGGGGGGGGGGGGGGGGGGGGGGGGGGGGTAGTGACGTAGTTTGGTACATATGTGGTATGTGGCCACGTATGTCAGCTATGCTTTTTCGGTGAGCCGGTAAAGCGCACGCCTAATACGCAGAAGGTCGCGGGTTCGACACCCGGTGAGTCCGATCATGGTACGTAGGCGTGTCACGGCCCGAGATGAAACCCCACCTTCCACACGGGTGTTGGAGCTGCCGGCGGACAGCCGGAAAGCACCGCCATGGCAAGGCGCTCGCGAGCAGTCGTCCAGCCCTCTCAGATCTTAATCTCCCTTGGGGGTGACGCTCGAAGCTACGCAGGATGGAGGAGACTCCCCGCCGGAGGAGGACACGGTCTAGCGGCGGAGGTCCACATGATCGACCGCCGCCGGGAAAACCCGGCACGGAGGGGTTTCGCATAAATATTTCCGTACCCATATTTTTTGAGGAGTGACGACTCATAGCGAGTTCGACCAACCTCTCCCCTAGTCGGTACCCATTTATCGACAGACTACCTGAGGCAGGGTGCCTAGGGTTATCGCAACGGCACTCTCCTTATAGAGGCGGCCCCATGACAACGTAAATCAATGGGGGAGGGTACGCGCGGATTTCGCAAGACCACATGGGCATCAAAAACACACGGAGACTGACAAGGGACAAGAGAAAATCTAACGCGGAGATAGGAGCGCTAGCCATATGCCGTTTGCAAGTATGGACTTCTTTTCTTCCCAACCCCGGGAGGGGTAGGCAAGTCTAGGCTAGGAGGCGAGCTGCGACGGGAGGAGCGGCGACATCTCGGACGGGGGAGCGCGCGGACCGAGACGGGGCCGTCGACGACCTGTGCGAGGGGTTTTCGCCAGCCTTTCCCCAACTCCGGCACGACCGGAGTCGCATAGGAGCACATGTCAGATAGGCCCGTCGCGACGAGTGCCAGCCGATCAACTTGCCTAGTCATCGCTCTTACAACAGCTTGAGCCAGCTGCTCATCGCGGAGAATAGCGATGAAATAATTTTCACACTGGTGTTCATCTCATGTCTACAAGCATGAATTTGATTGTATCGTTATTGCCATTGGGGAGGGAGGGATTAGTCATTTTATGGCGTATGTCCTACGATCAAAACGGTACTCTAGGAGGCATGATAACGGGGGCGCCCGAAGATAGCAGCCGTTAACTCGGTGATTGTTGTAAAAAAATCATTTTCATTTTCATTTAGTTACATACAATTATTGTAAGCTATTCTAGATATTATTCATACATGTCTAGATCGGACACACCGATACACAGTTTGTTTTGGATACATAGCTATCGCTAGGCTACAGCTCTCCACTTCTTTTGTCCCGACTCCAAGCCCCGTGCTAGTTGTCCATGTGACTATCCTATTTTTGTGATTGTGAATGTAACTACGTATGCTGTAGAAACCTTCCATACTGAACGTGTGTTCACGGTTTAACACCATGCGATGAAATGGCAAAACAACTTTGGGACGATGGACATGTAGATGTCGCATGGAAGACTTCAGGATTCAGAAAAGGGTGTGGTCACAACCTGCGCTCTATCATAACAAGCATTGTCGCCAACGACATCTTAGAGATGGCGGCGGACCGGAACCCCGACGATGATAATCCCAAAACAGTGTTCAGAAATGACAGGACTCGCCTCGGTAAAACAATCATTGTCGCGTCTTGCTTCACAAGTAGCCGGTCGTCGAATGTGAAACGGAACAATTTCTTCGTTGAGCTTGCTTTTCGGATTCCGGTGCAATTTTACAGCAAGGCAAAACACAAGTAGGTTCTCAAAACTTCCAACCTAAATACCATAAGAGCGATTTTCAAAGCAGTGCGTGGATCCAACGAGTCTCCGGTTCACTTACCCATATACGCTCTCATCGGGCTTTGAGTAGTCGAGAGGGATATTCGCGGGCGCGACCCGCCCCAAGGGGGGAACTTCGGGGCATTACTCGGCCCCCAAAACGGTCACCAAAGGTCGAGCATTGTTTTCTTTTAAAGAGCAAATATACTCTTGGAGCTTTGGTGGTCGTTTTCGTGACCGTTTGGGGAAAACCGTCGATGTCGGGGAACCGCGATGGAATATTCGTGGACGCGGCTTCGCGTTGGGAGGGCTTCGGGGCATCCTTCGGACTCCGAAGCGGGAACCAAAACGGCCACAAAAGCTCGAACAATGTTTTCTTCTAAAGAGCAAATACACTCTTCGAGCTTTGGTGATCGTGTTTGGGCACCTCGGGAAGCATCGCGGATAGAAGGGGGTTCCCGACGGAACATTCGTCGGACCGAAGCAGGGGGAAGCGGTGGGGCGAGTGTGGGGAGTTGGGCCGACTCAAGCACGTATAACAAGGTATCATCCGCGCTATTCATACCACAAGGTCGTTATTAATGAGCGACAACCTGTATGGGTATTGGTACGGGTAGCGACGGCGAATGATTTGATGAAATAAATAATGATATGACGTACCCGCATTATCGCCAGCGACGGTGAGATATAATAAGTGTTGCATCATTTCGCAATATGTCATGCCACTAAGTGCCTTCGGCGCCGTTATTGGGGATCAAATGTAGACGAATTAAAGGCATGGCGGAAAAACGGATATCAACAACATGAATATTAAAAATAGATATTAACAAAATACATTTAGTAGTACATACTCTACTGACACGTCTCGTGCTTTTGCATGTGTGGTACATCGACGGAGTCTTGCGCTTGAATATGGAAGAAAACCATCAATGGGCGTACATTGGCATTAACGTACTCCCGCACGATACTAGTATGCAAGACGCTTTGGCTGCGCAGGTACGCATCAAGACCCTAACGACGCATGAGTGGACGCTGTGTTAAGGAGTTGACATGGCGTAGTACATGGCAATAGTAAAACACGAAAAAATAACCGAAAAAACATTCAAATGGAACGTTTTGATTCTTGTCATGGATGAGATCACGCGGGCGGGCTAGCGGTTGGGACAGAAAATTTCTGGGATTTAAATTAAGGCAGATGTCCAGATTAGGGTTTCCAATATAAGTAGGGTTTGATATCCAAGTAGGGTTTCGAATGCAAGTAGGGTTTGATGCAAGTAATAGGACTAGACGGTTTGGACAGAAATTGTTCAAGACCACTGTTGGGGGTTAAATGGTCACGGGGGGGGGGGGGGGGGAATAAGTATAGAGAAAGTATAGTAGTTATGTCCAAATGAAACACATTGCTTCTCGGTCTATTTCTTTTCCTTTTCGCCGCTTTCTAGGGGATGTGCGTCATGTAGCTTTTCCCTGTGGTTCTTCATGGTGCATATCTTCGGGATGCTTTGCATGAGGGTAGTGCTCATGCTCTTGCATGCTTTCTTGTCACATTGGCTTATGCATGTTGGTTTTTCCTTTTCCATTTGTTTGGTGGCTTCCAATGCTTTTTCTTTCTTGTAAAAAAATTGATATATCTAAAAAACTGAACAGAAAAGGAATAAAGACGGAAAGTGGATATGTGGATATGTCCCCCGGGGTTTTACTTGTGGGGAAGGGGGGGGGGGGGGGGGGGGGGGGGGGGGGTCCGCATGCAAGTTCTGCCCGCATGAAGGGGATTGTACGGCGGTCTACATATGTTCCCTTCCGTCGACTTCTTGAGATGCTTGCCGTGAGTTTATGTAGCACCTTTTTGTAGTTCTTCATGGAACGATGGGTTCCTATCATCGTGCTCCTTGCACGAGGGTGGTCAAGCTTGTGACGAGTGCAATTATGCGACAGTACATGTAATCGTAACTAACTTGATCCGTACTTTTCCATCGGAAGGACGTGCAACGTGGGTACGTCGCTACTACAATTTAGCTAAAGGGTACTTATGCATACTGTGGTACTTATCTAGTACCTCCCGGTGCGTGTAGGTAGATTAATCTAACTAGGTAGACGACACGGTGGTCTGATTTCCCGAGGTAGACAAGCCGCGTCGCTTGTCTCTTTATACCGTTACGACTTATGAGAACCCCAACACATGGCACGAGGACCAAGCGAGAGCATGTGCAAGCTAGCTAGGCTTGAGCTCTTTAAGCCTAGAGCAGTTCAGGGAGGTGACGGAACCTTTTAACCAGTCCCTTGTTCAATTGCATTATATTGTTAATCACCAAGTAAAGCAGTAAGACATCTTTCCAATTTCGATCTCCACATGCACTTCCACTTGCAGTAGCAACAAGCAAGAACATACTTGTATATACAATTAGCTCTACGAAGGCTGCATGTCACACCAGTTTCGGAGCGTCTTAGATCTACTCACCCTTTCGCTTTTGCTTGACTTGTTCGACGGTGATTGAGTGACTCGACATGGCTTTTTGTTGGACCTGATACCTACGTTGTGGTCGTACTGCCTTTCGGAAGTTCCAAAGCCTCAGACATCAAACTCGTGTTACATCGTGAGCCCCGTTCATGTAAAACTTGGTTTCATGTCGGATCGATTTTGCCTAACGAAGAGCCAATCGACGCTGCCATTTGCGAATTGTGTGAGGAAACTGGCCTTACCTTGACCGTCGGCGATTTGACTTTGTTGATAACAATTCAGTTCGAGTTCCGTTACCTGTTGGCAAGCACAAGCTCGTTTGCGCTTTTGCGGCATCCGTTCCATTTCCTTACGTCACCGCTAGCTTACGAGTCCCGGCTATAGTCAGTCAAGCCGTGACTGCCTAGTCTACCATTCATTATGATGTACTAACGCCATTCCGTCTACAATCGAGATTGGTGGACTTACTCTTACGCCTTAAAAGACTGGGTTACTTAAGGAGACTCAACGTAAGTTCGAACTCTTACACTTTGGCGTAACCGGTTACGTCGCTCAGTGGGAAGCTTTCGAGGCGCTGTGATTTCTAACCATCTTTTTGCCCACGATGACACTTCGTTGCCGAGGCGGCTCTTTTTCTTCACCCGTTTTAGTAGGGCTGCCGACTTTGGTCATGTGTGGATGTTAATCAAGGGCTACATCAATCACTTATGTGGAGAGACGCCTAATGATTTACGCATGAGAGTTCCAGCCCCAACAACTAGCTTTGCTGGTGTGGAAGTAACACTGACCGAGACGCAGTGTAAGGCTACAATTAATGCCCTTTCCCCGGCACGACAAGACGCACGTAACTTGGAGGACTGGTTGGAGATGCAATCTATACGTTTCGTCATGCTCGGCATTTACGCATACTCGTACAACGTCGTCGTGCGGGTTACGTCACAATCTTTTTGACCCATGAACAGCTGGTGGCTTATTCGTAAGCAACGGGCTTCTATCCTAGACACGTTCGACTCTTTGGTAATAGAAAATCGTAAGACGTCCCTCCTCCCTAACATTAGGGATGGCGCGATTAACGCCGTGCTTGGAATTACGCAAGGCTCCCTGAGTTACTCCAACTACACTTAATTGTTCAACGACTTTTTCCGGAAGTCTCGACAGCCTCTTACGGACGATCTTCAGTGCGTTCGCTTCATTAGTGGCATGGCGAACTTTCAGCTTTGGACACAGCTAAGTCCCGTCGTTCTCAACAGAAAAGCTACATCACGCCCTTGGTGGAGTTACGAATTTTCTTGCATGACCTCGTGACCGACTCACCACATCTTGGCCGTGCAAAAAGTGCACCGACCCCATCCGACAACCCATGAGGTAGTCGACCCGCTAAGAAGCGTTCTTTTGAGAGTCTCGAGGTCGAGGGCGCTAAACGACTTCATCAAGGCGGAGACTTTGGGTTTGGTTGAGGTCGTGGTTGTGGTGGCAATCGTGGAGGCCGTAACCGATCTTTTTGTAACTCTAGCACAATTGATTTCAGAGCAATCGCACGAGCTTTGACTCCTCATGAGCGTAAGCGACACCAAAAGAAGGGACTTTGCTTCAAGTTCCACCAAGAAGGGACACCGTGTCTTCCAATGGCCGGACCTCAACGGCAAAGAACCGGTCGACGCGCGCAGCAAGAAGAAATAATGATGGCATGGTTGCTCCTCGGACGAGCTGGAGCAGATGGCTACATCTACTTGTCGCCGTGAAACATTGTTAGCGACAGAGGTGCAAGTTCCTACTTCGACACCTACGTCGACTTCACTCGCGATTCCAACTCAGTCAATAGTTGGTCGTCGTCGTCAGAGCAAGCAAAGAAACGGTCGTAGACATGTAACAACTAGACGTTCAATTGATTGGAAATGGTTGACTATGTTTTCGAACCATTGCACGCACGATCTGACTTCACCTTGGAAGGCTATGCAGACAATTAAGGTCTTAACTCGCACGGTGACTTTCTGTTCGCCAAGTGATTAAGTCGTGGAGAGAGACTTGAGTGGAGAGCGTGCATTCTTCAATCCACCATGGGACTATGGGAGTTAGCAGAACATATGGCATGCCACTTCGAGGACTTTAGACGTACCGCTCCCGCGACTACGATGGCTATGTTTGTTCTTCCAAAGTGGGCTAAGTTCAACACCATCACTCGTCACTGGAAATCGTATCAAGAATTCCTTGTACGGACACACATGTTTACGCGCATGTCGGTTGCTGACCCGACTCAGCGAGAGGTTGTTGCGCCCCCTCCATGGTCTGTTCAACTTTTGTTGGTCGACGTTGACCATGAATTTTAGGATTCAGCCCTGACTACAATTCCCGATCTAAGTACCTCGGTACATGTATCACTAACTCATTTACGAATTAGTCGACTGTGATGCTACGTTTGACTTTTATGTGAGAGGATTTCGTACGACGCTTTTCCCTTCTGACTCGCAAGTCCAAGGTCAAAACGCAAGTTCGACTAGATAACGGACAAGGTGTGACGTCGTTGACAATTTGTGACATTACTTTCGATATGGCTCGTCACGAGTTTCAACGGACTTTTTCGGTCATGCGTGATTTACGCGTTGCTAATATGGTACTCGGTTTACCATGGTTGGACGACGAACAAGCCTCTTTACAATGCGGTACGACAGGTGCTTTCACCCTGATGGAGGATGCAACACAGGACACTGAGACATAGGAGCGCAGGCTAAAATGCTTGCTAATGTCATATGGCAAGTTTCAGCTCTTGCGCAACACGCGCCGAAGCACGGGACGCAACGCTGGATTTGACGTGATTTACATCCCGCTAGCAGCGAAAGAGCCGGGAGAATTTCATATTGGAGAGAAGTTAACCGCATAGCAACGTGAGAACTTCCGGTCGTTAATTTGCGATGACTTCCCGGAATTAGTGCGATCAATGGATTCGCCTCTTGTAAGCCAACAGTGGAATCACCCAATCGAGACTATTGGCCCCATGAAACGCCAGCGCTTAACCAATTGTCGCCTACGGAGCGCATTAAACTCAACCGACAGCTCAAGGACGCAGTGGAGGCTGTTTCGATTCGCCCAAGCCCTAGTGAGCTCGGCTCACCAATCTTTTTTGTGCGTAAAGCCGGTGGCTCACTGCGACTTTGCATTGATTACCGTGGACATAACGAGGTTACTCGTAAGGACGTTGTTGTAAGTATTATTCACTGGTTATTAGTTACAGATAGCTATTTTAAGCTATTCTAGATATGTGTAGTACATGCCTTGATTTGACAATCCGATAACCTGTTTGTTTTGGATACATAGCTGTCGCTAGGCTACAACTCTTTACTTCCTTTGTCCCGACACCACGCCTCGGGTTGGTTGTCCTTGTGATTGTCCTTCAATATGACTGTGACTACAAATGAGCGTACGTTAGTTACCTTCCACTCTGACCGTGTATGCATGGTTTAACATGTTATGGGCCCCCGCCTCAAGTCACTCACACGCGACCAACTTTTCCGGCGAAATGCGATCAACGAGTCAACGACTCTCCCGCGGAAGGCAAGCTTTCTAGCTAACTAGTACTTAACTTTTGTAGTCGGCGTTACCGCAAGTATAAATTTCGTGATACAACCCACCAACAACCCACCCATGTCAACTGCTCGAGGACGACCGCCAGCCACCCACACCGGCGCACTCGCCGTGTGTGGACATGGTTTATACATGTCCAAGCTGGAGACAGGGGGGGGGGGTGACGCACCGGTGGGTGAATACACATATACATGGTGCACGACGGCTAGAAATAATTAGCATCGGTAGCGACATTTAGCGCTCAGCCGCCGGCGACTAGCTCCACCTAAACTGGCCGTGGCCTCGCCTTGTGCCCCACACTAGGTGGAGGACAAAGAAAAGGTGCTTTGAGACACCCCGGGGATACAAACCGAGGGGTCGGCGGGCATCACGTCGTCTCTTTGCAACCGCAGTTAGGAACAAGCCCGGCTAGTGGCTCTTATAGCTGACTGCGGTTACCCGCATGTCGTCATGGCACCAAAAACTCGCTCGGACGACCCCCACCCCACGTTATATGACATTGATGGCCATAGCTCTCAGCAAAGCTCCCTCACCCCACCCCATGATGCGCTCGCACTCGTGCTCGAGCAGATGGCGCACATCAACGCCCGTTTGGACGCGCATGCATTCGACACATCTGCTCATCGCCGCCGTGATGCGCATCTGGACATCCCGCGCGACGTTCAGCCAACCACCCCCACACATTGTAACCAATACTATCTACCCCCCCCCCCACCGCACCCGCATCTCGGGTATCCAGCTCCCTCCCACTGACCCCCCCTTCAATCCGACGAGCCGTAGCACGTCCCCTCTCGTCGTGGCCAGCCGCACCCGTACGGTGTGCCGCCGTTCTTGCATGGTTATTCCCCACTCCATGGTGGCCCGCCTTATTTCCTGCTAGCCAATCTTTTTCCCAAGCTCATCGTGGTGCCCATAGTGGACGTGGGGGGCGTCGCCCTACCACTGACCCAGTAGTCATTGGCCGCGTTGTTCATGAGGCCGCCGGTTAAGACAAGGAGGCCCTCAACCGATCCATAAAAATGTATATTCCCACCATGGGGCCAAACACAGACTTCAAGCACTGGAAAAGGAACTTCCTTACCTTCCTTTCCCTCATAGCAGTGTGCATGATCCCCGAGTTGGTGATCCGCGAGTCGGGCGTATCGCTTGACGAGGAGGCGCACAACTACGCCTACGCACTCCCGCTTCATGATGCCAGCGAGAACAAGCGTGTTGACTAGGCAGTCAAGTCCATCTCGGCTGCTCGCCCTGACAGCGCCACAACAAAATCGGACAAATAACATGGGACATCATGTGTGAGAGGTTGGATGGCCGGTCCTTCGCCCGCTCCATGTCCGTGCTAGACAAAAGCATGCTCCAGCAGCGCCCGGGCTAGTCCCTCACCGAATGCGTCCACTTCATGCGGCAGACATTTGATGACTACAACGAGCGGGAGATCTTGGCACCGGTATTGCACAGAAAATATTTTTTCAAGAGCCCTATTATGGCCTATGCACAAGGCTTTCCCGACGGCTGCTAATCCCGCGGATCGCGATGTCGGCTCTCTTAGCCCCCTACCGTGCCAAGCCATGCACGGCTACGGGGTTTCCAACGCCCACCACGGGGAGGTGAGGGGATGCCGACGGGCTTGCGAACGCTATCCCCTCCGGGGCCGCCGCCGATGCGCCGCTGGCGGGCGCCTATTGTTAAACACTAAATAGTAAGACATCTTTTAATTTCTCTCTCCATATGCACTTTCACCTGCAGTAACAACAACAAGCAAGAACATACTTGTCTCTATAGTTAGCTCTCATAAGGCACAAAGTCTCATACTTACTCGTACTTCCCCCTTGTTCTGAGGCCTTAGGCTTATGTGTCCATGTTATTTTCTTTTCACTTCACTTCTTTACTGGTGGATTTCACTACTTTCTTTGCAATACATTTCTACAATTGGTGGTGTTCTTTGGGGGGGGAGGGGGGTCCATTATCATTCTCTTGGTGGCTTAGGCTCGTGGGAGTTTTTTTATTTAAGCGATTTGCCCTCTTGGTCCTCTTGCCCCCCCCCCCCCGCCCCTTGTTCCTTGTGGGGCTTTTTCCTTGGTGGTTTCCGCTTCTTTTCCTTGTAAGAGACTTCATTAGATAATATTCTTATTCTCTTGGTGGTTTCCACTTCTTTGGTTGGGATGCCTTCTCTAAGGCGCTCTTCACCCGCGCCATGGGACGCAAGCGTCCCCGTGCTTCCTCGAGCGGCGCGTGAGGCGCCGCTTGTCGCCTCCACGTGTTGCATTCTCGGCGTGGCCTAGGAGTTTCGTTAGTATAATCTGCTAGGTTTTTGCACAATGTAGTGCTTCCTTTTGCCGTGCTTTGGATTCCATGACCATGTTGTCACGCTTGCCCTTTTGTTTCCCCTCCCATTTTCACTGCATGTGCTCATGTTGTTCTTCTTGTAACAATCCATTTATGGTTTCCACTTCTTTTTATTGTAAATAAGAGAGGGCTCCGGCGCTCCAAAAAAACACGGATGTGTGCGCTGAATCCATATGAGAATAGTCAAGTTAACTGCCATCCAAAGGATAAAGCAGTGAAAACCACCAAGCATCAAACGAGAAAAATGACGAAGCTAGAAAAAACTTACGGGAAACGGTATCGCCACTCCCTGCGGAGCTATGTCCACGATGGCAGCTCCCTTCCACTCGTTGCCTTGTCCCGTAGAATGGATGTACTCGTGCAATAGATATGAGTTGGCGCTGCGGCGTTGGCCGGCCAAAGGGGTTTATGTCGATCCGTGCAAACACGGTCAATATGGAAGATAAATAACGCATGTGTAGCCACAGTCAAAGTCACGCAAGTAGGACAGTCACACAGACAACCAACCCGAGGCGTGGTGTCGAAACAACAGAAGTGAGAGAGTTGTAGCCTAGCGACAGCTATGTGCCGAATCAAACAGGTTATCGGTATGCCCGATCGACATGTACTAATCATATCTAGAATAGCTTGCAGTTGGTCTTCTATAACCAATAACTAGAAGGAATTACTTACAAGACTCCCCCTAAAGGTAGCTACGGGATGAAGCGTTGCATTGGGTATGCTCCTCCCAAGATTGCACTTCGGTGTCTTGTAAGTGTTGGTCATGGTAGGGGTTTGGTGATCACGTCAGCCACCATTTGGTCAGCGGGGAGGTCCCGCAACTTCATGGGTCCCTGCTCCACGTGGTCCTTGAGGAAGTGCCACTTCATACTGATGTGTTTAGTCTCCTCGAGGTGACACACTTTGGACGTGCCATCGAAGAAACCGAGGGGCTGGCGGATGTACACGTCCTCCTTGATGGGGGCGTAGAGGAACGCAGTGTCGATGTCGAGTTGACACAATTCAAGTTCGCGGGCGACCGCGATGGCGAGAAAGAGACGAAGGCTGGCCATACGAATGGCAAGGGAGAACGTTTCCGTATAGTCGAGGCCAACACGTTGGCTGCAACCCTTGGCGACGAACCGTGCTTTCCACGCGTGAGACATCCCCCAAGGTGTCAGACTTGGCCTTGTAGGTCCACATGTTGTTGACGACCACTCGTCCGGGGGGGGGGGGGGGGGTCGACGAATTCCCAAGTGCCGTTGTCCATGAGAGAGGAGTACTCTTGCTGCATGGCGGCGTGCCAGTATGGGGCTTGGGCGATGGAGAGAGCAACGCGGTAGTTTTTTTGTTCCTGACAGTCGTGGGCAGAAATGAGAGCGACGGCGGAAGGTGACGCTCCGGCCGGGATGTGATGTGGGTCAATAATCAGATCGGGCACGAAGGGTAGTTCGACGATGCCCTCTCTGGCCTTGCATTGTCCAGGGTCATAGCATGTGGTGACAAGGAATGGCGGGTGTTCGGCCATGTGGGCCACGAGGTCGCCGTAGCGGAGGGGGTGAGACCGGAGGCGGGATGGACGGTCGGCCACATGAGTGGTGTGAGGGTCGGGGGACGGGGAGGAAGGGGGCAGGGGATCGATAGGGCGGGAGGTAAGGGGCGTGTCCGGCGGGTCGTCGGCATAAGAGGCATCCGCGATGACCGAGTCAAATGGGAGGCGCGCGCCGAAGCCATGGGTGCTCTCCTGAAAAACAGCATGGACTGAGGTGGTTATGCGGTAGGTCTCCGGATTGTAGAGACTGTAGCAAGGGGCGTCAGGTGGGTAGTCAACCATGACGCCCCGGAACGCTTTTTCGCTAAGTTTACGACGCAACTTGTCGGGCACCTTGGCGAAGACGGTGCATCCGAAGACGCAAAATTTGGAGGCGTCGGGCGCTGACGACGTAAGGAGAGTGAGTGGGACGCCGCTAGTAAGGCCCACTGAGCGATTGTAGGTACGCTTGTGCAAGTACACAACCGTGGTGACAGCGCACGACCACATGGAGTTCGGGACGGCCATGCTGTGGAGCATCGCAGACGCATCGTCCCGGATTGTGCGCCATGGTCGTTCGGCCTTGCCGAGCATGTGGTGCGCATAGGGAGCCGAGAGTTGCACACCGACACCCATGCGATAACATATTTGCCGAGTCGTGGCGGCCTCAAAAACAGAGTACGAGTCAAACTTGATGACGGGGGCAAAAGCTCCGGACTGCGAATGATGGCGTGCATGTAAGTGACGCAGTTCCAGCACAATGTTTTCCACTTATGTGCACGTATCATCTTTGGACTTCAAGAAACGCACCCACATGTAGTGTGTGTGGTGATCGACAACGAGCAGGCAGTATCGGAGGCCTTTGGGGGATGGAACGTTCACATGCCCCCAGATGTCAGAGGAAAGTTTCAACAGGGGGCGGGATGGTTTCGTGCAAGGGGTTGTGTTGCGGGGTGCAACAGTGGCCTTGTGGAGCAAACATGAATCGCAAGAGACATTGCTTACATAGCTGGCTAGTGCTGGGGTGGTTGGGATACCGTGGGTATGCTGAGCCTCCAGGCTTTGCATATTAAGATGGCCAAACCGGCAGTGCCACCGAACTGGGTCGCATTGGGCAGTGAGGGCAACACTATCGCCGGCACTAGGTGGTGAATCCGCAGGGGGTCTTGGGGGCAGCTCTGGATGGCGGGGAAGGAGGTTGAGGCCGTTGCCGGATGGCTTCAGCACACCTATTCCGGTGGGCACCACAATTAGTCCTATGTCAGCGTCAGTCGGAAAAATGAACTCACAATCGGTATGCGACTGCATCCAACTGACACTCAGAAGGCGACCAATGCGCTGAGTAGAGCGAGAGGAAAGATCATAGGTGTATAACGCATGATCTGCGCAGTGGATGATCTGGCCGGACGCCAAGAGGATGGACGCCCGTAATGTGCCACTGCCCTTAACGTCAACACCGACCCCGCCAACGCGAGAGGGAGTAGAGGGCGGATCGAACGTAACGAAGTTATGTCGAAGCGCGGTTAAGTTGATCGAGCATGCGGAGTCAACCACCCATAAGTGAGAGAGATCACGACCTGGAGCGATGGAGGATGAGAACGCGACAAAGGTGAAGGAAACACTCACTTGAGTGTCATCATAGTCATCAGTGTTTTCCTCGAGGGTGGGTAGGACGTCAATGTCGTCTGTGGGGACGTCGCTCAATAGTTCACTGTGCGCATAGTGAGGGCCACGAGGAGAGCCATATTTTTCAACGATCATCTTGCGTTTGACGAGGGTTTACTTCAAAAGGGCGTCATCCGAGGACATGATGTGGTTCAGGCTGCCATCTACGATGCACTTGTTGGGTAGGCCACGGCCACCTTGAGTGCCACGGGAGTTGTGTCCGCGTCCGATGTTCGAGCCGCGACCATCAGCGACAAACGCGGAGACGGGAGGGGCGGAAGTGTCAGGGGCTAGCAGGCCCGGAGCAGTGACTCCCTCGTCCATGTTTTGTGCCCGGTAGAGGATGTTGGCCATCACCTCGTCGTCTCACATGAGGTAGTTTGTGTCAAAAGCGTTGATGACGCATTGCATGGCATGTCCGAACGGTCCACTGTTGGAGATGCCACGTAACATGAGCATGCCAGATTGTGGGTGTGGATGGCTGCAGAACCACCAAGCAGTTCACACGTATTTCATTGTAATCGTCGAACGTCTGTCTCATAAAGTGGATGTTATCGGTCAGGGACTAACCGGGGCGTTGCCCGAGCATGAGGTTCTCCAGCACAGAGAGAGCGTGCGAAGGACGTGCAATCCAACCTCTCACAAAGGATGTCCATCGCTGCAGTGGCCCAATCGGGGCGAGCAGCTGAAGCGCACTTCATTGCATGGTCAGCGCGCTTATTGACGCTGGCAGCATAAAGCAAGAGTGTGTAGGCGTAGTGTTGGGCCTCCTCATCAAGCCACGCGCCCGACTCGCGGATGGCGAGTTGGGGAATGAGGTACGCTCCTTTGAGGGAGATGAAGCCGAGGAAGTTCCTCTTCCACTGCTTGAAATCCGAGTTTGGCCCCATGGTGGGGACTGGCATTTTCATGGACCGGTTGAGGGCGTCATCGTCGAAACCGGTTGCTTCATGGGCAGCGCGGCCGACGACCACCGGGTCAATGGTGGGGCTTCGGCCCCCACGTCCGTTGTGTGCCCCACGATGGGCATGGGAGGAAGGCTAGGCGGCATAGGGAGTAGGCGGGCCACCATGGAACGGCGAGTGACTTTGCACGGCGGGGGGCAGGCCATATGGGTGCGGTTGGCCACGAGAAGAGGGGACGTGGTGCGGGTGGTGTGTCGGGAAGAGGGGTCAGTGGGTGGTGGGGTAGCCGACAAGAGGGTGTGGTGGAGGTGGTGGTAGGGTGTCCAAGTGGGGGTCGTCGCGCGGTGCGTCGCACTGTGCATCACGGCGGCATTGAGCAGCATGAGTGTGAGCAGCAGAAGCAGTAGGAGATACAACAACGGCGGCGGCCGTGTGCGCGTCCAGACGGGCGTTGATGAGCGTCATTTGCTCGAGGATGAGGGCGAGCGTATCATGAGGTGGGGCGAGAGAGCTCTGCTGAGAGTTGAGGTCATGACAATCAGCAAGAGCGAGGGACGGAAAGTCGGCGGAACGAGTTTTTGGTGCCATGGCGGCAAACGAAGGAAAAAACAAAACGACGGACAACGGTAAGAACCACTAGCCGGACTTGTGCCTATCAGTGGTTTTAGAGAGACGGCATGATGCCCGCCGACCCCTCGGCATGTAGCCCCGGGGTGTCTCTAAGTACCTTTTCTGTATCCTCAACCCAATGTGGGGCACATGTCGAGGCCACGGCCAGGTTAGGTGGAGCAATGCGTTGGCGGCTGAGTCGCTAAATACATATATAAACTAGTTAATTTAGGGGGGTCGTGCACCCTGTGTATGCATATTCAGTCTGTAGTGCTCCCCCCCCCCTTTCTCCAGCTTGGACATGTGTGCACCTTGTCCACACACGACGAGTGCGTCGGTGTGGGTGGTTGTCGGGCGTCCTCGGGCAATTGACTTAGGTGGGGTGGTGGTGGGTTCTAAAGCGCAGTTTATACTGGCGATACCGCCGACTACAAGGTGAAAGTAATAAATTACTATGTGAGCTTGCCTTCTGCGGGAGAGGTGGCGATCGTAGCTCGCCGAACCACGTTGTCGCGCGTGAGTGACGTGAAGCGGCCAGGCGGGGCCCATGACATGTTGATCCGTACAGACACGATCAATATGGAATGTAACTAACGCACACGTAGTTACAGTCACAGTCACGCAAATAGGACAGTCAGAGAGACAATAACCAGCCCGAGGCGTGGTGTCGGGACAACAGAAGAGAGAGAGCTATAGCCTAGCGACGGCTATGTACCGAATCAGTCAATAGGTTATCGGTATGTCCGATCTAAACATGTACTAATCACATCTAGAATAGCTTACATGTTACATATTGCATGTTACAGCTTACAGACTTCAATAGCTATTTGCAACTGCAGGGCGCGCGCTTCCGCGCGCGGGGGGTGCGGAGCGAGGAGTTCCCCTCTAGGGTCGCATGGGATTGTTGCTTACAAAACGATTGGAAGGGAAAGGCAAGAATGATATGCATGGGACGTGGGGAATGGTAGATCCAATATTAAATAAAATATTAAAATATTAAAGGGAGAGGCACATGGATATGGAGACGGAGAGGGAGAGGGAGAGAAAAGGAAAGAAATGGGTCTGATGAGAGAGAGATAGATAGAGCGAGGGAGAGGGAGAGGGAGAGAGAGGAGGGTGGGAGAGAGAGACAGAAATGGAGAGGAGAGAGTTAGAGAAAGGGAGAGAGGAGAAGGAGAGGGGGGGAACAAAGAGGGAAGGAGAGAGAGAGATAGATAGATAGATAGATAGAGAGAGAGGGGGGGGGGAAGAGAGAGGCACAGGGAGACGGAGAGGGAGAGGGACAGAGAAGGAAAGAAAGTAATATAATGAGAGAGAGAGAGAGAGAGAGAGAGAGAGAGAGAGAGGGGGTGGGAGGAGGGGGGGAGAGGACGAGAGAAAGAGAGAGAGAGATAGAGACACAGAGAGAAAGAGACACACACACAGAGAGAGAGAGAGAGAGAGAGAGAGAGAGAGAGAGAGAGAGAGAGGGGGGGGGGGGAGGGAAAGGGAAAGGGAGAGGGAATGGCTGTACGTTTGGTACGTTTGGTACGTTTAGAGAAAGAGAGAGAGAGTTTTTTCCGTATTATTATTTGTTGATAAGTTAGTTATGTAGTCGCTAAGTATGAAATTACTCCAATATGATACAGTTTACTGTATGAGAAATTTTTAAACAAATATGGCTCATTCTACATAAATTTGAAATATCAATCGGCTTTTAATTATATCAAAGCCAACACGTTTCTTATCCCTGAAAGTTCAGGAAAACGTTCCGAACAACGCGAAATAGATATACGAAGATACGACGATAGATGCACGAAGTTTTCTGCCAGTGCATTTGGTACGTTTCGGTACGTTTCAGTATGTTTCGGTTCGTTTTAGTACGTTTCAGTACGTTTTGGTACGTTTTAGTACGTCGGCATGCCGCGTCGGATTTTTGGATATGAAGCTATCCCTAGAGGGCAACTAGTAACAAGAAGATTTTACTTACAATATTTTCCCCTTAAGCAACCGCTGTGCTACAGCATGGAGTGGGTTGGCACTTAGGTTTCTTCGGCAGTCTTGCGAGCTCGCAAAACGAATTTCGATACCGCGTCGCGGCACTGGACGCCACTGGACACGTGTTCTCGGAAGGCCCTGGGCCGCAAACCCACTAAGATAGCCGACTTGACTGCTTTATGTCGGCAAGAAAGTCCACGGCGTTCTTAAGTACCGGAAAAGCGCGCGCGCTAATTTTGTCCGGAATACAGGTACTACCGACGTTTCCGACGCGGCACCAAACCGTTGTCCGCGAGCGCTAACCCTACGGCTAGTCCTACCGCGACTGTGCAACGCAAACACGTTCATTGCTCGTCACAACCAGCACTCTTGAACTCTATTCAAAACGCAGTTATTGTCGGTGGTGGACGGTCAATTGGCGTTGCGACGGAGGCACGGAGGCCGCTCTTGTCGGACGGGTTTGGTAAACATGCTAGCGTCTCACCACCATCTCGTTACCCACCTCCGCAAGCTCGGAACTGAACGGGAGAGCACATACCTGCCCTTATTGCCGGCAGACAAGCCACAATGGTAGGCAAGAGTATATCCGAGATGACCTACAAAGCGGATTTCTGTTTTTCTACACACTCATTCATGCTTTACGCTCATTTTCACAGGTGCAGTTTGTGAAAATACGCCGAGGCGGCTGCGTGCTGTGGGCAAATGGCACGGCGCGAAAACTGCGTACATTGTCTTTTAGCCACGGCCGCCAACCAGCCTACCGCCGCAGATTATTGTCGTCAATGCGGCAGGTCAACTGATTTGGAAGGAGTGGCAACTGTTGACGGGGACGTGTTGGTATCGGCTGTGACTGAGACGCTTTACGAGCGTTGTAACTCGCAAATCCCGCAAGGTGGACGCACAGCCGCGACGGGGACCTTCAAGAACGTTCCTATTGACCTTGTGGCGGCCTTTTGCGACGCCAAGCCCTGGTTGTGGAGAAAAATAACAGTTAGATCCACCCCAAGCATGCGTCGAGTGAAGTATGTCACCACCCGAATGGAAGGTATCGCTTCACTTGTGTGCTTTCACGATAAGCACGGTGATCCACCGAGGGTCCGAAACATGAAAAGCCGGACTCGCGCATAGCGAGCGCAGGCGCGCGTGGAGCAGCATAAAAGGCGAGGGAGCTTCAGTTGGGCTCGACTGACGGACAACGGCGACATTGTCACTCTTCTCCCTCCGTTTATTGTGGAGGTGACGGAGACCCTGTGGAAAAAGGGTAGCAACCTGCGCAGCATAGTCGGCACGTTGCGCTTCCACACTGCCATCGTGTCGGCAACGCCGGACAGTGACGTGCAGCTCCCGGAGGGCTACCCCGTCATTGTGGATTCTAGGTCGGCTTGGCCCATATTGCCCCACTATACCGACCCTAAAGCGTATTTAATGCATGAATTGCAACAATTATGCGGCAGTAACTTCCAACACCTTTTGGGGGTTACGGGGGAGTCGGACGCGCTGCGGTCGGTACATGGATGGGACTGCACCGCACCAAATCCACCACCCCCTAATAGGATGGTGGGAGGGTCTAGATTAAGGTGGGAAGGTCCTGATGGAGAGGACGGAGTTGTGCATGTGGGGCGAGAGAAGCAGGCGGGGCGGTTGGAGTTAGGACATGAGGGCACAGAGGGCAACATCAACACCTCTGATATTCTTAGTGGCAGTGGAAGAGCCAGCAGCTATACATCAAGGTTCACTGTCGACACCGAAGATGTGAGGTGCGGTCCGCACTTGATGCCAGAATATAGACGTTGCAAGGCGAAGCAACGCCTAATTGCTGAGAGGGAGGCTGCACGGCCAAGTGATGAATGTGTGAGCACCCGGCAGCGACCACGGCTGGCACATAAAACATACAAAGATAGGTAGTGAATTAAAATTATCACAAACTATGCAACTATATGTTCTTTTCATTTTTTGCGCTTTGCTGCTTGTTCCTCTAGTTCCAACTTGACTGCATATGCTTTCCGCTAGGGCATGTGTGGCTGGGCACGATGGGATGGTCCGTGCATGTCTCGGTGATGTGCCAACAGGGTGTTGCGCTTAAGAACTTGGCCAGTCCGGCTCAGCGTGAGCTTGCCGGTGCATGTGACGCGCTGTCTCTGATGGTTGCTTCCCTGACGGTAGCCTTGTTTCACCTCTCTGTTTGCGTGCTCCATGCATTGCGCGCTGTAGCGATCAATGCAGCCATGCGCCTCCATCCATGTCGGAAAGTGCCATGCCACGAAGTGCATGTACGGAGTCACATCCGCTGCTGCAGCAACATCCAAAAACGCAGAAAAGAATCCCTCCGCGGCTGCGCGTAGTGCTTGTGTTGCTGCATGTCTATCCGCTGCATCATCCCCCGGGTCTGCACTCCATGCGGCGCTCATGCAATCATAAGCTTCCCATACCTTGTAGGCATTTGCAGCGCAAGGGTCGGTGGGTGACAACACGGCGTCCAGCAACGCACCACGCCCCTCCACAACTTTTTTGACCTCAGGTCCATTAAGAGAGGGAAGGTCAGCTTTGTTGGGGTTCTTGCCTTTGCCATTCTGCACCTTAATCTCTCGCCCGGGCAACCCGATGAGTTCCAATACCCTCACCGCCGCTTGAGCTGTGGCTGCGCTATTACAATGAAATGAAATGAAATATTTTACTCCAATACCGGTAAACCGGTTGGAGTCTCTGGGCCCCCCCTTTTGCTATGCTCAACTTGTTGTTGGACTTCTAAGCGTGAGGTAGACCGTGAACCACTAATCCCGACCTCTCCAATGGCAGTAATGATACCGTCTAAAACATACCCGTATCCAGGCATTTATAATTTTCTGATCTATACGTATTTTTTTTTGGATACAGTATGAAATAAAAGATGTCGCTAGTCTCCACGATACGCGGCCTGCTCCAGCCGCTGCGGGGTCGCTGATCAGCAAGGTTGTTCAGCTTGAGCTGGTCGAGGCGAACTTGCCTGACCTCGGCTCCTGTGCGACTCCGGTCGTGCCGGAGCTTGGGGGGAGAGGCGGGTGAAAAACCCCCCTCGCATAGGTCGTCGTCGGTCCCGCCGCGATCCGTGCTCAACCTCGCCCGAGGTATTAGCCGCTCCTCTCGACGCAGCTCGCCACCTAGCCGAGTCTTCTCTCCTCCTTCGGGGGCTGAGAAGAGAGAAGAACTAGGCTGCAGACGGTGTCCGGCTGGCTCTCCTGCCTCCGAGCCAGATTTTCTCATGTCCCCTGTCCTTGTCCCGTCTGTTTCCAACACCTATATGATCGCGCTGTAGCCGTCCGTGCCCTCCCCCGGTGGTTTACGTTGTTAGGGGGCCGCCGTTACGATAACCCTAGGCACACTGCCTGAGGCAGCCTATCGATAACTGGGTACCGACTAGGGGAGGGGTTGGAAGAACACATGGATCGAGTCGCCGGTCCTCAAAAGATGGTGGGTACGGGAATTTTTCCAAGAACCCCCCGTACCGGGCGTTTTCGGCGGCGGGCGATCCTAGGGACCGCCGCCGCCAGACGGTGCCGCTCCTCCGGCTGCGACCGACCTCCGTCCTGCGCAGCAACAGGCCTCGCCCCCCGGAGAGATCTAAGGCTCACGCAGGGCTGGCGGCTGCTAGCGAGCGCCGTCCCTAGCGATGCTTCCCAGCTGTCCGCCGCTAGCCCCCACACCCTCGTCCCTCCGCTGATCCGTCCGTACCCCTCTTCGCCAAAAAATATTTCGCAAACGCCGCCCCCGCCCCATCGTCGGGAGAGTATCTGCGAGTATTTAGTCGCGGAAAAGACATATCGGACTGGCCGAGCGGGAGATCCCTGTGCCGGCGACGGATATTGTGTTTTTCCAAAACCCTCCGTACAGGGCTTCCCGACAGCTGCTGATCCCGCGGATCGCAGCTGTCGGTACCTCGTTCAGCCCCCTACCGTGCCAGGCCTGGCACGGCTATGGGGTTACCAGCGCCCACCGCGTGGAGGTAGAGGTAGGTGCCGACGGGCCTGCGAGCGCACCCCCCTCCGGGGCCGCCGCCGCTGCGCCGCCGGCGGGCGCCGCGCTATTACACCTCTTGTAAACGGTATGCCACAGCACGTGCGGGCAAATCTGAATGCCGGTGTGCAGAGTGTCCCCAATCATGTCCACCGGGTCTACCATCATCATAGCCGGGGGGCACAAGTGCCGCTGTCCGAAGTGACTAAACTTGTAGTCTTGTCGTCCTAGCTGGTTGTCGGGGGGAGGAAGGTCCCCATGGCATTGTATGAGGAGGCCACACCCAGGGCACATGTACGGCTCTGTTAGCCCATACTCCTCTTCGAAAGCGTGCGCTAGCATAGCTACAAAAATAGTTGTCTTCTCCATGGGTGGTGTCATGCCCTTGCGCTGGTAGTCGGCTGGGGTGAGGTGCTTGTTGTGACGGGCCATGTCGCAAATAAAACAAAAGAAAGTATATGATGCCCCAGCATGCCCAAAGGACCCACCTTGAAAGGACCCACCTTGAAACGCCATATCACCACCAATAACAAGCTTGAAGATGTAGATCGCGCCATGCAGCTCCATTCCCGGACCATCACATATTTCTCTCAGCTCTTGCTTGATAGCCTCAAGCTGAGTGACAAACTGGTCGTACTTATCATGTCCCTCATACAACATGATCTTCACAGCGTTATGAATGCTGTTGTAGCCCCAACCTTCAAGCACGAAGCCGTTTGTATCAACCCTTGTAAGCATTGGCTTCAGGATGCAAAGCACGGCTCCTTGGTTACCCATCTTGAAGGCCACACTGACATCAACTAGTTTTCGAAACAACAGCACGACATTTTCAGTAAAACAGTGCGTACCCCGTGTTGTGCACAGAAAGTCACACGCCAAACAAATCACTTAGCCCCGCATCTCACCGCAAAACTGAATGACGATAACCTTGCTTGTCGGCAGTTGCTCAGCAGGGAATTGCACTAGCCTGATACGGAGTGCTTGCATCACGTCGACAGTGGCCCTTTTCCCGTCGTCCGACAGCTGCAACCCCGACAGCTCAGCGACTCGGGACTCCCATTGCCACACATCATTTTTGCTCGGCAGCAACGGAACTCGTGTTCCGTACGGCAGCACGACTACGTCGTGCTCACAGGTCTCTTCATTCCACTTCTTCCCTAATGCGTGTATCAGGTCTTGGTACCGACGCCAAGTGATTTTGCACGTTACCCGAATAAAAGAAGCCCGCGCCACAGTCCAGTGCTCACGCAGTGCCTCCACCACATGCTCTTCAACGGCGCTATACAACCCACGCTGCTGGCACACCGAGTCGAGTATTTCCGGACATTCATTAAAGAAGCAGTTCAGAAGTTGCACAACCGTATCACCCGCTAGACCGTCCTCGTAACGGTTGTCCAGATATTGCTTAAGTTTCGCTACTTCGCGGCGTTTAAAGCCACGGTAGTCGGTTCCGTTCCGGACCGGTGGTGCCTTGATACGTTTCGACAGCGGACGTAGGCCTCCGTATGCACGGCGCGCCATACGTGCCTTTACAACCTTGGCTTTCTCCCTACACCTATTCGCGCTTAGGCTGCCCTTCGAGCTTTGTGCCTTGAGTCTGCGGACTGTGCGACTCAACGACTCCCGCTGGCTGCACACCTTTGCGAGCTGCTCGGCATGCGCAATGTCCGAGTCGACAGACGCCGCACTTAACTCCTTGACGCGCTCCTCCTTACTACGGGACCGTTGCCTCTCCGACTCGAGTTGCTTCTGCAAGGATTCAATTTGATTCACCAGCTTTTTGTTCTCCTTGCTGAGGCGTTCCACCTCAGCTCGGAGAGTCGTGAGCTCCGCGGCCGATCGTTGCGTACTTGCCGCATCATCTTGCGACGATTCTTCTCGCGAGGCTGTCTCCGTTGCTTTTGCCCGTTGCTCTTGAGCTATCGTCCGCCGCCGACTCTGAAACCTCCCTCCACCTCTGCGTTTTCCGCCGCCTTTAACGGCGGGGTGAAGCCCGTCGACATGATCGGGCATTGCGCGCACTGATTTTGAAACTGTGACGGCGGGAGGTATGATGCGCAATCGTGACATGCAACAACATACCCAGTTCAAACTCGGATAGCACGACGACCGGTCATCTTGAGATGCGTAAAGACCGTAAGTAAAGCTCATAGTCAAGCAAATGAGCACCTAGGGCCTTGGGAGGGTTGAGGCAACGTACTTGGGCGCGTGTAAGCGGTCAGTAACACGAGGATGGTAGTTTGCACGTGACGTCGTTTTTCGCGTGTACAAAAAAAGCGCGTTTTCGGCATTTCAGGATCGCCGTGTCAGGTATGTTTGTCCACTTCATCGTTTGACGTCGGTCATGTAGCGTATAACTCTTTATCTAAGGGCGGCGCATCGAGTGCGGTAAGCACCAATAAGCACCAATAGAAGCACCAATACAAGGACCAATAGAAGCACCATTACAAGCACCAATATAACGTTCAAAAGAAATGTACGTCACATGTGGTACAATAAATTGATGATAAGAAAGTGCTTCCGTAAGAGTCGCATGCTGTTGTTTAAGAAAGATGTTTACATAAGACCAGCCTACTACCGCTAAAGGTGTTGTACCAGTCCTGGAGCTTCCACCGTGCTCATTCACATGCAAGGTGAAAGTGAAATATCGCAAGAGCATATATGGTTTACGTAGTAGGCAACTGGCGATGTTTTTTCCATGTGCGTTTCGCTCAGGTCGCCAGAGCTTGCGTTGGTGCTTTACGCGGAGAGTATGGCCGTCCTATCGCCGTAGCTGTCACCATTGGGGCCGAAAGCGACACTAGCGGCTTGATTATCGCGGGCGGTCTGCTCAAACTCACGAAAGGCCGCGGCAGCTCGGAGCGACCCAAACATAGTTGCAATCGAGCTCGCACTGGGTCCTGGTATCGAAAACCTTGGAGCCACCCGGGAGGTCTCACGCAGCGCGAGGAAGCTTGCCTGCCCTTTGCTCGTAATGCACTCGGCGACGGACCTCAGGACGGACGCACAGGCCTCGGACTTTCTACGACTCAGCGGGTTCCGCGAATAAGAAACTGATTATGTATCCCGATGGGTCGCACAAACTATTCCAAGACTCGGAGGCTAACATTCTACGGCACACCAGTGACCTCACTGGATGGGTCAGCCGGCTGAACCTGGTGAAAGGACAAAAACAATGCTACCAAGTAAGAAGCAGGAGCTGCTTCGTTCGCCATCCATCTTAACTCCGCAAATAATCTGCTTTGTATTCACCGCATGCAAACCCTTGTTTATCAATTTCAAATATGCATCACGACATTCCTTCAAAGAAACATTCCTAAACTTGAAATCCTGAGAATATGGTTGAAATATAAGAAATCTGAAATAAATTTATGTCCCTGAATTTATGAATACACCGACATCTTGCTGTAAATTATACAATCTTGGATTTATACGGGTACCTGATACAATGTTTAAAAAATAAAAAGTTTATAATGCATACATCATTTGAGTATTATGGCCCCATTCCTTGCTGTTGGTAATGTCAGCACTATGAAACAGATCTCATAGGAAAGGATCTCGCCGTATCGACCCCCACTCGTCTTCATTATCAATACATAGCAGGCAAGGTGGCCCTCGCTAGCAAACAACGCAACAGGCTTTACTCTGAGCAGTGCGCCTCGAGACGGAAGGTCGCACATCCGTGACCGAGAGGCCGCCCGTCATATTTCCCGGGAAGGAGGACGGTTTCTCGCGGTTGGGGTCCAGGGGTGGATCCACTACGCCACTGGTGATGATGTTGAGCACCTCGTGCGGAGGAGGGAGGCAGGGGTCAGCCTCCCGTGGATGATGGTCGTTCATTGCGAGCAGCTCCGGCGACATGTCCTGCGTAACCCACGGGTGGGCGAGCGCCTGCGCCAATGACAATCTGTCCTCCACCTGAGGCTGCAGCAACGACCGGATGAGGTCCTTTGCCGCGGGAGACAAGCTGTCCTTCAGCATGAACGCCCCGCTCTGCATGCGCGCAAACATTTGGCTGTGGTTGACCGTCTCGCCCGGCCGCAGGAACGGGTTCCGCGCCATCAGCATCACATACAACATCACCCCACACGACCACATGTCGGCCATCTTCCCGTCGTAGGACGCTGGACTGATGACCACCTCTACGCCACAACCACACAACATCTCAGGCAAGCACGCACACACACACACACACACACACACACACACACACACACACACACACACAAACGCACACTCGCATAATATACACACAAGCACGCACACCAAACACACGTACGTATACATACACACAAACACATATATACATGCACCAACAAAAACAAATATACTCACAAACACGCACACAAACAAACACAAAATACATACACACCACACATACGCACATCCACATCAACACACATGCAGACACGGAGGCATAGATATACATAAAGATTTACACACATTCTATCTCTCTCACGCTCGCGCATATTTTCGAGATCCCGCCAGTAGCACTAGTGAAGGGCAGCGCGTACACACAGTCCAAGAAAAATACACATGCAGTTCACTACCTTCGAAACACAGGCACAGCAGGAAGAACACATTCGATCCCTCACGCAATAACTATTCACCTACGCACGCCAGTTTTCCGCACTAGCACACACTAGCACAGAGCAAAGAGCTCATACAGCAACACAATATGAGCATTGCCTGTAACATAACACAAGCATACACGTACTTATTCTCAAATAACACCCTCCCCCGACTCCCATACACAATAGCTGCTGACGATGGTGCGCTTCAGAGCTGCCATCCTAGCGCAACGCCAATAGCCACTGGGCCACACCTGGTGCCATATATTGCGGACTCCCAACCCGTGTCTTCGCCTGCGACTGTCTTTCCTGGTCTTTCGAGTTCCCGAAATCGCAGATCCGCACAGACAGGTTCCCGGCCACGTCAGTCTTCACCAGCGTGTTCTCTGCCAACAAGACACACCGCGATGTTCATCAGTGCTGCCTGCTGCATGTGATAAAGCACGTTCAGAGTAGTATGGAGGCGGGTGAATCGTGTGCTAGCTCGCCTGGCTTGATGTCCCTATTGACGATTCCGTTTCTGTGCATGTAGTCCAGTGCAATCAGGTATTGTTGGAACAGCCGCCGCGCCTGCTCCTCCGGTAGCGCGCGATACTTCATGATATAGTCCGCGAGATCCCCCTGGTCGCCCAGCTCCTGAATGATCACCAGGTACTTTTCCAACAGGAAGAAGTCCTTGAAGGAGATGATGAAGGGGTGGACCAGGCGGCTGTGGTTAACGACCTCGCGTTCCACGGTCGTCAGCAGTTTTGCGTTCGTACTCAGCACCTTCCGGAGGATAAACTTCGCTGCTACCTCTTCCCCCGTCACCTTGTCGACGCATCTCTGCACGAATCCAAAGGAGCCACCCGCTATGTCCGACAGCTTCTCGTAACGTAGGCAGCGGCCCAGAGGATCCGGGAAGGAGACTACACCGCTCGGCGGGGACGCTTCACCCGCCCCCGCCTCCGTGGAGCCCATAACGCGTCGACCACGCACCGCCTTATTACCCCTGTGGTGCTTTATATCGCTGCCTGTGACTCCATGTGGACTACGCAACTGCCCTGCTGCTAGTCTGACTGTGTAGTCGGCAAGCGCTCCTGTTTCGTCATACGCAATGTCAGAAGCGCGGTGATATTGATGGCACTGACTGTCGTCACATACTTAAGAAAACTGACAGAGCGAAAGGGAGGGCAGCGCCGGTTCTGCTTCTGGACCTCGACCACTGTGGTAAATATGTTTTCGTGGTGGTACATACTGTTAAATTGTAGTGGCTTAAAATACAGGGACTGGTTATATACGGGTGGTCTTACTTGTATCCAGTGGATACGGTCATATTTGTATCCTCTCAAGATTTTTACAATTGGAATGTCCAAATCTGGACATCCCAGCTTTGCGGGTACCTCCTGTACATCACTACAACTGCTTGCATTCCTGGTACCATACTAAATCAAACCGTTACCTGTACGGGTACTCGTGCTACCGCAATGAGTGCATATCGCTCGCTACCCGTACATCATAATACTAAGCAGTGGTAGGAGCGCCCTCGCTGGGTGGAACAGGCGGGTTGCTCTCCTCGGCCAAGTTGTTGGGGCAGGTGGCACCGTTGTGGCCAGTAGAGCCACACTTGCCGCACTTGCGGCGGCCCTTGGCCTTGTTATCAGGCCGGTTGTAGTCTTGGAAGTTAGCAATCGCTTGCTTCTTGGCGAGAAGGGCCCTATCGGCGGGTGCCGCCGCCTCCAACGCCTTTCGCTTCCGCATGACGCCCTCCAACTTCACGAGGACGGCAAGGAGCTCCTCGGCGCCTCTCTCTTGGACGTAATACCTTATAGTTATTAGTTGCAGATAGCTATTGTAAGCTATTCTAGATATGATTGGTACATGTCTAGATGAGACATACCGATAACCTGTTTGTACTGGTACAGAGCTGTCGCTAGGCTTCAGCTCTAACACTTCTGTTGTCCCGACACCACGCCTCGGACTGGTTGTATCTGTGACTATCCCTTTGCGTGACTGTGACTGTAACTACGTTTGCGTTAGTTACCTTCCTTACTGATAGTGTGTGCACGGTTTAACAGGTTATGGGCCCCCGCCTCACGTCACTCACGCGCGACAACCTGGTTCGGCGAGCTGCGATCGCCACCTCTCCCGCAGAAGGCAAATTTACATAGATACCTAGTACTTTCATCTTGTAGTCGGCGGCATCTCCAGTATAATCAGCGTTTAAAAAAACCCACCCTCCATCCCACCTAAGTCAGCCGCTCGAGGACGCCAGACAGCCACCCACACCGACGCACTCGTCGTGTGTGGACATGGTGCACACAGGTCCAAGCTAGAGACCGGGGGGGGCGCACTATCGGGTGGATACACATAAACAGAGTGCACGACAGCCTTAGATTACTATATTAATTAATATATTCTCGTAGCGACTCAGCCGCCGCCGCATCGTCCCACCTGCACTGGCCGTGGGCCCGACTTGTGCCCCACACTGGGTGGAGGACGCAGAAGAGGTGCTTTGAGACACCCCGGGGCATCAGGCCGAGGGGTCGGCGGGCATCAGGCCGTCTCTCTGAAACCATTGTTAGGCACACGTCCGGCTAGCGGTTTTTACCGCTACCTGTTTTTTCAGCTCTTACTTTTCGCCCTGTGTCGAAATGGCGCCGAAAACTCGCTCTGTCGACAATCCACCCGATTCGCCTCCTGCTTCCCCTGACCTCGGCTCTCCGCAGAGCTCTGTCAGTCCCACCTCTGCTACCCTCGCACTCGTCATGCAGCAAATGGCGCTCATAAACGCCCGCATAGACGCTCAGTCTGCTGCTGCTGCTGGTCCTGTTGCTGCCCCTGCGGACCCCTCTTTCGTTGTGCGTCGTCGCGACGCGCTGCTCGACCCCCATCGCGACAACCACTCTCTGAACCTCCTTGCCTCCGACCCCCCAACACACGCATCTCCCTTTGCCGGCACTCGGCTGGACGCGCAGCCGGCCCACGATGCTGCTTTCGCTGCGGCGTCGGTTGGCGACCCCCATGTCGCACACCGCCGCCACGATGCGCACACCGCACCACAGCCTCACGGACTGCCCGCGGAACACCTCACTCCAATCCCACCCCATCGACATACCATTGCCAGACCCCATGCCCCCTCATGCCGCCCCTCGCCAAGCTCGGCTCCGTTCTCATCCCCTACGCTACGGCGAAATGGTTGCCCACGTGTCCGACTTCCCCCC
Source organism: Tetraselmis chui (assembly GCA_026401115.1). Classification (NCBI taxonomy): domain Eukaryota; kingdom Viridiplantae; phylum Chlorophyta; class Chlorodendrophyceae; order Chlorodendrales; family Chlorodendraceae; genus Tetraselmis; species Tetraselmis chui. The sequence continues at coordinate 140,388 of JAPMLY010000477.1, forward strand.
GACCCTCGTGACGGCGTGTTGTGACCCTGAACAGGGCAAAGCCAAAGAGGACATCTTCGAACACCCTCACGTTCCCAACCTTATCAGTGGTCCCCCTCACACACCTGCCGGCACATCGCCTACAGCCGTCGCCCTCCTGTCCGCCCGGGAGTGTGTGGAACCGAAATCGTACCGAGCTGCCTTGGGCAGCGCCCAGGCCCCCCAGTGGCAAGCCGCTATGCAGCAGGAGTACTCCCCCCTCATGGACAACGGCACTTGGGAACTCGTTGACCTTCCCCCGGGTCGCATGGTAGTTAACAGCATGTGGATCTACAAAGTCAAGTCTGACACCGCCAGTGACGTCTCCCGCTTCAAAGCGCGGTTCGTCGCCAAAGGGTGCAGCCAACGCGCTGGATTGGATTACACTGAGACGTTCTCTCATGTCATCCGCATGGCCAGCCTGCGTCTCTTCCTGACCATCGCAGCCGCCCGTGACCTTGAGCTTTGCCAACTTGACATCGACACTGCGTTTCTCTACGCACCCATTAAGGAAGACGTGTACATCCGCCAGTCCCTCGGCTTCAGCGATGGCACGTCCAAAGTGTGTCACCTTAGGCGCTGCATGTACGGCCTGAAGCAATCCCCCCGCGAGTTCAACATGCTCCTCCGTGCCTGGCTCGTCGACAATGGGTGGCAACAGTGCGTTTCTGACCCTTGCATCTACATCTTCCGCACCGGCCACGTCTTCGCCATGATCGCGTTGTACGTCGATGACATCCATGCAGCCTGTAATGATACCGCATGGCTTGCATCGTTCAAGGCCAAGCTTGGAGAACGGTTCAAGATCAAGGACCTCGGCGACCTCTCCCAATTACTCGGCATGCACATCACCCGTGACCACTCGGCGCGCACCGTCTCCTTGGACCAATCCAAGTACTTGCGCGACATCCTCGCCAAGTACAGCATGACCGACGCTAAACCGTCGTCCCTTCCCATGGACCCTGGCTTCCTCGCCGGCCTCGCGCACATGTCCTCGCCCCATCTCACCGGCGTGGCCAAGGATGTTTACCCAAGCCTCTTGGGCAGTCTCATGTACGCGGCCGTCTGCACGCGCCCCGATGTCTCCACGGCGTTGAGCATCCTCGGCTCAGCCCAAGCTTCCCCCACGGAAGCCCACCTGCAGGCTCTGAAGAAGGTCCTTCGATACCTCCATGGCACCATCGACATGAGCCTGACGTTGGGGGGGGGGCACGGACCACAGTCTCCAACTCACAGGCTTTGCCGACGCTGACTGGGCAAACGACAACAGCACCCGCAAGTCCCGTTCGGGCTATCTATTCACACTTGGACGCGGGCCCATCAGTTACAAGTCCAAACAACGAAGCCGTGTGGCCCAATCCACGTGTGAAGCCGAGTACTACTCTGCGGCGGATGCCACTAAGGAGGGACTCCATCTCCGGCAACTTATGGGGGAGATCTTTAACGCCCCCATCACCGAAACCACCACCATTTGGGAGGACAACCAAAGCGCCATCGCGTACTCCCAGAACGCCTTGGTCAGCGAGAAGACCAAGCACATCGGTCTGAAATGGCACTTCCTCAAGGACCACGTGGAGCGGGGAACCATCAAGTTGAGATACCTCCCCACTGACCAGATGGTGGCTGACATGTTCACCAAGCCCCTCCCATGACCAGCACTCACAAGACACCGAAGTGCAATCCTTGGAGGACAAGATCCAATGCAACGCTTCACCCCGTAGCTACCTTCAGGGGGAGTGTTGTAAGTAATACCTTATAGTTATTAATTGCAGATAGCTACTGTAAGCTATTCTAGATATGATTAGTACATGTCTAGATCGGACATACCGATAAACTGTTTGTACTGGTACAGAGCTGTCGCTAGGCTTCAGCTCTAACACTTCTGTTGTCCCGACACCACGCCTCGGGCTGGTTGTCTCTGTGACTGTCCCTTTGCGTGACTGTGACTGTAACTACGTATGCGTTAGTTACCTTCCTTACTGATCGTGTGTGCACGGTTTAACAGGGTACGGCCGGTCGGGCCGGATTAGCGGTGGGAGGCGGGTGTTGGAGCTGGTAGTGGCCAGCCGGGAAGCAACGCCATGAAAGGGCGCTCACTAGCCGCCGACCAGCCCTGCGCCATTCGACACTTCCGAGGGGGTGAGGCAAGACATGGCACACGTCGGTGGCCGGTCGCAGGTGGAGGAGCGACTATGTGAGGCGGCGGCGATCCTTAGGATAAGCCGCCGCTGGAAAGCCATGTACGGAGGGCTTTTTGGAAATTAAACTAATGTCCGTACCCGGCGTCGAGCTAGTTGGGGAGCAGCACCAGGGTAGGGAGCTGACTACCGAGCCGCCACGCCGACAAGATACATCTCCCGGGGGGAGGAGTAAGCTTGGGCGGCAAGGAGGCGTGTCGCGACGGAGGGAGCGACACGATCTAACGACGACGACCCTCCGGGTCGGCGCCGCCGGAAAACCCTGTACGGAGGGTTTTTTGACTAATTTCCGTGCACCCGCGGCCCGACGGATCCGGCTATGGTGACCTGACCCCCCCACCCCCTTCCTCGATACCCACTACCGGATAGACGAGACCCTTGCGGGGGGGCCCGGGTGAGCGCGGAGGCCCCTGTTTCAACAAAGTCTGCTAGGTGGACGCGCGATCAAAGGGGGGAGGGTACGGACGCATGCCGGACTACCTGGTAGGTACCCGGGTACCAAACAAAGAAAAAACCGGGGAAATGAGCGGGAAATTTTTAGGTGCGGAGGCAGGAGCGCCCATTTTTTATATGTCTCTGTGTCTCGGTCCCCCCCACCTGCCCTCGAGGTGACGGGGGACCTCGACAAGGAGGACCGTCGCGTCGGCGGATGCGGCGGCGACCTTGGCGGGGCTTACGGGATGGGGCGGCGGGATCGACGAGCGACCACGCGAGGAGGGATCTTTTGCCAGCCTTTCCCCTCCTATCTTCGGCAAGACCGAAGTCACGCGGGCGCTAGATTAGGCTGGCCCGGCGTCCCTCCCGAACGCCGACCGGCCTCGGCCGGTCGGCACCCCGGTTCGGTTGGAACGGGCCGAGCATCGTGAAGGTCGAGCAGCAGCTTAGTTTTGCATTTCTCGACAAGTGGATTTATTTTTAGATATATTTTTCTTGATTACACAATTATTACGATGTTACTGCTTAGGCGGGGGGGCCGTGGCAATTGCTGCGATTGCTTACAGTTTTTAACTCCCGAGGAACGTCGACACACAGTGAAGCTAGGTGTGTCGATAGGTGTACCTAGTCGAAGAGACCCGGGCCCAACTTGCTAATAAGTGTTGAATGGCAAAGTAGAGTGGCCCGAGAGACAGCCAACGGTCCAGTTTGCCGGCACATGTTGTAAACAATTTCACAATTTCACAATTTCATATTGTTTTAAATCTAGAGGTTTTCAAGACTTACTTACATTTTTTAGAGAGCGCACACACTAGCGGTTAAGCGTTGATGTAAAACCGGTGCGTCTTACCTAGACCTCGAGGTAACCCTCGACGATTGGGGAAACGCCTCGCGCATTCGCGCAACGCCCCAAACCCCGACTCTAGCAACACTAGCCAACATCAACCCTTAAGCCTTTGCAACCCCCGAGCATTGAAATTGAAATTGTTTACAAAATGTACCGTATGCGCCGGTTTTTCACCAAAAGCCGTATGCGCCGGCTGCTGTCTCTGGGCCCTCCCAACTATGCCATACAGGGAACTTACAAGTCAGGGCTAGACCGTTAACCACCTAAATCCAACCTCTCCAAGGGTGTTCGGGGGTTTTACTCCCCCCCGGGGAGGTGTGCAAGACGGGGCGAGGGTTGCGTGCATTTAGGGTCGTGCGAGGGGGCTGTTGTAAGTAATACCGTATACGTATTACTTGCATATAGCTACTGTAAGCTACTCTAGATATGATTAGAACATGTCTAGATCGGACATACCGATAAACTGTTTGACTCGGTACATAGCTGTCGCTAGGCTACATCTCTCACACTTCTGTTGTCCCGACACCACGCATGTAGGTTGGCTGTCGCCGTAACTGTTCCGTTTGCGGGACTGTGACTGTAACTACGTTTGCGTAAGTTATCTTCCACACTAATTGTGTTTGCATGGTTCAATAGGTTATGGGCCCCCGCCTCACGTCACTCACGCGCGACAACATGGTTCGGCAAGCCACGATCGACAGCTCTCCCGCAGAAGGCAAGTTTCTATAGACACCTAGTACTTTCACCTTGTAGTCGGCGGTATCGCCAGTATAAACTGCGATTTAAAACCCGCCACCACCCCTCTTAAGTCAGCCACTCGACGGCGATAGCCAGCCACCCACACCGACGCACTCGTCGTGTGGACAGGGTGCACACAGGTCCAAGCTGGAGAACGGGGGGGCGCACTATCGGGTGAATACGCATCCACAGGTTGCACGCCAGCCGTAGCTTACCTTTTTTTATTTTTGTATTATCTTAGCGACTCAGCCGCCAGCGCAACGCTCCACCTGTCCTGGCCTTGGCCTCGACTTGTGCCCCACACTGGGTGGAGTATACAGCAAGGTGCTTTGAGACACCCCGGGGCTACAGGCCGAGGGGTCGGCGGGCATTATGCCGTCTCTCTGAAACCACTGTTAGGCACGAGTCCGGCTAGCGGTTTTTACCGCTGCATGTATTTTATTCGGGTCTTTCTTTTTCGCCCTCTGTCGAAATGGCGCCGAAAACTCGCTGTGCCGACTCTCCGCATGTTTCACCCCCTGACTCCCCTGACTCAGGCTCTCAGCAGAGCACCCTCGATCCCCCCCGGATACTCTCGCGCTGCTCGTTGCGCAAATGGCGCGCATGACCGCTCGTCTCGACTCGCAGTCGGCCGAGGCTGCTGTTGTTGCTACTGCGGGTGCTAATCCGCACCCCCCTGTCGCTCAGCGCCGCCACGATGCTCAGCTCGAACCCGTCCGGGACAGCCACGACGTGCACACCCTCCCCCTGCTTGTACATCCCCAGCCTAGATACGTCCCACCGGACGCAGAAACAGTCTTCGCTGCTGCTACTCCGGCAGCTCTTGTTGGCGACCCCACAGTCGCACAGCGCCGTCCCGATGCGCCCCGCGAGCCCTCGCGTGCCGATGCGCACCACGACCCCTCGCGTCACGCCCTCCAGGTTGATCACCTCCCACCACCCCCCCTTCCCCCCCGCTGGATATGCCCTTCACCACCCCGGCCCTCACATCCCGGAGGCGCCCTCTCACCTCGTCCCCCCCTACCGTGACCACCCGCACTCGTACGGCCCGCCGCGTCCCATGGCCGGCCGCTCTCCCTTTCCCGGTGGTCCACCTCCTCCCTTCCATGGCCGGCATTCTCCCCCAATCCAGCGTGGCGACCCCGCCACCCGTGGCAGTCGTCGCCCCACCATTGACCCGGTGGTCATCGGCCGGGCGGCACACGAAGCCCCCGGCTTCGATAAGGACGCCCTCAACCGGTCCATGAAGATGTCGGTCCCCGTCATGGGCCCGACCACGGACTTTAAGCAATGGAAGAGGACCTTCCTTAATTTCCCCTCCATCAAGGCCGCATATCTCATTCCACAGCTGGCCATACGCGACTCCGGCGTCTGGCTCGACGAACCAGCACAGCACTACGCCTACACGCTGCTTCTCCATGCATCTAGCGCGAATCAGCGCGCTGACCAGGCGATGAAATGTGCTTCTCTAGCCCGCCCTGACTGCGCCGCTGCCGCGTGGGACATCATGTGTGAACGCCTCGACTGTCGGTCTTTTGCTCGCTCCTTGTCTCTTCTGGACAACCTTACGGTCATACAGCGCCCTGGTCAGTCACTCAGTGACTATGTCCACTACATGCGCCAGACCTTTGACGACTACAACGACACATGCCAATTGGTTGATGGCTCCGCTGCCATCCACCCCCACAACCTCGGTCTCCTCATGTTGCGCGGTCAGGCGAAGCAATGCGTCATCAACGCCTTTGACACGGACTACCTCATGTCGGCTGATGAAGTGATGGCCAGCATTCTCCACCTCGCGCACAACATGGACGACGACCCTGCCCCGGACACACCCGCTCCGGCCATATCACCCCCTCCCATCTCCGCGTTCGTCGCTGCGGGCCGCGGCTCGCACAGCGGTCGAGGCCCACCACACCGTAACCCTCGCGGCCATCGACCCAACAAGTGTGGCGTTTGTGGCAGCCTCAACCATCTCATGTCCGCATGCACTGCCACGGATGACGCTATCCTTATGTGGAATCTCGCCAAGCGTAAGATGACCGTCCACAAGTACGGCGCCGCCGGTGGGACCCCCTCTGCTCACGCTGCGCTGCTGAGCGACGTCCCTGCCGACGACGCCCCCACCGATGACACCGACTGCCTACCCACCCTCGAGGATTGCGCTGATGACTACGATGACGACGAGGTGAGTGTCCCATTCAGCTCTGTGGCATTCTCCTCTTCCCTCGCCCCGGGTCGTAACATGTCACAGTTTTGGGTCGTTGATTCCGCCTGCTCGATTAACCTCACCGCGTTCCGAGATGACTTCGTGAAATTCACGCCTCCCTCCGCTCCCTCTCGCGTGGCCGGTGTCGGCGTTGACGTTAAGGGCAGTGGCTCAGTGCGGATTTCTGTCAGACTTGCCTCTGGCCAGCTCATTCACCGCACTGTGTATGCACTCTACACCCCTGACCTATCATCTCGCTCCGCTCAGCGTATCGGCAGACTACTTAGTGTCAGCTGGATGCAAACTCACAGCGGATGTGAATTCGTCTTCCCCTCCAACTCTGACACTGGTTTGCTTTTGGTACCCACAGGCATGGGTGTGCTAGAACCGTCCGGAAACGGTCTCTACCACCTTCCCCACCAGCCGGACCTCCCTTCAAGCCCATCCGCACCGGCGGAACTTGACGCCTCACCTCAAGTTGCCCTTACTGCCCAGTATGATCCCGTCATGTGGCACCGTCGGTTTGGCCACCTCAACATGCAAAGCCTTCAGGCCCAGCATAATCACGGTGTCCCGACTAACCCTGTGTTAGCTAGCACTGTAAACAAAGTTTCTTGCGACTCTTGCTTACTTCACAAAGCCACTGCTGCACCACGCAACACAGCCGCTTGCGCGAAGCCATCCCACCCCCTCCTCAACCTGTCCGCTGACCTCTGGGGCCCGGTCAATGTCCCCTCCCCACATGGCCTCCGCTACTGCTTGCTCGTCATCGACCACCACACCAACTACATGTGGGTGCGGTTCCTTAAGTATAAAGACGACGCATGTTCGGAATTGGAAACCATCCTCCTGGACATCAAGCACTTGCATGCCCGCCATCACTCCCAGACGGGCGCGTTCGCACCGGTCCTCAAGTTTGACTCCGACTCTGTGTTTGAAGCTGCTGTCACTCGCCGGATGTGCGCACACCTCGGCGTCGGGGTACAATTCTCTGCCCCATACGCCCACCACATGCTCGGCAAGGCCGAACGTCCTTGGCGCACTATCCGGGACAATGCATCGGCGATGCTCCACAACATGGCCGTTCCCAACTCCATGTGGTCGTGCGCTGTCAGCACTGTTGTGTGCCTTCGCAACCGCACGTACAGTCGCTCGGTCGGACCTAATGGGGGCGTCCCCCTCACACTCCTTACGTCGTCGGTGCCCGACGCCTCCAAGTTCCGCGTCTTCGGCTGCGCCGTTTTCGCCAAGGTCCCCGACAAACAACGTCGGAAACTCAATTAAAAAGCATTTCGCGGCGTCATGGTGGGCTATCCCCATGACGCACCCGGGTATCGTGTCTACAATCCGGAAACGCGTCGCATCACCACTATCGTACATGTTGTCTTTCAGGAAGACACCCCAAGCTTCGACACACAACCCTCCGTCGACTCGGCCATCACCGACTCTTCGGAAGACGTACCCGCAGACTCACCCCTATCCCACCCCATTGACCTCACATTACCCACACCCCTACCCCCCCCCCCGGCAGCCCCTCGCCATACTCGGCTCCGCTCCCACCCCATTCGCTACGGCGATATGGTTGCCCACTTGTCCGACTACCCACCGACCCTCGTAACGGCGTGTTGTGATCCTGAACAAGGCAAAGCTCAAGAGAACATATTTGAGCACCCTCACGTCCCCGACCTTGTCACGGGTCCCCCACACACACCTGCCGGCACGTCCCCTACTGCCGTCGCCCTCCTCTCCGCCCGAGAGTGTGTGGAACCAAAATCCTACCGGGCTGCGCTGGACAGCGCCCAAGCCCCCCAATGGCAAGCCGCTATGCAACAGGAGTATTCCTCCCTCATCAGCAACGGCACGTGGGACCTTGTAGACCTCCACCCAGGCCGCATGGTCGTTAACAACATGTGGATCTTCAAAGTCAAGTCGGATACAGCCGGCGACGTCTCCCGCTTCAAAGCGCGGTTCGTCGCCAAGGGGTGCAGTCAACGCGCTGGACTGGACTACACGGAGACCTTCTCCCCGGTCATCCGCATGGCCAGCCTGCGTCTCTTCCTAACCATCGCAGCCGCCCGCGACCTTGAACTCTACCAGCTTGACATCGACACAGCGTTTCTCTACGCCCCCATCCGGAAGGATGTGTACATCCGCCAGCCCCTCGGCTTCACCGATGGAACGTCCAAGGTTTGTCACCTCAAGCGCTGCCTCTACGGCCTTAAGCAGTCCCCTCGCGAGTTCAACATGCTACTTCGTGCATGGCTCGTCGACCATGGATGGCAACAATGCGTCTCCGACCCGTGCATCTACATCTTCCGCACCGGCCACGTTTTCGCCATGATCGCCATGTACGTCGATGACATTCCCGCGGCCTGCAATGATGCCACTTGGCTCGCATCGTTCAAAGCCCAACTTGGAGCACGGTTCAAGATCAAGGACCTAGGCGACCTCTCCCAACTCCTCGGCATGCACATTGCCCGCGATCGCTCCACGCGCACAATCTCGCTGGACCAGTCCAAATACCTGCGCGACATACTCGCCAAGTACGGCATGTCCGACTCTAAGCCGTCGTCACTTCCGACGGACCCAGGCTTTCTCGCCGGCCTCGCACGCTTGAATTCGCCCTCTCTCACAAGGGTGGCCAAGGACGTCTACCCCAGCCTCATGGGCAGCCTCCAGTACGCAGCCGCCTGTACCCGCCCCGATGTCTCCACGGCGTTGAGCATCCTCGGCTCTGCCCAAGCCTCACCCACCGAGGCACACTTGCAGGCTCTGAAAAAGGTCCTCCGCTACCTCCATGGCACCATCGACATGCGCCTGACGTTGGGGGGGGTGTTAGAGTTGGGAACGGATAGTTACACGGAGGTCGTGCCGGCCTCACAAGGGGGGCCGGCTGTGGTGACTAGAGAAGTGTGTGGAGAGAGATGGCGGCCGGCGAAGGCACCGGCAAGGCCGGCCGACCGCCACTAATAGGGATAATAGTACCGCTAATAGCATAACACTAAGTACTAGAATGACAAATAGCTACCTTGTACATAAGTACTATGCAACGGGATGCTAGTGCTAACACCCCCCCTCAAGGTAGCCGAGGTCTTGACGTCGTCCTAGCTTGCGTTGAGGAAGGTGTCATCTTGGTAGAAGGTGTAGTGCTTTTAGCGTGTGTCTCCGGCCGGGTAGGTGTAGCGACATGCGCTCACAAGAACGTGCCGCTACCGGCGAGTTGCCGATATGAAGCAGTTCCGAATGTACTGTGTAATGTATTATTCTGACATGTAGCGGGAAAAACTGTCCACGGGAGAATTAGCCGACGCATGAGAGCGACCGGCGAGGAAGAAGCACAGCCAACAAGGCCGTTAGGAGCGTGTAGGCACGCAAAAAACATAGACGGGCGCACGTGTTGACCCCCCCTTTCTCGCCGTGGGAAAGTTAAGCTCCTCGCTAAGTAAGGTGAGCGTTGCGGCATTGCCTCGGGAAAAAATAATAACAGTACTAATTAAAGTACTGAAAGGCTAGGTGAGACTGAAAGTTGGGTGGGGCGAACGTGGCGCCGGGCGCTTTACACACGCTCTTCTCCTTTTTACGTGGGAGATGGTAGGACAGTCGCGGACAACCAGCTCGAAGGCGAAGCGTGGGGTCGGTGGGACGATGAATTACTAGCGTGGCGCCGAGCGCTTTACACACGCTCTACTCTTTTTTACGTGGGAGTAGATAGGACTAGCGTGGCGCCGAGCGCTTTACACACGCTCTTCTCTAGTGTAACTTGGTGGAGGGCCCATAACATGTTAGAGTTGGGAACGGATAGTTACACGGAGGTCGTGCCGGCCCCACAAGGGGGGCCGGCTGTGGTGACTAGAGAAGTGTGTGGAGAGAGATGGCGGCCGGCGAAGGCACCGGCAAGGCCGGCCGACCGCCACTAATAGGGATAATAGTACCGCTAATAGCATAACACTAAGTACTAGAATGACAATTAGCTACCTTGTACATAAGTACTATGCAACGGGATGCTAGTGCTAACAGGGGGGCCTGGACCACAACCTCCAACTCACAGGCTTTGCCGACGCTGATTGGGCCAACGACAGCACCACCCGCAAGTCTCGCTCCGGCTATCTCTTCACCCTCGGACGCGGGCCCATCAGTTACAAGTCCAAACAACATACTTGTGTGGCTCAATCCACGTGTGAAGCCGAGTAATACTCTACGGCTGACGCCACCAAGGAGGGACTCCACCTCCGACACCTCCTGGGGGAAATCTTCAACTCCCCCATCACCGAAACCACCACCATCTGGGAGGACAACCAAAGCGCCATTGCATACTCCCAGAATGCCTTGGTCAGCGAGAAGACTAAGCACATCGGTCTGAAGTGGCACTTCCTCAAGGACCACGTGGAGCAGGGAACCATCAAGTTGAGGTACCTCCCCACTGACCAGATGGTGGCTGACATGCTCACCAAACCCCTCCCAGGACCTGCACTAGCAAGACACCGAAGTGCGATCCTTGGAGGACAAGACCCAATGCAACGCTTCATCCCGTAGCTACCTTCAGGGGGAGTGTTGTAAGTAATACCGTATACGTATTAGTTGCAGATAGCTACTGTAGGCTATTCTAGATATGATTAGTACATGTCTAGATCGGACATACCGATAAACTGTTTGACTCGGTACATAGCTGTCGCTAGGCTACAGCTCTCACACTTCTGTTGTCCCGACACCACGCCTATAGGCTGGTTGTCGCCGTAACTGTTCCGTTTGCGGGACTGTGACTGTAACTACGTTTGCGTAAGTTATCTTCCGCACTAACTGTGTTTGCATGGTTCAATAGGGGCATCGTGCGGAGGCGCGGCGGGGGGTCGTGCGGGACTTTATGCGGTATATGAGTAGGAGATGATGTAGCCATTGGACAGTGTGTGTGTGGAGTTGTGCAAGGATGCGAGACGTGTCGAGGCGTGCTTTGGAGATGAGTTTGTCAGGGGGGTCTGTGCGGGCTGTGAGTAGGGAGGTAAGACTCGAGATGGTGGAGGAGTGCGGTGTACTTGTGCGGCTCATGACGATAGGAAGGATGTCTACTACTGTGCCAGGCCAGTGGCTGCGGATGGCGTTTGCAAGGGGTGTGTATTTGGCACGGATAAGGTGAGCTGTGTGGGAGAGGTTATTGTCCGTGCAGTACTTCCACTCTCCTATCTGAATCTTTTTTATGGATGCGTATTTGCGGCGGCCGTTAGTGTGACCGACAAATCGAGGTTCGAGAAGGCGAATGAAATCCGGTTTGTGTGCGGGGGGTCGTAGCGCGGGGGGGAGTATCTCAGCGGGTAGGACGGCGGGACACGAGGTTAGGGAATCGGGCGAGAGACCTTCGTCAGCAGCAACAAGGCGGGTGGGCATGTGGGTGGGGTGAGGTGGGTGACAGTCAAGAGGAGTGTGGGCAGGAGAGGGGGAAGCAAAAAATTTGATGGGTTTGTTACCGAAGTTTGCGGTGATGGTTTCCCAGCGGCCCCCGTTTTGGCGTTCCAGTAGGGAGAGGAGGATATACAACGCGCTGTTGTGTCGGTCCTGTCTTAGGCCAGACATGGAGGGGCAGTTACCGGCCATGTGACCGTTACTAGTGAATTGGCCACATAGGGGGCAGCGTAGGGCTGGGTTATGGGTGAGTAGGCGGGTGTTGTGGACTCCCCACATGAATTCTTGTTTGTGTGTGAACTGGGTATTCGTGAGGGTTGAGTGTTTTTTGTGGAAAGAGAAATCGGCGCCGTCCCTCGCGGCGCGGGCGAGGAAGGCACCGTGTTTGGTAGTTTGCGAGAGGGGTGTGTGTGTGTGTTTGGTGCTGTAGGTGTGTGCGTCGGCTTTAAGGTTGGTGTATCTGTAGGGTATGGGGTCCCCTAGGGTTTGTGGAATGAGGGTGTATGGCCAGGTCCAGTGGCCTATCGCGACCTCTGAACCTGTGGCGTATGTAGTGTCGGGTGGGTGACCATCCGCGACTTGGTTGGCGAGGGTGTCTGCGAGGTCGTTACCGAGGGAGTGGTTGTGCGCTTTGATTTTGCCGAGGTGTGTGCGAATGCCTGCGTCGCAGCGGATTTGGAGGGTGTGTGTGATGGAGAGGAGGGTGTCGCGGTGGATGTTGTGTTTGTTGTGTCTGTAAGCGGAAGGGCAGTTTAAGTATCCTTGTATGAGGCGGAGGGGGCACGCACTCTCTGTGAGGAGGTGGGTGTGGCCAAGTTGGAGGCATATATCTATGCCAGCTAACTCAGCGCGGTTTATGGTGTGCGAGGGAGGGGTAGAGGTCACCAGGATTTTGATTTTGGTGTCCGAGGCGGGGTGGGTAGCTGCTGCTCCGAGGGGGGATGAGCCTCCTTTTTTCGAGCCGTCTGTGTAGACAAAGTCCTGCCAGTTCCAAGCAAGGGTACCTCTGGTGGGGGGGTATGTTAGATGCAGGCGTTCGGGGAGGGGGTATGTGATGGGGTGAGTTGGGTTTGGGGGGAGGTGGTATATGCCTGCTGAGTGGGGTGAGTAGGTGTTGAAGAGGTGGGGAGGAGGGGGGGTGATGGTGGGGTTGGGGAGGTGAGTGTCGTTGATGGATTCGAGAGTGCTATGGAGTGCGGTCATGGCTGTGGGTGACGGTAGGGTGGAGAGTGCGAGGGGGTTGGCGACGAGATATATGTCGACCATCCATCGTGTGCCGAATGGGGTAGGGGTCGGAGTGCATAGTTGTTGGTCAGGGGGAAGGAAGGTGTTTGCGTCGTTGGGGAGGGTGTAAAGGTGATGGGTGTATGGGGAGTTGATGTACTTGGAGTGGCGGTAGGGTGTGTGTTCCCATCGGGGGAGGATGAGGATGGTTGCGCTGGGTGTGTGAGGGGCTGTGAGGTGTGCGCTGGTGATTGCGTGTTCCATGGCGCGGCGCATGCATTCGTGGTCGTATTCTGGGTTGGCGATGTTGGTAACTTGCCATGTGTGTGGGGCATTGCTGCCGCTAGATGAGAAGACGATGTCTTCGGGGTAGAGGGAATGGTAAGTGTTAGAGTGGAGGGATTTATTGAGGGGGTCGGAGTATAGTTCTGTCTGTATGTGGAATGTGTGACGGAGAGCTGTGAGGAGGTCTTCTCTGGTGGCCCATCTGTTACGGGTGGTGGTGGCGGGTGTGGGTGAGTGGATTTCTGAGCGGGAACCTAGGCGAGTGAGGAGGTGGTAGACCTCCGCTTCGAACGTGTGCTGCGAGAGGTCGGGGCGAAAGAGTTGGTAGAGATGGCGGACGCGGGGGCCGTTGAGGGTGGTTACCGCGCGGCCGTCGGGAGTGCATAGTATGGTTGCGTCGTGGAGTGATGGGTGTGCGTGGATGGCGAATTTACCGGTAGGGAGCATGTCGAGGTCGGGATTGATGGGGTCGTGGTTGAATGTGATTAGGGGGTGTGACCACGGAGGGGGTCCTGGTTCTGGCAGAATGGGTGTGGTGGAGGGGACAAAGCCGGAGTTAAATGCGGTGAGGGCGGTGGGGCCGGAGGGGGTCTCACTGATGGTGTCGTGTAGTTGTAGGCATGGGGCCCACTGGACCTCGTGGAGGTGGGTGAGGTCGTGTTGTTGGCCGCGGGTACACCACTCGCACTGCCATCTGGCGGTCCCTGGGCAAGGCGGCATTGGAAATGTATGGCAAAGTGCGGGCATGTGCAGCAGGTGGAGGTGGGTTTTGTGTGCAGTGGGTCATGACAGATGGAGCAGGCGGTGGGGGAGGGGGTGGGGAGGCATACCGATGTAGGGGTGGAGGAGATGAGGCGGAAGCCGTCGTCGAGTTGTAACTGAATGTCCCATTTCGTGAGGTGTTCCGGGGCCCATTCAACCATGTACTGCGTTTGGCCGTAATTTGTATCCTTGTGTTTGGAAATGATGCGCGTTACGTCGCAGGGGGGGTAGTGGTGGTCGAAGGGGGTGAGGTATTCTGTGTCTAGGTGTGTGGTGGGTGCGGTGGGGGTGGGGTGAGTGGTGCGGGAGGTGTAGATGCCGGATGAGAGGGTGGGGGGTGAGCGAGGGAGGTGTGGGGAGAGGAGGGGAATCCATGAGGGGTGGATAGTGGTGGGGGGGATGCTTGTTTGGTGTTGAGGCTTGTGGTGGGGAGGCGGTTGTGGATGGTATCGAGGGGTTCGGTGAGGATTGCGGCGAGGAGGCGGATGGGAACTGAGAGTGGGGTGGTGGACCCCGTGAGTGTGGGGATGGATTTGCATGATTTGAGGATGAAGGAGGATGAGGTGGCTCTGAAGAGGACTTGTGGCCACGTGGTGATGTTGTTTTTCCAGAGGGGGGTGAGGCGGGGGAGGAGGGAGGTGTGTGTTTTGCGGGGAGAGAAATCGCAGTAGGCTTGCTTATATGTGTGAGGGTCGGTGATGTGTGTGGCCTTGTCCCGGAGTGAGGCGAGGAGGGCGTTGTCTTGAGTGGTGAAGTGGGCGCGGATTGTGGAGGCGATAGGGTTGGTGAGGGAGAGTGGAGGGATATTGTGGAATAGGGTGCCCGCATCGCGCTGAGCTCTGAATAAGCACTTGAGTGTGGGTGGGGTGTAACATGTTGACATGATGGATTCCGAGGGCCAGTGGGAGTATGTGGTGGATAAGGTGCGGATGTGTGCGCGGGCCATGTGGCCTCTATAGCATGAGTTGTTCATGATTTTATGTAGGTGGCAAACTGTGAGTTGTGCGGCGTGGGTTTTGAGGGAGGGGAGGCCGTATCCTAGGTCGGAGGTGGGGCGGTGGAGGGCGGTGCGGGGAAGGTTACGTACCGAGGAGACGGCGGAGCGGAGTGCGCGGCAGATTTGTCCTTCCAGAGTGTCGAGTTGGGAGTCGGTGAAGAGGCCGAGCTGGAGGGTGAAGTGTTTTCCGATGAGGAGGCCACGGATGACCCTGATTCTGCGGGAGTATGTTAGTGGGGAGGTAGAAAGGGTGGTGATGAGGGATGCAATGGTGCGTTTGAGTTCGTGCCAGTGTTTGGTGAAGTTGAGGGAGGTGTTCAGTTCTACCCCTAGGACGCGGTATGTGTCCGTGGGGCCAATGGAGGGAATGGGGGCCGGGGTGGAGTCGAGGGTGATGAGTTGAGTTTGCAGGCGGGATGCGAGGAGGGTGGTGTTGGCGAGGGTGAGGGCGTTGCCTGTGCGCCAGAGGGCGCCGGTGATGCAGCATTTGCGGATGTTGACGGTCATGCCCGTGTAGGCGCTGAAAAGGGAGAGTTTCCTGAGCTGGATGGTCATGTTGGGGGGCCGATCCCGTGGCGAGGCTGAGGTCGTCAGCGAAGCCGTGTCCTGGGTATGTGGCTGTGGGTTCTGTGGGGTCGACGTTAGTGGCGGGGGGGCCAAGGCGGTAGCCCCGGCTTCCCACCGTGAGCCAACGAAGGAAGGGTTCAAGGAAGAGGGTGAATAGAAAGGGGGAGAGGGTGTCTCCCTGGAGGGTTCCGCGATTAATGTCGATAGTAGGGGTGGGGCCATGTGGTGTAATATAATCTGTGGCTGAGACCCCGTAGAGGTGTTCGCATGTGTCGACAAAGGTGGGGGGCATACCGAGTTGGCGCATGTGTTTGAACATGATGCGGTGGTCCGCGGCGTTGAAGGCGCCTTTGAAATCCGCGTACATGACGTAGATGTCTTTGTTGTGGAGTTTCGCGTCTTCCATCGTCATGATGAGGGAGGAGAGTGCGTCGTGGATGCTGCGGTGTTGTCGGAATCCGTCCTGTTGGTCGCTGAGAATGCCGTGGGTTTCGGCGTATTGCGAGCCTGCGTATTTGATTAGTGCTGTCCATAGTTTAAGGAGGTTATTCATGAGTGCGATAGGGCGGTAGTTATCGAGGAGGGAGGGGTCGCCTTTTTGTGTAGCAGGCATGTTGTGTTGTGGCACCAATCAGGGGGGGTGTAGGATGTATGGGCGAGGAGGGATAGGAGAGAAAAGAGGGCGGAGCGGGTCGCCGGTGGTAGGAATTTGATTATTTCATTGGGGATACCGTCAGGGCCGGGGGCCTTGCCGGTGCCTAGGGAGTCGAGGATTTTATCGAAAGTGTAATCATGTCGGCAAGGGTGAGAAAGGGGTCACCGCGGGGTTCGATGGTAAAGTTGTCGGGGTTGTCGGGGAGTTCCCACGGGGGGGTGGGCAGTTCGTGTGGGGTGGCGCGGCCGAGTTCGGTGGCGAAGTGAGAGTGTACCGCGTCGATGACGGCGGAGGGAGAGGATGCGGTAGTTTTATCGGGTCTAGTAATGCGGTGGAGGGTGGACGCGGCGCCGGTGGGGGGTAGGAGGCCGCTTTTAATTTTCAATCGGCGGTGGGAGAGTTTGGGGCAGGTGTGGTAGGCCGTATTGGCTCGAGTTTTTATTGTCTTTAGCTTATCTGTGGTGGTGGCTTGAAGGAGCTGGCGTATGCGTGCTTGGCATGGTTGTTTGATGGCGTTAGGGGAGAGATATTCAGTTGTGTTTAGGAGGGCTTGGGCGAGGGGAAGGGAGGCGTTGTTCTTGCTGCATTTGCGGAGTTTGAGTATGTGAGTGCGTGTTTTCTTTGTGAGCCAAGTTGGGTCAAGGGACGCTTGGGGTGGGCGAGGTTTTTTGGCGGGGAGGAGGGGCCAAACTGTGGCTGCGTGGTCCATGTGTTGGGAGAGGAGTGTACTGAATTGTGAGGCAAGGGTGTCGAGGGTGTCGGGGGAGGCCGAGGTGTGTGAGGTGTTGAGAATTTCTGCGTGGAGGGCGGCCGTTTGGTTGATGAGGTCGGGGGTGCTGGATTGGTACGCTTTTATGTGGTCGGGTGTGAGGGGAAGTCGAAAGTTGAGTTTGCGCGTCGTGTGATGTATGTGGGGGTGGGTATGGGGAGGGGGGGATGTGCCATGAGGGAGAAAGGGGCGGGAACGACGAGGTGGATCGCAAAGTGGTCAGTAAAGTGGGAGGGGGAGGGGAATGTCGAGCAAGAGGAAGGTGGGAGGGTGAGAGGTGAAGGGGGCGTGGTGAGCCAGTGGTCAAGGCAGCCTCCGCTGCGGGGGAAGATAGGGATGGGGTTGTGGAGGGGTTGGAGGTGGAATTTGAGTAGGGAGGTGAGGGCAGGGTGACCTGTACCTGTGGTGGTGGTCGATTGGAAGTCCCCTCCCCAGAGGGTGCGGTGTTGCGGGTGGTCGTCAGCTAGGCGGAGGCCCCATGCTGCAACTTCTGCATATAGGCGGGTCAATTGGGGGGTGTAGAGCTGGGGCATGTAAGTACCTATAAGGAGGTAAGGGGTGCCTGAATGAGGGACGATTTTTAGTCCGGCGATATGGGGGATGAGGTGGGGGGGGCGGGGTTAGGATAGTGGCAGATTGGAATGAGGCTCTGCGGACCGCGAAGAGGACGCCTGCGTTGGGTAGGGGCACATGTGAGTAGCAAGGTCGGGAGCTTTTGAGGTGGTATTGGGGGAGGACTATGCGCCAGCGGGATTTGTGGGTGTCGTGGTTGGTTTCGGTGAGGATGAGGACGTCCGGACGGTGCGAGGTGGAGAGGTGTTCAACATCCATAATGGAGGTGTGGAGGCCGCGGGTGTTGAGGGTGATGAGGTGTAGTGGTTGGGATGTGTGGTGTGGGAGGATGGGGGAGGGGAGGGAGGGGGTGGTGCTGGGGGGGTCGTCGGGGGGGCGTTCGACGGGTGGTGGTTGGAAGGGAGGGGGGAGGAGGGGAGGGGAAGGGGGGAGGGGGGTGGAGAGGGGGTGGGAGTTGAGGGGGGGTGGGGGGTGTGGGGGGGTGGAGGGCGTCGAGAAGGTGGGGGCGTCCCTGTGGGAGGGGGGCGGAGCGGAAGGTGTGGTTCCATAGGAGAGTGTGGAGGGAGTATACCGAGGACCGGGGGTCGAAGGAGGGGGGATTGTATGGTTGGTCCGGGGGGGCTGTGGTGATGAAGTAGGTGTGTAGGAGGGCGTGGGTTCCGCACGACCATGCTCCGTCGGAGTCGTTTTGGCGAGGCGGGTTGAGTGAGCGTAGGACACCGACGGGAGGGGGGGAGGAGTTCCAGTCGGAGAGGAGATTGAGAGAGCGGGCGAGGAGGTCAGACCGAGGGGGTGGTGTAGAGAGTCAATCCAGGTAGCGGAGGAGTGAGTTATGTGTAGGAGGCCGAAGTGAGAGTTTTGCCATGTGGGGATGAGGAGAGAGTGGTTGGGCGTACCCGGGCGGGGGGGGGGGGGAGCCCCGGTTAGAGAGGTTAGTCCCGTGGCTGGGGTATTGGGAGTTGTGGTGGTGATTGTCGACTTTATTATTAGTGATAGCTGTATAGGAAGCGGTGGGAGTGGAGTAGAGTTTAGTTATTGCTGTAGCAATGCAGTAGAGGTTGGAGAGGTCCTGGTATCGCCCCCATTGGAAGGAGAGGACCGCAGAGGAATCGAGGTAGCCGATGGGTGTAGGGAGGCCGTAGTCGAGGTTCGAGTCGAATAGGTAATTATGCAGAGTTATGCAGCAAGTGCGGGGGGTAAAGTGAGCCGGGAGGGTTGATTGTAGAATGGTGTTTACAGTATGAAGTCGGATATTAGGCTGAGGTGAGAGGGGTTGGTTGTGGGGTCTAACCTCGGGGGTGTCCTGGGGGGGACTTATGATGATGCTCGGCCGGGGCGGCCGGGGGTGACCTATGAGGGCTGTTGGGGCCGTGGGAGGCGGAGGTGGCAGCCGGGAGGGGACGGGTCTCCTCTAGGTCTTCCTCCTGTAGGTCGTCGTAGTCTTCGAGGTCGTATTCGTCGCCTTCCGGGGAGGAGGTGGGAAGGGGTAGGAGGGAGGGGTTGAGGGAGCAGTGGGGGGGAGGTGACGCCGGTGTGAGGTTCGGCGATGGGGAGTGTGAGGGGGCCTTGTGTACTTGCATGGGGAGGAGGGAGGGGTGTGGGGGGGCGCGTGGGGGGGGGGGTGGGGAGGTTTTCTTGCGGGAGGGGCGGGAGGGTTTGGCGATGCCGGCCTGGGGTGCGGGTTTGAGCGAGGGGTCGGTGGGGGGACGAGTGTAGGGGGGGAGTCCGCCTGGTCGGGGATGGGGGAGGTGGGAGGATGTGGGGGGGGAAGTGGATTGGGATGTGGGGGGGCAGAGCAGGTGTGGGGGTGGGGTTGGTGGAAGGGTGGGGGAGGGGTGTTGTGTGGTAGGGGGGAGGGGCAAGAGAGGAGGAGGAGTCCATGGGTTCTGAGGAGTCTTCAATGATGACGGGAAGGAGGGTAGGGGCTGTGGCGGGGGGGACTGTAAGGAAGGGGAGGGGGTGGGCGTGGAAGGAGGAAGTGGAGGCGGGGGTGGTGGAGGATAGTTGGATGTCGGGGAGGGAGGTGAGGTCTAGTGGGAGCTCATCATCGGTGTGTGTTTGGAATTCCAATGGCTCAAGGAGCCACTGGTCGGAGATGTGGTTGGTGTGGAGGTGCTTGGACCACTGCATAAGTAGGGAGGGGGGGTTGCGGTAGAGGGTGAATTGTTTCGTGTGTGTGAGAGGGGGTGGGGAGGGGGTGGTGGTGAAGATAGGGTCCGGGAGACGGGCCCTACCAAATGTTGAGTAGTGGTGGGGGTGGATGGTGAGGGTGCAGGTGGATTGTGTGATTGCGCCTCTGTGCGTGAAGGTATGGTTGAGGGGGATAGTGACTGTGCCGTTGGTGGAGATGAGAATGCAGTACATGTCTGTACTAAGAGATATTTGAATGCTGGTGGTGATGGTGGGGGAGGTGGAGGGGTGGGAGCGGAAGTAGGAGCCATCTGGAAATTTTCTCAGTGATGTGTATGAAGAGAGGTTGGGGGGGTGGGGGGTAGGAGGGGTGGATGTGGGGGGGTGGTGGGTAGTGTATTCGTGTGCTTTTTGGTGTAATAGGGTGTGTAGCCAGTGGGTGGGTGGAATGGAGCCATCTGGGTTGATGCAAGGGAGAGAGAGTGAGTGTCGGGACTGGATGAGGACATTGGTGAGGCAGGTGTCAGCCCATGAGGTGCCTGGAACGTGGCCTGTGACTGGGGGGCGTGTGATGGTGATGGTGTTAAGATGATGGTTGGGGGGTACATGTTCGTGAAGGGAATATGAAAGGATGTGGAGGGATACATGTCCGGATTGTGAATGAATGGGGTTATTGAGCAGGTGGAGGATGTTCACCCATAGGGAGGAGGGGTCGTCCTCGATCGGGGTGGGAATGTCCACTGGCTGGAGGGCGTCCGCGAGCTGGAGGATGAATTGAGCTGGCTCTGGGAGGTCCTCGAGTTTGCATTGGGGGTGGGTCGAGGGGGCTGATCCAGCAGAGGTGAGTTCGTGCGCGAGGCTGGAGGTGAGGAGGTCCTGCAAGAGTGCGACGGTTTCTTGGCCGGTGATACCAGTGAACAGGGGGGGGGCGGATTTTCACGCGCCGGTCTGAGACCGCAGGGGTAGAGGCGTCTCGAAGGAATTGAATTTTCTGCTGTCGTAGTTTTGTCAGGAGAGTAGGGGATGAGGCTGTGAAGGGGGGTGCTGGACCGTCCGAGTGGAGTTCACGCTGGCGTGAAGCCAGCTGGTACATGAGGCCGACCGCAACACAAGAGGTGGGAAGAGCAAGGCGTATTTCTTGAAAGCCCGAACGAAGCTCGGAAGGCAATGGTCTGGTGTCGTCGCATTTAGG
This sequence comes from Tetraselmis chui, assembly GCA_026401115.1. Classification (NCBI taxonomy): domain Eukaryota; kingdom Viridiplantae; phylum Chlorophyta; class Chlorodendrophyceae; order Chlorodendrales; family Chlorodendraceae; genus Tetraselmis; species Tetraselmis chui. The sequence goes on from JAPMLY010000477.1 coordinate 161,381, forward strand.
GACTGTCGGGTGGAGGGTGCGGGTGGAGTTCGCAGTCCATCGTGTGTGATGGGCGAGTTCCCGACCAATTATATTTTTAATACGATGGGGGAGGTCGACGAGGCTGCGGATGCTCTCGAGGAGCCATTGGCGGGCCACTGTGCAGGCCGACGCGATCGGATCGGGGTGTGATGGGTCCGGCAGGAAGACGCCGTGAATCCAAAAGCGAGCAAGGTGGGAGGGTGTGGTCGAGTACTGGCATGTGAGGAGGGTGGAGTCGATCATGCGGGTGGAGAAGTCGTCGGCCCTGCCAAGGTCCTTGGTTGACCGGGGGGCAGCCATGACCAGGGGGGTCTGGAGGCCACGACGAATAGGGGAGGGGTCCAGGGCTGTTCCCAGGTTCTGTCGGACATGGGACAGTTGAGGAACGGTGAGGAGCGGGGTTAGCGGGTGGCCCACGAGTTGGTTTCGGGGATCGCAGAGGTCCGCGTAGCGCTCGCGGTCCTAAAGGTCCCGCAGAAGCGCCTGCCTGTAGGTGGGGGGGGGGGGGGTAGGGGTCGAGGACATATCGTTCGAGCTTGATTCCGATTGGGGAAGGGAAACCGGGAGGTTAGTTGAGGATTTTCGAGTGGGTTTCCGAGTGGGTTGCGTGAGTTGGCGGCACACGACCATGCCCGATGGGACATGGATTTGTTGGGAGTCGGCGGCGGACAGGGACGTCCGGACGCTCGGAGGGGCGCGGTGTGGCGCGCCGCTGTCCGGGGTGACTTTTTGTAAGCGATGTGTGTGATTGATCTTGCGTAGTACTGTGGTGGGTACATGTTCGGATTTCGAAGTGGGTGGCGCGAGAGCTGTCGGGGAGATGAAATTCAAATCCCTGAAAGCTGCGCCTTTGAGTGTGTACCGTCTGGTGTCGCTACGGATCCACTGACCTTGGTGAGCTAAGCTCGGGTGGGGAGAGGTGGATGGTGCACGTTGTTCAGCGGCCATGTCCACCAGTCTGTCACTCATTGGGAGGCCAGGCCCAGAGCGCAGACGATCGGCGTTGCTTGTTCAAGCTACCGACCTATCCCCTTTATGTGGTTCAGTAGTACTTTAGTTGTACTTTGGATTTTTTTACTGTCTTTAGTGACGGTAGGATACGTTTTTTTATTGTCTGTGCAGTACTTCCATTCCCCTATCTGAATCTTTTTGATGGATGCGTAGCGCCGGCGACCGTTTGAGTGACCCACGAATCGAGGTTCGAGGATGCGGATGAAGTCGGGTTTGTGTGCGGGGGGTCGTAGCGCGAGGGGGAGAATCTCAGGTGGGAGGACGGCGGGACACGAGGTTGGGGAATCGGGCGAGAGACCTTCGTCAGCAGCAACAAGGCGGGTGGGCGTGTGGGTGGGGTGAGGTGGGTGGCAGTCAAGTCACCCCCGAGCACTGTCACTCTCTGCTTTGCGCTCGCCCATCTGGCTCGCGCAACCCACCCACCCAACCCGTAATTAGCGCTAATCTTCCTTAGGCCATGCCTGTGCTGGTCTTTTGGCCAAAATTGTAAACAGACTGACATCTTTGTCAAAACGTTCCCCAGGGTAAACTCTTTATTTTTTTATATTCTTTTGCGCCCCCGCCCGGCCGGTAAATCTCCCCGGAAAAATTTCCCCGGTAGATATCTTTATATTAATATTTATTTGGCGCATGGGAAAACGGATCCCCTTGTCACTCTTGCCCTTTATTTGTCACCCCTCCCATTTTTCACTGTCCGTGCTCATCTTGTTCTTCTTGTAATCCCGCTGTATCGCGCGAACATCTGTAATCAAATGTTCTTATTTTCCCATTTTCCGTGTCCGTGCTCATGCTGTTCTCCTTGTAATCCATATATGGCGCATAGGAAAACGGGCGGAGAGACACGAGCACGGCAGATGTGTCTTTATTCCCCTACCAAGCTGTGAAGGCACAAGCCACGCGCCAGCAGTGGGGACAGGGATAGGGCCATTCTGCACGCAACCCTCAGGCGATCCATCGCTTGTCAGCTTGCGCTGCCTGGACAGGAAGTTCTATTGTGGGAGATTGTGGGCAGTGCGCAGGGAAGCAGCCAGTGTGGACGCGGCATGCGGGCTGCTCTGACGGCGTAGAAAAGTTCAGTATATTACCCGCATACTCGTGTTATTTTCGACCACAGCGCTGGGGACCGAAGGGGGAGGCAGCAGACAGCCAGAGAGCGCCGCGCTCTCTGTGCCTCCTCCACCGCGATGGCGTACAAGGGAAGTATGGGGACGCTCATTGGCACAGTCCTGGCGGTGCTGGTAGCTTCCGCCGGAGCAGGTGGGACCTCTGACTGTGTGACGCTGCCTCACACCCACCGCATGCCATACACATCATTGCAGTACTTAATGTTTGAACTTCAGCCACTCACGTAAACAGCACCACCCTCGCGCACCTAATGCCGAGCCCGAGACCACACTGCGCAGGAGGCTGCCAGATTTCCACCTCTATACTCAAACCCATACCCCTCCTTTCTAATACAGTCTTCCGGGAGTCATGTGCTTTCGGGCCTGTACTGACTTGGGATGAGGTTGGGTGCAGTCGCATGCCCCCTTCCGTCGCCCCCCGCGGCCCAACACCTCACCACTCACCCCTCAGACGATCCATGTATCAGCAGCGGGCGACTAAGCTTGTCTGCACGAAATGTCATTTTGCGAAGCAGAACACCTGCTTCAGTTCAACGGCCAGACATCCTACGTAGAGCAGCAAAATTTCCAGCATTTGAGTACAAACGGTGCGAGTAGCCCAGATTTATTTGCCGATTTATTTCATTTTTCAAGAATGCGCCGACAACAGGCGACCCTTCATCACTCGTCGAGGCGCGCGGGGTCGCCCACCCAGTGATCGGGACACTTGCTAAACTAGAGCTCTCCCATCGTCTCAGGTGTGTTCTCTATGACCGCGTGGGTATGGTGCGACAATGAGAACAGCGACTTGCAGGCGATTTTCGGCGTCGCCACAGCCAACTTTAAATACACTATGACGTTCGGATGGGGTAACGAGCGCTTCTACTACACCGACGGCATTAAGGTACAGCCTCCCCTACCTTCTCTCTCCTTTTCCTCTTATTTTTACCCTCTCTCCTCGTGCAAAAGTGCAGAACCCCCTGTGAGGAGGCACTGTCCAGTTGTGTCATTTGTCGCTATGCTGCGACTTACCCTGGCAAAGCAGTTCATCTGTTTGGATTAGGGTGAACAGAGAGAGTCTGTGGGGAGGAATGGTGAGTGAGAGGGGAGGGGGGTGAAGCACAGGTCTTTCTGTCTCTCGGGGAAGTCTGGATACGCGGTGGTTAAACGGCCATGGATGACCCGTCATAGAGTATAATCTAAGTCGTGAAAGAATGACTGTTGAAGGTGAGTGCCGGGGAGAGGGGAAGGAAAGGAGAGGGCGTCGAATCTGACGCATCGCCCCCAATCCTGCCCTGGCTTGCTCTTGATCCACAGGAGCAACCGGTGTACTCGGAGCACAAATTTACGCGGCGCACATGGCACCACATTGCGCTCACTTTCGAGCGCACAGACCGCGCGCAGTTCTTCGACCCCGAGAGCGCACGTACCAGCCACCGGCTGGGAAAGCTCTACGTGAACGGCGAGCTGGAGGCGAGCTTTGAGACGCGACTGTTTGACCTGACGAGGCCCACGCTGATCGCGGGAGCGGAGTACTCGCAGTATGCGAAGCAGCGCTTCTTCACGGGCCTCATGGACGAGTTGCGTATTTACGGCAGCACCCTCACCGCTCTCGACGCGGGCGAGCTGTCTTTCACGGAGGTGAAGTCGGAGCTGGCGCAGCGTGGGCTGGTGTGGCGTGCCTCTTTTGGCGACTACCAGGGCTCACCGAGGGACATACACGATAAGGTGGTGAAGGGCCGCAACCGCGCCAACCCAAAGGAGAGCGAGTTCGAGGTGGAGATTGCATATTGTGATGATGTACATGCGACGGCGATGCCGTTTCAGGTCATCCCCATCCTCACCCCCACCCGCCCCACGCTTCATACCCCCGACCCCACCATCTCCGGTGTCAGCGGCCCCCTGCGGGGGTCGACCGTGGAGGTCGCGGGCGCCAACTTTGCGCAGAGCCGGTTCTTTCGGGTTGAGATGAGTCTGCTGCCGGAAGGCGAGTGGATGCCCATCACTTTCACACCCGTCGACGTGACGCACATCCGCGTGCACATGCCGGAGATGACATACACCGGGAGCGCCATCGACGTCGCCGTGCGTGTTTCCAACGGCGGCACTGCCTATCCCGGCATCAACTTTCAGACCTTCGCGTTCACGTATGACTACAGCTTGGGTGAGGACTGGCAGGCGGGTCTCACGGCTGCCTACACCTTCGACCAAAAGTCTTTTCGCGCGACGGACTCGGCGTGGGATAATGTGGTGGACCGCGACAACGCGACGATCCGTGCGACGCGAATGGCCAACTACGGAGTGGGTGGACCCTTTCAGACCGCTGACCGCAATTATCTCGACGACCGTGGCATCGCCTTCTCAATGGGAGAGCGCGTCAGTCTGCCCCCTCTCGCGCCTGGCAATTGGTCCATGTGCACATGGCTCTACGCCAGGGCTGGGTCCGAGGTGCTCTTCCACGAAACCGACACGTCTGGTCTCCACAGCCGCAACGTGTTTGCGCTCGATGCGATGGGCGGCGTCCACCTTGACGGTGTGTCCTTCAATGCCTCTATTCGTCTGCATGCTTGGCAGTTTGTCTGTGTCAGTCGCGAGGGAGCCTCTTTGCCGGCAACACTATACGTTTCAGGCCAGGCGGTGGGCACGGCCAACCCTCTCACACCCTCTTTGACCGTTCACCATGCGGTTCTCGGAAAGATGCTGGACGGCATGGTGGATGACCTGTGGGTGTGGAGTCGCGACCTCAAGAGCCACGAGCCGAACGACATGTATACCTGGGACAGGCGGTCCATTACTCTTAGCGGCGCGTCCACCAGCTACTTCACAGCGGAGACTTCGACTGGTGTGTTTGACTCGACCGCGCTGGCGCCCGCGTTTAGTGTGCAGATGTGGATCAAACCGGTCGCCCTCAACGGAGTACAGCCGCTCATGCAGGTGCCCACTCCCGTCAGCGCCACTACCACCGGGTCCGATGCTGCGGCGCTGAGTCATGGCATCTATGTCGGCCTCGTCGACGGTCACATATTGGCGCAGCTGCCGTTAGACAACAACAACATCGGTGGCGCCACCACTTGGGGTAACGCCATCACCGAGATTGGAGTGCTCATTCCCGGGGAATGGGCGCATGTGACGGTCGTCTTTACATCGGCCAGCAAGTTGTCCATTTATGTGGATGGGGTGAAGCAGCTGCTGCTGCCCGCCACCCAGGCCGCTGACAACTTGGTCGGTAACTACTCACCCAACACGAACTCCGTCTTGTCCGTGGTGCAGCCCCCTGGGAGCGCCACGTTTGTGGGAGGGTTATACGTCAGCCCCACTGGCGACCCGCTCCGCATCGGCTTCGCTGAAGCGCAGAGTCTCTCGGGGATGTCGACTGCTTATTTTCGGGGCTCGATTGCCGAATTCCGCCTCTGGTCCCTGGGCCTCTCCGACGCACAGGTGGCCAGCACTTTCGGCTGCACCCCGCAGGCCTCCGAGTTCGGCCTCTATGCGTCTTTCCTCATCGACGAATCGCTCGGCTCTTCGCTCATCAGCGGCGCGGAAGCGCAGGCCGTGTCTCTCACCTACAGCGGCCCCCAACTCCCCTTTTGGGAGTACGCCGCCTACGGGACAGTGGCCAACACCACAGTGTGGACCGAGTCTGAGGTCGACGGCGCGGGAGCCTCTCACGCTACCGCCGGTGCGTCTCTCCCTTACCCCTCAGCAAACATCACAGATGATACATGTTGTTATTCTATGCAGTGCAACTGACAGTGTATCCTTCACAACTTAGCTTACAGTACTGATGTGTGTGTGTGTGTGTGTGTGTGTGTGTGTGTGTGTGTGTGTGTGTGTGTGTGTGTGTGTGTGTGTGTGTGTGTGTGTGTGCGTTTGTTTGTTTGTTTGTTTGTTTGCAGGCGTGGGCGGGCATTTCACATTTCAGGACCGATCCACCTGCCGGCTGTTAAAAAAGACGGGCGGCGATGAGGTGCAGGTTGCGCTGGTGGGGCCGATGGAGAGACGGCCCTGTAATCAGTTTGGCTCGTGCCTGGACCACCTCGACGGCACCTACACCTGCGCATACAACCTCACCCTCTGCGGCACCTACTCCCTGCGCGTGGAGGATGCGAGTGGGCTGGTAGAGGCGGGTGTGTACTCCTCCTGGACCTCCACCTCCGAGCTCCTTCCCGACCCCACGCAGGAGTTTCTCAGAATGGCTCCCGATACGTCCGTCGCTGGCGGTGCGACCACTCTATTGGTCCTTCGCCCCGGCCCCACCTACGCCCCCAAGAGCTTTGTCTACGACGAGCCCGACTGGCTGGTAGGCACCGACATGTATGTTGCCCACAAGGGCGTTCCCGCCGCGTTCATGCTCCGTGCCGCTGACCACTGGGGCTGCCCTCGATCCGTGGGTGGTGACGACTGGGAGGTGAGCACCTTTGGGCGGCACTCGACGGAGGGGTGGGTTAACGACCTGGGCGATGGGCGCTACAAGATCACTTACACTCCGCACATCGAGGGCCGCACGCAACTTTCTGTCACCCTCGACAGTGTGCATGTCGACACCGATAACGGATACGAACAGGTGGGGAGGGTTCCCCATTATCGTTTTCATGTTTATGTGATGCTTTGCCTTTAGCAACGACACTCACCGCTTGTCGTTGCGTATGTGCGCTGTGTCAATGCTGAATTCTGTTTATTTCCGCACGTAGGGCGCTATCCACACATGGAACGCGCATGAGGACCGGCGAATCGGCTACACCGGCTCCCCCTGGTGCGTGGAGGTGCTTCCCGGTAACGGCAGCTTGGTGTTCGACGGGCTAAACTATGCGACGGTCCCTCATTCGGAGGGTCTGAGCCTTGATTACGAGGACTGGAGCGTGGATGCGTGGGTGATGGTGCCTGCCGGTAGGCGCGCGCGGGGGAAGATATTCAGCAAAGCCAGCGCTAGGACTGGGCAGGGTTACCACTTTGGATTTACGGAGTCGGATGGCAAGCTCGACGTCAGCCTGTACGTGGGTGGTGGCGAGACGCGCGCTGTGCGCTCTGAGAAGGGCGTATCAGGGGGAAAGTGGGTCCACGTATCTGCTTCTTACACCGGCGACGCGCTCCGCTTGTATATCAACGGCGCGCAGGTGGGCGAGGGGACGTGGGACAGCGCGAAGACGGTACGTGAGAACAGTCAGGAGTTCATCATTGGCCGTGGGTTTGTGGGCCACCTCGACGAGCTGCGTATCTTCAAGCAGGAGGTGGCCAGCGAATTATCGGCCGAGGGGCGCCTCGCGCGTTGCCCTGCGCCGCGCCAACAGCTCGCCGCTTACTTTTCCTTCAACGACGGCTCCGCCTCCGCCACTGTGCACGACTACGTCAGCCACACGCTGGAGGGCACGATGGTGGGGTACAACGCCCTTAACTCCTCCAACGTCTTCATCGACCCGGAGTTCGACCCCGCCTGGAGCGACATGCGCGCGCCGAGCGACTACGGTGTGGTGGACTTTGCCGCCAGCGTCGCCAGCCACTTTTCTGGCGGTGGCCTGGTTTCTGCCGTTGCTGGCATCCCCACGACCTTTGCCTTTACGTTCTGGGACCGCTGTGGCTTTGACATCGTATCCGACGCCGCGGCTGTGAGTGCGGCTATGGTGGAGGAGGTGTGCGAAAACACGGCCCACGATGCTTTGACGTATCCCTTCGAGTCGGAGGACGCGGTTGGTGCGATCGCGACCGTCGCTACCGTGGCGCAGTGCACCGCCTCCACCGCCTTCGTCACCACCTATACCGCACCAAAGTGTGGCACCATTCGTCTGCGTGCCATGCTCGAAAGCAACATAGTGGATGGCTTCCCTATCGACTTGGAAGTCAGCCCTCATCCCGCGCCGTCAGCCAAAATGAGCGAGGTGACCGCGCTGGGCGCCGGCGTTGCTGGAGTCTCAACGACTTTCACGATTGTCGCACGCGATGAGTTTGGCTGCCAGCGCACCTCGGGCGGCGACGTCTTCGAGGTGCTGCTCACTCGCACCACGTTGGGTCATAACCCGGAGGGGCTACCTTTCGGGGGTCCAGACGTCGTGGCGCAGAACTTACCGGCTGTCGACAATGGGGATGGGAGCTACTCCGTGACGGTTCACCCACCGGCTGCTGGTAACTACACGCTAGCAGTTGGACTGTTACAGCCGGATGGCACCCGCGCCGCACTACGTGGCTCCCCTCTGCCCTTCGTCGCTGACAGCCCCCCCTGGCGTGCTGTCCACGTCGAGGGCGAGCGTCCTGGGCCGCGGTACAAGTCGACGTCCGTCAAGTCCGGAGACCACGTTTTTGTGTTTCGCGGTTGGAGTACCGACAAAGAAGGGATGGTTGACGTGTGGCGCTACCCGCTCTCCGCTTCCGAGGCGTGGCGCTACCGTGTCGCCGTCACTGTGACCAACCCGCCGCCCCACGCTGTTGCAGTCACCGTTAACACGGCGGCGCTTATCACAGCAGGCAAGATGCGCGCAGACTGTGGTGATGCGATGTTCAAGGCCGTCGGTGCGTCAGACTGGGAGGACGCCGTCGTGCCCCACTGGATCGACGTGACTCCAGGCTGCAATGCGTCGTCAACTCTCTTTTGGGTCGTGCCGCCCGCCAGCGGCCGCCTGTATATGTTCTACGGCAACTCACAGGCTGTGCCCGAACCCCAGCTAAATCCCTCGGACATTTTCCCCGTGTGGGCCACCTTCGAAGGCGACGCAATTGACTCCGACACGGGACTCCCGCTGAACTGGACCTTCGCTAACACTTGCTGGCTTCCACGTGGCGACCCCGCCACCTTCTCCGTCTCCGGCTCGCCGCTGAAGGTGTGGCGCGGAGGCGCGTCGCTGCAGGTGGACGCGAACGCGCGAGTCGGCGGGGCTCTCCTCCACGACCTGCCTGCCCCGATGCCGCAGTACATTCTTCGCGCTGCGTTTTACGACTCCGACGCCCCCGAGAGCAGCCACTGGGTGAGCTCTAACTACGACGACTGCACTCCCGTGGAGAACGATAAGGACATCCGGCACCAGGGCACCGGTATCGGTGTCTTTACCCCCTCCTCCGAAACTAACTACACCACCACATACCCGTGGCTCGCCACCTCTCTGGGGCGAACTGCCGGCTGGCACGTTTTTCAACTTGTAAGCGACGGGATTCGTGTGCACATGTATGTCGACGGGGTTTGGTCCGCGGACCTCCCCGCCTCGGGTCCCCTCGACAAGGTGTTCCTTCGCGGGGGCGGTCCTGACCTCGACGTCCCCCTCATTAGCAAGGCGGCTTGGGACGACGTTATGGTCGCGCACTACGACGCCGCCGCGACGGTGTCGTTGGGCGACGAGCACGCTGTACTGTACACCTCCAAGGGCTTCCACCAGCTCTTCACCCACGGCACTCCCCCTCCCCCGCGTACCGCCTCTAGCGCTGTCGTCTACCAGAACAAGGTATACCTCCTGGGCGGCTACGGCACCTACGGTGCGTATGCCGACTCAGGCGCTAGCCGCGGCGCCACCAGTCTGACCACCGCGGAAGACGTCATCTGGACCTATGACCTGGTGACCAAGACCTACGAGACCGAGACACCCTGGGGCTCGGCGCGCCCCAGCCCGCGCTTCGACCACGTTTCCGCAATCGACGAGGCTGCGGGCGTGATATACCTTTTCGGCGGCCGCTCCGCCTCAAACGGCGAGCTTTTGTCGGACATATGGGCGTACTCGATCCCCGACTCGGCGTGGACCGACCTTTCTCCCTCCGATTATGGCCCCTCGGGCCGCTTTGGCGGCACTGCCGTGGCATGGAAGCACGTCGTGCTCGTCTTCGGCGGCCTGGTGAAGGGCGAGGTAGGCGGGAGCGCCGTTGCGACCAATGAGCTGTGGGCTTTCGACAGTATCGCTGGCACGTGGTCCGACATAACGCCCGCTCACAAACCCGCGCCGAGGTATGGCCACGCAGCCACCATGCGCGGCACCCAGATGTACATCTACGGTGGCTACGACAACCACGCGCGCTTCGCCGACGTCCACAAATACGACCTCGGTGCGCCTCTCCCCACCCCTACGTTCTCAGTAGTAGCAAACCCCTCGTGCCATTTATTCGCTGACCTTGTGGTTCGACGATACGACGTCTGGTGACGCGATTGCGTGATGCGTTACGCCCTTGAGGTGGTCAGTGGTCTCGTTTGATGCGTTTCAAGTGTATGCTGACGATGGCTGGCCTCCACTCTCGCCTGCCATGTGTCTACTCATCCCGTCCCTATATACGCCCCCTACCTAATTTTGTACTCGCTCTGCGCTCCGACTATACCCAGAAACTGCTCGGTTGATGCGTTCTCGTCGAGCTAGACTCGGTGCCGACTTGTCGAGGGGTGAATGCGAATTATGTTATTTGTTGTTTGTGTAAATGTGTCTCGTTTCTTACTTTGATCCCGTCGACTGCGATTGTGCAGATTACAACCGCTGGGTGATGGTGCGGCCCGACTCTGGGTACGTCATGCCGGGCGAGAAGAGTAGCCTCGCCGCTGTCGCGCACGAGGACATGCTGCTTATCTTTGGCGGGCGGGAGGACACCGCTGCAGCCTACTCCAGTGATATGTGGGGCATCAGCATATTCTGACACCCCACCCCACTGTCCCCCCCCACCTTCCCCAATCACACGAAGCAGCAGTAGGATTGGCGGCCGATGGCAGCGCCTCTGGTGCATCTCTGAAATAGCAGCCATTGAGTGCGCGCTTGAGCGCCGCCATTCTCGCATGTAATCAATTTATCATTCATGCCATGCCCTGCCCTGCCCTGCCCTCCCCACACCTCATCAACCGGCTGGTAGACCAGACACGCGAGCATTAATACCCTTCTCATGCATTGATTAACTTTTTCAAATCCGTTCATCATTTGCAACCTAAGGGTAATCTGAGCTATGTTCTATACACACCTCCGTTGACAATCTCCCCCTTTTTCCCGTCCCTTTCTACTCTTCGCCCCGTTAGTCACGTGCAGTTCGTACTAGTCTGAAACTGCAGAGTGGCTGTTGAGGGTACCGACGACCCCTTTCGTAGCGAGACATGCGGAAATCCAATGCTCCCCGACATCATCGCCAATCCTCCGTGTTGCCTTAACGCATTGCCATCCAACGCTGCCTCACTTCGCCTGCTTTTTGTTCATCTCCTGCACTTCCTCTAGCGTAGGCGGCGCGGGGCCGGAGGGAGGGTAGACCACGTAAGACCTCTGCAGTGGGGAAAAGGCATATCACGCGAGGTGGTGAGGTAAAGGAGCCAGAGAATAGATGGTTGACAATTAGCAATCCAAGCTGAACTGGTGGTGAGAAGCAGCAGCTTAATTGAGCACTCTGCATTCGCTACTGCCTCTCCTGCTCAAACATCTGCCGCGCAAATACTGTACATGAATACCGTGTTACGTCTGTATACGGTTGGTTGTGTGTGTGTGTGTGTGTGTGTGTGTGTGTGTGTGTGTGTGTGTGTGTGTGTGTGTGCGTGTGTGTGTGCGTGTGTGTGTGTGTGTGTGTGTGTGTGTTTGGGGGGGAGGTCTCAATATGTGGGTTTGTCTCTGTCTGTTTCTGCATGGTTTTAATGGTGTGTGTGTGTGTGTGTGTGTGTGTGAAGAGAGAGAGCAGGAATTGATGTGTATGTGTGTGTGTGACTATACGCAATATCGTGTGTGGATGTAAGTGTGCGTCTACGTTCGTAACACTATATGTGTGTGCGTGGCTGTTGATGACGTGTATGTGTGCGTCTGAATGTTTTCTCGTGTGTATACGTGTCTTTGATTTCTGTTTTGAGTGTGTGTAAGTGTGAACAGAGAAAGAGAGAGAGAACACGTGTGTGACTCCAAGCAATAGCGGTGTGACTGTGTCATATTGTGTATGCATGTATGCATGTATGTATGCATGTATGTATGTATGTATGTATGTATGTATGTATGTATGTATGTATGTATGTATGTATGTATGTATGTATGTATGTATGTATGTATGTATGTATGTATGTATGTATGTATGTATGTATGTATGTATGTATGTATGTATGTATGTATGTATGTATGTATGTATGTATGTATGTATGTATGTATGTATGTATGTATGTATGCATATTTGCATGTATGTATGTGTGTTTCTGCATGTGTCACATTGCGTGTGTATGTGTGTCGGTTGGTGTGTATTTGCCTCTGTCTACATTTTTCTATTGCGTGTATGCGTGGGTGTGACCGTATGAATATAGAACAGGTAAGGAATCTATGTGTGACTGCACACAATAGCGTGGGCGTGAATGTATGTATGTATGTATGTATGTATGTATGTGTGTAGGCGTTTGGAACGTTGTGTGTGTGTGTGTGTGTGTGTGTGTGTGTGTGTGTGTGTGTGAAGCGAGAGAGAGAGAATTTATCTGTGAGAGGATGCACGCAATAGTGAGTAAAATTATATGTTATTGTGTATGTTTGCGGGCGTTTGCCTTAGTGACATTGTGTGTGTCTGTTTTGTGATTGTGTGTGTGCGCGCGCGCGCGTGTTGGGGGGCGGGGAGGGGGGGTACTTCTGAGCGGGCGAGAATGTGAGTTACTCTTATCTGATTGTTTGCGTGATACCGCGTATGCACGTATGTCTGCGTGTGCGCCCATGTCCGCGTGCACGAGTGTGTGTGGCTCTATGTGTGGCTTTATTCCTGTCTTTGATTGCTTTTTTGTGCGTCTGTGGTTTCCTTACGCCTGGCGGGCGTTGATGGGGTCGACGCAATAGCGGGCAAGTGATGATGATATGGACGGGCAGCTCACGTTTCTGATGATGGACTCCAAGTTACCGGGGACGCCCGCCACCGCCATCGTCATGATGATGGGGATGGAGATGTAGCAGACGAACTTAAACGCCTGCGGGGGACATAGTTGTCATATGTAGGTAAATTTTCATAAGCAAGAGACATTGCGGCCGGACCACCCCCGACGCCAAAGCACCAACTGCGAATTAAGTCGGCCGTAAGAAACCACTGCTACCAGCTCCAAACGTTAATAGTGCATACATACCCCGTGCATTAAAACTATACGGGTTTTCGCGACCACGACGAGGATACAGCAGCTGTCGAAGGTGAGAAGGGAGAGATCGGCGAATGCGGGGGGTTTCAGCAGAGTCACCGCACCTCCAACCTCCCACCGCCGCCCTGAAAAGGCGCCATGTTTCTTCAAAACTTCCCCTGGAATGGATTATCCCCAGCCGATTGAGTGGGCTAGGTGCCTGGGTTCGCGTGTCGAGAGTTGCGGACTTTTATGCTGAGTTGTCGTGAGATAAATCCTTACACAGGGCAGGGGACGACAGTGGGTGGGCTAATGACAGCCAACAACGGTGAGATTATAAACTGCAGGGCGCGCTGGCGCGCGCCTTGGGTGCGAAGAGCGGAGTTCCCCTCTAGGGACGCATCGCAGGAAGGTTTTTTAACAAAAATAAGTCAAGGAATGCAGGGAGGGAGGGGGGGGGGGGGGGGGGGCGAAGAGAAGGGGAAAGGCAGAGTAGAGGGAGGGAGATAGAAAGAGAATTACAAGAGACTGAGGGGCGGGGGAGAAGACGGGAGAGAGGAAGAGGGAGAAGCAAGGGGGAGGGGACAGGTAGAGAAGGAAGAATGAGAGAGAAGGAAAGAAAGAAAGGGGGCGAAAGACAGAAGGGGGGGGTGGAGAGAAGGAAGAAGGGAGAGGAAGAGGGAGTGGGAGGGAAAGGGGGTAGAGAACGAGACAAGCACAGGGGGAGGGGTGGAGAGAAGGGGAGAGAGGGAAAAGGAGGAGGGGGAGTGGGAGTGGGAGTGGGAGTGATGGGAAGGGGAGAGAAGCTATACGAGGGGAGGGAGAGGAAGGGAGATAGAGGGATCGAGAATGAAACGGGTCAGAGGGGAGATAGAGAGGGAGAGAGAGAGAGGGGGGGGGGGGGATGTAGGGGGAGAGAAGTGGATTGAAGGGGAGAGGGAGAGTAGGGAGAGGAGTAGAGGGAAAGATAATGAGAAAGATAGTGATAGGGGAGTGAGGGGCGGGGGGGGGGGGAGAAGAGAGAGAGGAACAGGGAAAAAGGGCAGGGGAAGGGGAGAGAAGGGAGAGGGAAAGAGATGGAAAGAAGCGAAGGGGTGAGTGAGAGAGAGAGAGAGAGTTAGAGAGAGATATATAGTGGGGTGTGTTGTGAGTCATTCTTGATATATATAAGGCACAAACAGCTAATGTATGCTTTGCTAGAAGTCCCTATGTACATGACATAGACTAGAGTGCCCGACAGCTTGAACTCCGATCGGCACGTGAGACGCCACCCACCGCAGCATCCTCCCCTCACCTGCTGACCAAACTAAGGCAACAGAAAATACATTTCCTCCGAGCTGCCTCGGTCCCAGCGGTCTCAGGCGGCCGCATAAATATCCGCTCCCCCTTCTTCACTGATTTCTCCGGCCCAGAAAATCGTCGCCTTTATTCAGGACACATTTACCACCCGCCTTGCGGTCGAGCTCGCCCCCGACGGGACCGCCCCCATGACTTCTCCCCCATGCTAGCTTGAAGACCTACAAGAGTCGACCTAGTTCCTCCTCCAATTCGCGGACGCCCTCTAGCCAGCTGACGACCCCACCCCGATCGAGGGTGACCCCTCCTCCTTTTGGAACGACTTTGATTACGCACTCGAGGACCTCGAGAACCTGCTAAAGACGACATGGGAGAGACCCACACCCCCTCTTAAGTCACGCCCCCCTCTAGTGGCCCCGCCAGCCCCCGCAGGTCACCCCCGGCCGACAAGGCCGACCCCCATCCTTATCTCCCCAAAGGACGGGCCTCACGGCCCATAACTTAGACCCCACGACCCCCCCCACGCCCATAAGCCCGATATCCGCAGACATAATGTAACCAACTCGCATCGGTCCTAACTCCCGTCCCACTTTACCTCACACACCTGCAGCATCAAACTACACAACTACCTCTTTGACTTAAACCTTGAATATGGCCTCCCCACCCTCATTGGCAACCTCGACTCCTCCGCGGTGCTCTCCTTCCAGTGGGGACACTACCAAGACCTTTCCAACCTCTACTGCATAGATACCTCCCTCGCTAAACTACACTCCACCGACTCTGAATCCTACACCATAATCACCAATAACGAAGTTGATAACTTTCACCACCATACGGTCTACCCTAGCCAGTGGACTAACCTCTCTAGCCATGGCTCACCCCCTCACCCTGGCACTCCCTTATCGTCCTCACTTGGCAACACTCCCACTTCAGTCTCCTCCACCTAAGCCACTCTTCAGCTACCTGGATTGACTCCCTCCACCACCCCTTCCCCACCCAACCTCCTCTCTCGCTCCCTCTCCCTTCTCGCCTCCTGGAACTCTTCCCCCCCACCCCAACCGTTAACACAATACGCCTACTTAACCCCCCTCGCCAAAACGACACGACCCACGCGTGGTCGTGCGGGACCCACGCCCTCTTACATACCTACTTGATCACCAAGCACCCCTCGACCAGTCTTACAACCCCCGTTACATCGACCCCCGAACTACTGTCTACTCCCTCCACTCACTCTTGTGGAACCACACCTTCCGCTCCACTCCCCTCCCGGTCCGGCGCTCCCACTTGGTTAGCGCCCTCCACCCCCCCCAACCCTCCTCCCTCCCTCCACCCCCACACCCCACCCTTCCTCCACCACCTACCCCGCCCCTCCCCCGCCCCCTACCCTTCCCTCCCTCCCCCTTACCCTCCCCCTTACCCACGTCGCCCGCCCCCACGACGACTCTCCCAACCCCCCCCCGCCCCCCTCCCCTCCCCAGCCCTCCCACACCATTTAGCCCAACCACTCCACCTCATCAACCTCAATACCCGGGGCCTCCACACATCCATCATAGACGTCGAACACCTCACTAATACCCACCACCCTAACGTCCTCATCCTCACCGAAACCAACCACGCCACACACAAATCCCGCTGGCGTATCGTCCTCCCCCAATACCTCCTCAAAAGTACTCGACCACACTACTCACTTGTGCCCCTACCCAATGCATGCGTCCTCTTCGCGGTCCGCAAGACCTCATTCCAATCCGCCATTGTCCTAACCCCGCCCCCTCACCTCTTCCCCCACATCGCTGAACTAACCTTAGTCCCACACTCATGCACCCCCTACCTACTCCTCGGAGCCTACATGCCCCAACTCCACAACCCCCAACTAACCCGTTTATACGCTGAAGTTGCAACGTGGGGCCTCCGCCTCGCGGACGACCATCCGACTCACCGCGTCCTCTGGGGCGGGGACTTCCAAACGACAACTACACAAGGTACTGGTAACCCCGCCCTCACTTGTTTAATCAAATCCCACCTCCTTCCCCTCCACCCCCCATCCCTACCTTCCCCCGTAGCGGCGGATGCCTTGACCAGTGGCTCACCACGCCTCCCTCTCCCCTCGTCCTCTCACCGTCCGCTTGCTCGGTCTTCTCCTCCCCCTCTCACCTCACCGACCACTCGGCAATCCATTTCGTCGTTCCTACCCCCTCCTCTCTCATAGCTCACCCCCCCCCCGTCCCACGCCCACCCCCACGCACACCACACCACCCGCAAACCCAGCTTCAAACTTCCACTCACACCCGACCACATAAAAGCATACCAATACAGCACACCCTCCCTAATCAACCAAACGGCCACCCTCCATGTAGCCTTACTCAATACGCCACCATCTACAGCCTCCCCCGACACCCTCGACACCCTTGACTCGCAATTCACCACACTCCTCTCCCACCACATGGACCACGCAGCCACCATATGGCCCCTCCTCCCCCCGAAGAAACCCCGTCCACCTCACGCGTCCCTCGACCCCACCAAGCTAATTAAGAAAACCCTCAAACACATCCAACAACTTCGCCGATGTAGTACCAACAGCGGCCCCCTCCCCCTCGCCAAAGTCCTCTTAAATACGACCGACTATCTCACCCCTGCCGCCATCAAACAACAGTGCCAAGCGCGCATACGCCACCTCCTACGAGCCACCACCGCAGATATATTGAGGAAATAAATACACGAGCCAATACGGCCTACGACGCCTTACGGAAATCCTCCCACCGCCTCTCGAAAATCAGAAGCAGCCTCCTCCCCCCCAGCAGCGCGACCTCGACCCTCCATAGAATCACCAAACCCGATAAAACTAAAGCGACCTCTCCCACCGACTTCCTAGAGGCGGTACACTCACACTTCGACGCCGAACTCAACCGCGCCACCCCACCCGTACTACCCATCCCCCCGTGGGAACTTCCAGACAACCCTGACAACTTTACCATCGAACCCCGCGGAGACCCCTACCTCACCCTTGCCGACATGATAACCCGCGACGCATTCGATAAAATTACTAACTCGCTCCGCACGGGCAAAACCCCTCGCCCCGACGGTATCCCTAACGAAATCATCAAATTCCTACCCCCGGCGACCCGCTCCGCCCTATTCTCTCTCCTCTCCCACCTTGCCCACAAGTCATACACCCCTCCGGAATGGTGCCATAGCACCACATGCCTCCTCCATAAGAAAGGTGACCCAACCGTGTTAGCACTAGCATCCCGTTGCCTAGTGCTTATGTACAAGGTAGCTATTTGTCATCCTAGTACTTAGTGTTATGTTATTAGCGGTACTCTATTCCCTATTAGTGGCGGTCGGCCGGCCCTGCCGGTGCCTTCACCGGCCGCCACCTCTCTCTTCCCGCTTCTCTAGTCACCACAGCCGGCCCCCTTGTGGGGCCGGTACGACCTACGTGTAACTATCCGTTCCCGATTCCGATAGGTTATGGGCCCTCCACCAAGTTGCACTAGAGAAGAGCGCGTGTAGAGCGCTCGGCGCCACGCTAGTCCTACCTACTCCCACGTAAAGAGTATAACGTGTGTAAAGCGCTTGGCGCCACGCTAGTAATTTATCGTCCATCCGACACCACGCTTCGCCTTCGAGCTGGTTGTCCGCGATTGTCCTACCATCTCCCACGTCAGAAGGACAAGAGCGTGTGTAAAGCGCCCACGCTCGCCCCACCCAGCTTTCAGTCTCAATTAGCCTTTAGCCTACCGATGCTCTCGACCGGATCTGGCTGTTTAAAACCGACCCGCGAAAATTCGGCCCGTGCGTACTTAAATTAGTATTGTTATTGTTTTCCCGAGGCAACGCCGCAACGCTCACCTAACTTAGCGGGGAGCTTACTTTTCCCACGGCGAAAGGGGGGAGTCAACACGAGCAGCGCCCGCCTATGCTTTCGCGTGTCTACACGCTCCTAACAGCCATGTTGGCATTGGTTCTTCCTCGCCGGTCGCTCTCATGCGTCGGCTAATTCGCCCGGGGACAGTTTTTCCCGCTACATGTCATAATAGTACATTACGCAGTACATTTGGAACCGCTTCATATCGGCAACTCGCCGGTAGCGGCACATTCCTGTGAGCGCATGCCGCTACCACTACCCGGCTTGAGACACACGCTACAAGCATTTCACCTTCGACCAAGATGGCACCTTCCTCAACGCAAGCTAGGACGACGTCAAGACCTCGGCTACCTTGAGGGGGGGTGTTAGCACTAGCATCCCGTTGCCTAGTGCTTATGTACAAAGGTAGTTACTTGTCATCCTAGTACTTAGTGTTATGCTATTAGCGGTACTCTATTCCCTATTAGTGGCGGTCGGCCGGCCCCGCCGGTGCCTTCGCCGGCCGCCACCTCTCTCTTCCAACTTCTCTAGTCACCACAGCCGGCCCGACCTACGTGTAACTATCCATTCCCGATTCCGATAAATCTTCTTCGACAACTATCGCCCCATAGCCCTCATGAACAACCTCCTCAAACTCTGGACCGCACTTATCAAAGATGCAGGCTGAAAGTAAGCAAAAACCCACGGCATCCTTAGCGACCAGCATGATGGATTGTGGAAACACCGCAGCGTCCACAACGCTCTCTCCTCCATCATCATGACGATGGAGGACGCCAAGCTCTACCACAAGGACTTCTACGTTATGTATGCCGACTTCAAGGGCGCCTTCAATGCCGCCGACCACCGCATCATGTTCAAACACATGCGCCAACTAGGTATGCCCCCCTCCTTTGTCGACACTTGCGAACACCTCTACGGCGTCTCTTCCACCGAATACATTACCCCGTACGGCCCCACCCCCTCCATAGACATAAATCGTGACACCCAAGAGGGAGATACCATCTCCCCCTTCCTATTTACCCTCTTCCTTGAACCCTTCCTCCGCTGGCTCACGGTGGGCAGCCGGGGTTACCGCCCGGGCCCCCCTGCCACTAAGGTTGACCCCACAGCTACCTACCCCGGCCACGGCTTCGCCGACGACCTCAGCCTCGCCACAGGCTCAACCCCCAACATGTCCATCCAGCCCCGGAAGCTCTCCCTCTTTTGCGCATACACATGTATGACTGTCAACATCCGAAAATGCTGCATTACCGGCGCCCTCTGGCGCTCAAGCAACGCCCTCTCCCTTGCCAACATCACCCTACTTGCATCCCGCCTCTGAACACAGTTCATCAC
Source organism: Tetraselmis chui (assembly GCA_026401115.1). Lineage (NCBI taxonomy): Eukaryota > Viridiplantae > Chlorophyta > Chlorodendrophyceae > Chlorodendrales > Chlorodendraceae > Tetraselmis > Tetraselmis chui. The sequence goes on from JAPMLY010000477.1 coordinate 181,005, forward strand.
CATCAACTCAAACCCTGCCCCCATCCCTTCCATCGGCCCCTCGGACACATACCGCGTCCTCGGGGTCAAACTAAACACCTCCCTCACCTTCACTAAGCAATGGCACGAATTAAAGCGCACTACCGCATCCCTTATCACCGCCCTCTCCACCTCCCTACTAACACAGTCCCGCAGACTCCGAGCCATCCGAGGACTACTAATCGGCAAGCACTTCACCTTACAACTCGGCCTCTTCAGCGACTCACAACTGGACACCCTCGAAGGACAAATCTGCCGAACACTCCGCTCCGCCGTCTCCTCGGTGCGTAACCTCCCCCGCACCGCCCTCCACCGCCCTACCTTCGACCTCGGCTACGGCCTCCCCTCCTTCAAAGCCCACGCCGCACAACTCACAGTATGCCACCTCCACAAAATCATGAACACCCTTGGCTACAGAGGCCACATGGCCCGAGCACACATTCGCACCATCACCATCACATACACCCACTGGCCCACTGAATCCATCATGACACGCAATTCCCCACCCACTCTCCGATGCATGGTACGGGCCCAACGCGACGCAGGCACCATGTTCCACAACATCCCTCCCCTCTCCCTCATCAACCCCATTGCCTCCACACTCCGCGCCCACTTCACCCGCCAAGACAACACCCTCCTCGCTTCACTCCGAGACAGAGCCACCCACATCACCGACCCTCACACTTACAAACAAGCATAATGTGAATTCACACCCCGCAAAACACACGCATACCTCCTCCCCCGCCTTTACCCCCTTTGGAAACACAACATCACCACATGGCCACAAGTCCTCCTCCGTGCCACGACAACCTCCATCCTCATCAAATCCTGCAAATCCATTTCCACACGCACGGGGTCCACCACCTCACTCTCAGCCCCGATTCGCCTTCTAGCCGCAGTCCTCACCGAACCCCTTGATACCATACACAACCGCCTAGGCGCCTACCCATCACACCTCACCCCCAAACAAGCACCCCCCCCCCACCACCATCCACCCCTCATGGATTCCCCTCCTTACCCCCCCCCCCTCCCCCCCTCCCCCTTCAACCTCTCATCCGGCATCCATACCACCCACACCAACCCCCCCCCCCTGCCATGGCACCCACCACACACATCGAGAGAGAATATATCTCGCGCTCAGACCACCACTACCCTCCCTGCGACGTCACACGCGTAATTTCCAAACACAAGGACACAGAATACGGCCAAACCCAATACAATGTAGAATGGGCCCCGGAACACCTCACGGAGTGGGACATCCAACTCCAACTCGACGACGGCGTCCGCCTCATCTCCTCAACCCCCACATCGGTATGTCTCGGCCACCCTCTCCCACCACTTGCTCCATTTGCCATGACCCCCTACACACAGACCCCACCTCCACATGTTGCAAGTGACCGCACTTTGCCGTCCATTCCCAACGCCGCCCCGCTCAAGGACCCGCCACCTGGCAATGTGACTAGTGCGCCCGCGGCCAACACCACGACCCCACCCGCCTCCACGAGGTCCAGTAGGCCCCTTGCCTATTGCTCCACGACACCATTAGTGAGACCCCCTCCGGCCCCACCGCGCTCACTGCATTTAAGTCAGGCTTTTTCCCCTCCACAACACCCATCGTACCCGAACCTGGACCCCCCCATGGACGCAACCCCTCATCACATTCAACCACGACCCTATCCACCCCGACCTCGACATGCTCCCTACCGGCAAATTCACCATACACGCCCACCCAACACTACATGATACCACCATCCTTTGCACCCCCGACGGCCGCGCTTTCACTACCCTCAACGCCCCCCGCGCACATCACCTATTCCAACTCTTTCGCCCAGACCTCACGTAACACTCGTTCGAAGAGGAGGTCTACCACCTCATTACTCGCCTAGGCTCCCGTTCAGAAATCCACTCACCCACACTCGCCACCACCACACGCAACAGATAGGCCACTAGAGAGGACCTACTCACGGCACTCCGCAACACATTTCACATCCAGACAGAACTCTACCCGTACCCCCTTATTAACAAATCACTCCACTCTCACACCTATCACTCACTATACCCCGAAGACAGTGTCTTCTCATCAAGCGACAGCAACGCCCCACACACATGGCACTGCACCAACATCGCCAACCCAGAATACGACCACGAATGCATGCGCCGCGCCACGGAACACGCAATCACCAGCGCCCACTTCACAGCCTCACACACACCCAGCGCCACCATCCTCATACTCCCCCGATGGGAACACACACCATACCGACATTCCAAATACAACGACTCCCCATACACCCACCACCTCTACACCCTTCCCAACGACGCAAACACCTTCCTACCCCCCGACCAACACACAAGCCACCCCACCCCCACCCCATTCGGCACACGCTGGATGGTCGACATCTACCTCGTCGCCAACCCCCTCGCACTCTCCACCTTACCCTCACACACAGCCATGACCGCCCTCCACAACACACTCGAGTCAATCTTCAACACACACCTCCCCAACCCCACCATCTCCATCCCACCTCCACACCTCCTCGACACCTACTCACCCCACTCGGCAGGCATCTACCATCAACCCCCCAACCCCTCCCACCCCCTTACTTATCCCCTCCCGGAACGCACGAAACTAACATACTCCCCCACTAGAGGAAATCTTGCATGGAACTGGCATGAGTTTGTATACACGGCTCCAAGAAGGGAGGCTCCTCCCCCCTCGGAGTAGCCGCCACCCACCCCGCCTCGGATACCCGCATCAAAATTCTGGTGACCTCTACCCCTCCCTCACACACCATCAATCGCGCTGAACTAGCAGGCATAGACATAGGCCTCCAACTAGGCCATACCCACCTCCTTACAAACAGTACGTGCTCCCTCCGCTTCATACGAGGCTGCCTGAACTGCCCATCCACTTACAGACACAACATCCACCGCGACACGCTCCTCTCCATCACACACACCCTCAAAACCCGCTGCAACGCAGGCATCCGCACACACCTCGGCAAAATTAAAGCACACAGCCACTCACTAGGAAACGACCTCGCAGACGCACTAGCTAACCAAGTTGCAGACGGACACCCACCCGACACAATGTACACCCTTATCCCACAAGTTCAGAAGTGTCAATAGGCCATTGGACTTCACCTCTAGCTAATTCTAAAACCGGTGCGGGCATAATTATTCATCATCCCACGCTTCATGTACTGGTACTAAATATTATGTACGTACAACAATTCTAATATGACGAGCTCGCTCCCTTCGTCGCTTAACTCGTCATACAACCCTATCCCTATGTATGATTATTATCATTACTCTAATCATGTATCCTAAGATAGCGATACGTAGCTGCTATTGAGAGGAAATACCAATATTAATCAATATTAGCAAGTGATATTACTCGCTAATACTAGTAATCTTCCATGCTCATCGTCGTATGCTATGCCGCTCTCGCCTCCTTAAGCAACAACGTCCTCGTTGTTGGTGTGGTCGGCAGACAACACATCCAGCAGTAGATCATGACCAGAAAGGGGCAGGAAAAAAAATTGTACATTTTGAAGCTCGCCACCTTAGCAATGCTCCCGGGTGTAGTCGGTAGGTCGAAATTTTTTCTCGGCGCAATTTCTCGAACTCGACTCCCATCGTGCCCGGTAGTTGCTCCTCTCTAAGCCATCCGTAGCATCTAACCGCCTCGCGTTGCTCAACAGCTTGACTGTGACGATAACTGCGTAAGCAACACCCTCTCAGAAGGCAGGCAGTCGTTGCAGGGTAGCGGTAGTCCACAGGTTCTCATGTCGTCTAGCATCGCTGAAACAGCAAACATATCCCAGCTCGCTGTAGCGGTCTTGGTCGCCAGTCCTATGAGACTTGCTTACAGGTAGCCATAAGAAATATCGCTCGCTGCAATAAAAGTGTCATCCAGTACTGTAGCAATGTTAGAACTAGCATTGCATTACCGCTAGTCCTCGAGCGCAGTCCTCGGGTTGACAACCACAACCAGTCACGATAGCACGAGCTCGCGATGGAAGAGGCTTGGCTAACCCAAGACTGTTGGTTCCGACTAGCGACTACCTTGGCCGGTATTTGCGTTACCGACTGCTGGAAACTAGTCAAGTTTCACGTCTCTGCTTCCCACCCCTACTCAGCCCTAACTATCAAGGACTTTGCTGAGATTTTAAGTAAGACGTTGGTCTACAACGGGCTACAGGATCACGTTGTGCCGGCCCAACGTCGGGGAAGGACAATATCCGTACCTTTGGGCGAACCGAAACGGATCCTCCAAGAAGAGCGCGTCCACGTCCCCGGTAACTTTGGCCGCTCAGAAAAGGGCCGAAGCAAGCAAGCTCGCTGCCTCCGCTGCTACCGCGACGAGGGGGTCCTTCACTGGACGTCTTTCTACTGCGTGCAGTGTGGGATTCCCCTATGTATGCCCGGCTCCCGCCATAGCCGCGACTGCTTCGAGCACCACATGCGACTAGACCCGGTCGCGCTTGGCAACATGAAGCGGGTCCGCACGGGATAAACACGCCCCACTGCTGCGCCCCAGCTATCTATTACCCTTCCCGCCTCCACTGTTGGGCGGGGGTGGTCATACCATACCTTGTGATAGGGATGGTCGCTCGACCTGTAGCCGAAGTCGGTGGTGCAGACGATACTGAGCTTTGGCGTGTCTGCCGCTACTTTAGATATTCACTGACTGTACATAGCGGTATTTAACAGAAAAAGTACTGATTATGAAAACGCGTAATCATGCAGGCCGGTGTATGATATATCAGATCATACACGTATCCCCGAGGCACTAGCACTTATGTACAAGGTAGCTAGTCCTTATCTTAGTACTTAGTGTTGTACTAATAGCGGTACTCTATTTCCCCGTTAGTGGCGGTCGGCCGGGCCTGCCGGTGCCTTTGCCGGCCGCCGACTCTCTCTTCTCACTCCACTTGTCCCCACTGCTGGCCCCCTAGCGGGGCCGGCTAGACTACCCGTGTAACCATTGTACTTCCAAACTCCAACAAGCAGTCCTTTAGGCGTAGATACTTGCGCTCTTCTACTCGTATGGCAGGACTCGATAAAACTCTGGCTGTACGAATAGAAAAAAAAACCCGGAAAATAACTTCTCAGTATAGCACGCTCCTCGCGAAGATACGGGCCATCGGTAGGTCCGATATTCCACTTGAAGCTTGCGGTAGGCCAACAGAAAAAAAATACGGTCGCATCGCTAACTCCCTCGTTGAAATCTTCGAAAGTATCAACGTAGTGTAGACCATCCCGTATTTGGTGCTCCCATAGAAGTCACTCCACTTCTCACGCGCTTGCATCTTCACCTCGAAGAATCCCTCAGTCCTCAATTGCTCTCGTAGTGCCAAAGAAAACGCTTTACGAATAGCATCGCGTCTCCAAAACACAAGTCGCTAAGCACAGGTGCTGTCGGCGTGAAGTCAGCGTCCTCGAGCTAATATAGAATCTGTCGTTCGTTTGAATTGTTGGCTGCTCGCCGGTGGTCAATCGCGCAAAAAGGGCTCCTCGAAAGGCATCCAGCTGGTACACAATCGCTAGTCGCGGTACGGTATAGTCCCGAAACTTGTCGTCGCAGAAGGAATAACATCCAGCAAAACTTATCGCGTAGTCCTCTCGCAATCTTGTCCCATAGCGAAACACTGTACTCGCTACAAAAGAGCCATGCAATGTAATCTCCACCTCCTAGACAAGATACGGTATCGCCATCGGTAGTCGGGATCTACAGGAAGATCACCACAGAAACTGTAGACGAAATATGTACAGGTACAGCTGCTCCACAGAAATCAGCAGCCACAAAACGGTATTCTCTCGGAAACAGGAAAAACTCTGTCGATCCTCGTACATATAACAACCCGTCATTCGAAATTAACGGAAAGTAAAAATAATACGAATAAACTCCACCAGGAAAAGTAGGGGTCGTCTCGCTGCGCCTCGTCGGATGAAATTCAAACGCATCGCAAAACGTCCGGAAAAATATGCCCGTCTGTGCGAACCGTAGCGACTGAAACTGTCGTCGCCAAAAACAGCACAGGTTGGCGCATCTCCCATCAGGTCAAGCTAAGCGAATCTCCTCGCGCTAAACTTATCGTCCGCCATGTCCTCCTGTCGTGTAGAGAGTCCTGTTGAGTCTTCTACTCCCTCATCTCATCGCGGTAACTCAGCAGGTCATCATGGTGCTCCACAGTCCCAATCCGCAATCTGGTCGCGAACGGGTACTTGTAAGAAATCGCATCACTACTGCCAGGTCGCCATTCTTCAGTCACATCTGAATTTAGCATGTCTCCTCGCTGAAGCCAAATTCGAAATATTCCACGCTAAACTGGAAATACTCCGGTAAAGCTTATAGTCAACCAGGTCCAGCTTCCGTCCAGGTGTGTCCGTCTGTTTTCAAATTCTGGTCTGGGTCTCTCTTCTGTTGCTCAGTTCAGTTATGTTCCGTTCAGTTCCCTTCTGTTCTAGGTGTAATTCGTCCAACAGGTGTCCGCGTCACATTCTTTCACAGTCCGATCCAAAATCTTCCGTCCAGGTCACGGTACTGCGTCGTCCAGGTAGCCAGAATGTCCACTTGTCGGCCGTAGTCAGCTCCGAGGTTGTCCAACTGATCGCAGCTGCATGTCACGCTAGCGAAAGCTGTGTGTATACAGGTACGGGTACTCTTGAAGTTGATTCGTAGCCCAAAGTTCGGGTACTGATGCAACGGTTAAAGCTCCACTCCACAAAAAGGATACAGGTACACGGCGAAATATAGCGATAAAATCGCAAAATACCGTATAATACTCCTCATCGCCCAAATTTGTAGGATGACAGCAACTCGTCGGACGAACTCGATATTCTGAACTCCAGGTATCCGAATAAATCGCAGATCCTCCGTAAATAGGTCGGTAGAAAATTCACCGGTTCAATAATTGCACAAATGAATCTCAGATGAACCGTAGAACCGGATAGAAAACGTCGCCACGTACCACTGCAAAGACTTCTGCTCGTAGGTCTCCCGCCCATACAGGAAACAAACTCGCCAATAAAAGCAACTCCAACCGCAGTGCAGTCCTCGACGTACACTCGCTAATCGTTGTCGCATCCGCCAGTCTTGCTCGCACCAGTGGTTCGTCAAGCACGTCCAATCCCGTGGCATCCTGGCCTCGGAACAGGGCCGCTGAACGTACTAGACTCGGCGTCTTCTCGGTCCTTCTCAGAGTCTTGCGTGGCACTCTCGCGAACGCTCTAGCAAGCCTTGACAGCGTTGTACGCTCGACTCGGCTCGCCAGTCTCGTTGCCATCATGGTATACAGATGTCTTCCGTCGCTTTCGCATCCCGCAATTATTCCGAATTTCCGGTGTACGGGTCACGGCGTACATGTACTGCACCACTCGGTCATCTCATAATATCGGTACGTAGAACCCACATTCGCTTACTCGCAGTGTAGCGATAACGTCTGTCGCACTCCGTAGTTCGCGAAGTTTCGCGTATCAAAATTTTCAATTCTTCTCGTTCTTCTTCTTAATATACTAACGGCTCTTCACTTGTTCTCTTCTGGAAGAAATCACGCGCGGACAGAGAAACGGGGTCACTCAGGATTTTCTTCTGACGTCTCTCTGTCATTAATGCGTAGAAGCCTTCCAGATCTTCATTCTCTCTCTCGAACTGTTGCGTACGAGTATACTCCGCCAAAAATGACCAAAATACACTCGCGGCACAGATAGACCGGTATCTGCCAGCCCGTCTCAACAACGTTGTCATCGTCGCTTCTTCAGTCTCTCAGTCCGAAATCTCAGTGGCGCAAACATGACAGCATCTCTTGGCTCATATTGGTCTTCTCTCGACGTAGCGTTCGCTCAGCTTCGAAGGCATCTCGCTGCAGGACTAAGAATCTCGTTGCACGTATCTCGCAAAACAATCGACTCGAAGTTACCATAAGTCGTACACGTAGACGTCTCATCAAATCTCCGTTGTGTCGCTACAAATGGTATACTAGCTCCAAGTCGCAAAATCTCGCGAAATCTCCTCGACGCGGTTCCTCGATACAGAAACTCACCCGCCATGAATAAAACGTGCGATACTCGATACGATACGCGGAGGCATACGGCAAGGAATCAAAATCGGCCGGTTTCACATACGCACGCTGTGTTACATATACGGTATCATAGTGTACTAGACGGTCGACTATCGCTAGCCGGAAAATATTTATCTCCCGCGTAAAGCTCCTTTAGCGTCTTCTCGACTCGCTGGTTCTACTGGTCCGTAGTCACTAGATCACGGGCTCTTGTACGAAGTCCTTCTCGTGCGCCAGCTCGTCGAAAGCCTCTTAAAATAGCTTGAACGGTGGCCTCATCTCCTCCTCGGTAGAATCTTGGCCGCGCTCCATCGTCTCGCCAATCAGACTCGACTCCTTCGACCAAAGCCGGTATACGTCCGCGGTCGGCGTCCCTTCCGTCGAACCTTCGGTGTCCTTAGGTGCCGTCTTGTTCTTCTCCGCCTCTCCTATCATCCCTCTCGTCGCTACCACTAGTGGCTCCGGAAACCAAGTGTTGTGGGACCACTCGCCCTCTAGCAGGACGAGCGGCATCTAGGGCCATTCTCTGAATCGTTTCCCAGCGGAAGGAATAGCGGCGATAGGGCGGATGATCGGAAGAGGGTTTCTTGTTACAATTCTACCGATAAACGGTAACCCGAGTGACTCCCTGGCAAATGTGCGGGTCGCTAAATTTATAGGCGTCTGGTCGAAGGTACCAAAAAGCCACCAATTGCAATTTCGTGTGCTGTGCTGCTTCTAATCTAAACTACTAAATATTACTATAGACTATTATCAAATCGCAGCACAGCGACACTGTAGAAGTCTCTACAGACTTCACCTGCAGCTAATTCTAAAACCGGTGCGGGCATAATTATTCATCATCACACGCTTCCGGTACTGGTACTAAATAATACATACGTACAACAAAAAAATAAAAAATTGGAAATTGTTTACAACATGTGCCGGCAAACTGGACCGACTGCTGTCTCTCGGGCCTCTCTACCAAGCCATGCAGGACTTATAAGCGAGTTTAGCCCGGGTCTCTTCGACCAGGTACACCTATCGACACACCTATCTGCAATGTGTGCCGACGTTCCTCGGGAGTTAAAAAACTGTAAGCAACCGCAGTAATTGCCACAGTCCCCCCGCCTAAGCAGTAACAGCGTAATAATTTTGTAATCAAGAAAAACAGATCTAAAAATAAATCCACTTGTCTAGAAATGCAAAACTAAACTGCTGCTCGACCTTCACGATGCACGGCCCGCTCCCGCCGAACCGGGGTGTCGACCGGCCTAGGCCGGTCGGCGTTCGGGAGGGACGACGGGCCAGCCTAATCTAGCTCCCGCGTGACTTCGGTCTTGCCGAAGGTAGGAGGGGAAAGGCTGGCAAAAAACCCCTCCTCGCGCGGTCGCTCGTCGATCCCGCCGCTCCATCCCGTAAACCCCGCCCCAAGGTCTTGCCGCGTCCACCGACGCGGCGGTCCTCCGTGTCGAGGTCCCCCATCACCTCGAGGACAGGTGGGGGGGACCGAGACGCACAGACATAGAAAAAACTAGCGCTCCTGCCTCCGCGCCTGATTTTTCCCGGCTCATTTCCCCGGTTTTTTCTCTGTCTGGTACCCGGGTACCTGTCGGTTTTCCGGCCTGTGGCCGTACCCTCCCCCCTCTGATCGCGCGTCCACCGAGCAGCCTGTTCTTGAGCGGGGGCCTCCGCGCTCACCCGGGCCCACGCTCAAGGACTCCTAGGAGTATTAAGGTCTGTCGGGGTAGCGGGTGTCGAAGAGGGGGGGGGCAGGTCACCGTAGCCGGATCCGGCGGGCCGCGGGCGCCCGGAATTAAGCAAAACCCTCTGTGCCGGGTTTTCCGGCGGCGCCGACCCAAAGGGTCGTCGCCGCCAGATCGTGTCGCTCCTCCCGTCGCGACTGTCCTCCTTGCCGTCCCAGCTGGCTCCTCCCCCCGGGAGAAGACGCTGGACGACGTAGCGGCGCGCTAGTGAGCGCCCTACCCTGGTGCTGCTCCCCAACTTGCGCGACGCCGGGTACGGACATTATTTTAGTGTCCAAAAAAGCCCTCCGTACAGGGCTTTTCGGCGGCGGCTGATCCTGAGGATCGCCGCCGCCTCTTGTAGCCGCTCCTCCGTCTGCGACTAGCCACCGTCCTGTGCCATGTCTCGCCTCACCCCTCGGTAAGGTTCGACCGGCACAGGGCTGGTCGATAGCTAGCGAGCGCCCTTTCCTGGCGCTGCTTCCCGGCTGGCGACCACCAGCTCCAACACCCGCCTCCCACCGCTGATCCGGCCGTACCCTCCTCGCCATCAAACGCTGCCGTAGTACAGGTCCCACTCCTAAAAGTAAGGCTGTATCTAGGAGTATCTGTGCGCGAAAAAACATATCGGACGGGCCGAGCGGGAGATCTTGGCGCCGGTAGTGCACAGAAATTATTTTTTTCAAAAGCCCTCTGTACAGGGCTTTCCCGACAGCTGATGATCCCACGGATCGAGCTGTCGGCCCTCTTAGCCCCCTACCGTGCCAGGCCTGGCACGGCTACGGGGTTTCCAGCGCCCACCACGGGGAGGTGAGGGGATGCCGACGGGCCTGCGAGCGCACCCCCCTCCGGGGCCGCCGCCGCTGCGCCGCCGGCGGGCGCCATACGTACAACAATTCTTATGTGACGAGCTCGCTCCTTTCGTCGCTTAACTCGTCATACGACCCTATCGCTATGTATAATTTAGTATCATTATTCTAATCATGTATCCAAAGATAGCGATACGTAGCTGCTATTTAGAGGAAATACCAGTATTAATCAGTATCAGCAAGTGATATTACTCGCTATTACTAGTAATCTTCCAGCGTCATCGTCGTAGGCTATGACAGACATAGCCACCGAGTGACTGTCCATGGCGCTGTCTGACCATCAAGTTGTCCAACAGAGACAAGGAGCGAGCAAAGGGCAGACGTTCACACATAATGTCCCACGCTGCCGCTGCGCAGTCAGGACGTCTTGGGGAGACGCACTTCATCGCCTGGTCAGCGCGCTGGTTCGCGTTGGCTGCATGAAGTAGCAGAGTGTAGGCGTAGTGTTGCGCCGGCTCGTCTAACCATACGCCCGAGTCGCGGATGGCCAGCTGTGGGATGAGGTATGTGGCCTTGATGGAGAGGAAATTAAGGAAGTTCCTCTTCCATTGCTTGAAGTCCGTGGTGGGCCCCATGTTAGGGACCGACATCTTCATGGACCGGTTGAGGGCGTCCTTGTCGAAACCGGTAGCCTCGTCGGCCGCGCGGCCGATGACCACCGGGTCAATGGTGGGGCGACGGCCGCCACGGGTGGTGTGTTCACCACGCTGGGTAGGAGGCGAATGCCGGCCAGGGAAGGGAGGAGGTGGTCCGCTAGAGAAGGGAGAGTGGCCGGCCATTGTAGGCGTCGGGCCGTACGGGTGCGGGTGACCACGGGAGGCGGGGACGCGGGGCGGCGGCGCCTCCGGGAAAAAAAGGTCCGGGGGTCGGGAGGGCATACCCTGCGGGAGGGTACGGAGGTGGTGGTGGGAGGTGTTCCACGGGCACTTCGTGAGGCGGTGGTGCGTTGTTCGCATCGTGGCGGCGGTGTGCGACGTGGGGGTCGCCAACCGCAGCTGCAGCGACAGCAGCAGCGTGGGCCGTATGCGCGTCCAGCCGAGCGCCGGGGAAGGTAGGTCCTTGTATGGGAGGGGCGGAGCCAAGGAGGTTCTGTTAATCCATGTAAAAACAGAATGGCATGAAGGGGGTTAGAACCGCCGCTTCCCGGAACGGAGTTGTGTGCCTTATTCAAGTACCGCCAAAAGTCGGTACCCGAGAGGAACATATTGTGCATATGAACCCATCGCATCGCATCGCGAATGAGCTGCGAACACCTATAGCGAACACTTATAGGTGGAGGGCCATGACTCCCCCGGAGTCTAGCGTACATATGTGTCCATTAGTAGCCCTACGGAGGGATGTGTAAACACTCCCCCTTAATGGACATCATCCCATGAACTCCGGTCGGTGCCCTAGTAAACCCCGCAGTAAACGCGGAGGGCCCATAACATGTTAATCCATGTAAAAACGGAGTGGCATGAAGGGGGTTAGAACCGCCGCTTCCCTTCAAGTACCGCCAAAAGTCGGTACCCGAGAGGAACATATTGTGCATATGAACCCATCGCATCGCATCGCGAATGAGCTGCGAACACCTATAGCGAACACCTATAGGTGGAGGGCCAGGACTCCCCCGGAGTCAAGCGTACATATGTGTCCATTAGTAGCCCTACGGAGGGATGTGTAAACATGATCATGTAGTGGTTGTCGTCAGGGGGGGTCGAGCTGCGCATCGCGACGACGCACAGCGAGAGAGGGGTCCGCAGCGGCAGCAACAATAGCAGCAGCGTCGGCGGACTTCGCGTCCATGCGGGCGTTTATGAGCGCCATTTGCTCTCGGACGAGCGCGAGGGTAGCATGGGTGGGAATGTCAGAGCTTTGCGGAGAGCCGAGGTCTGGAGAAGCATGAGGCGAATCAGGCGGAGAGTCGACATAGCGCGTTTTCTGCGCCATTTCGACAGAGGACGAAAAAGATAACACTGAAAAAACAGGCGGCTGTATAAACCGCTAGCCGAACTTGTGCCTAACAATGGTTTCAGAGAGACGGCATGGTGCCCGCCGACCCCTCGGCCTCATGCCCCGGGGTGTCTCAAAGCACCTTTTCTGTGTCCTCCACCTAGTGTGGGGCACAAATCGGGGCCACGGCCAGTGCACGTGAGGAGATGCGTTGGCGGCTGAGTCGCTAAGACAATATATTGATATATTAAAATAGACATGCCGTGCACTCTGTGTATGCGTATTCACCCGATAGTGCGCCCCCCCCCGTCTCCAGCTTGGACTTGTGTATACCCTGTCCACACACGACGAGTGCGTCGGTGTGGGTGGCTGTCTGGCGTCCTCGAGCGGCTGACTTAGGTGGGATGGAGGGTGGGTTTTTTAAAGCGCATATTATACTGGCGACACCGCTGACTACAAGTTGAAAGTACTAAGTATCTATGTAAACTTGCCTTCTGCGGGAGAGGTGGCGATCGCAGCTCGCCGAACCAGGTTGTCGCGCGTGAGTGACGTGAGGCGAGGGCCCTTAACATGTTAAACCGTGCACACACGATCAGTAAGGAAGATAACTAACGCATACGTAGTTACATTCACAATCACGCAAAGGGACAGTCACAGAGACAAGCAGCCCGAGGCGTGGTGTCGGGACAACATATATGTTAGAGCTATAGCCTAGCGACGGCTCTGTACCAAAACAAACAGGTTATCGGTATGTCCGATCTAGACATGTACTAATCATATCTAGAATAGCTTACAATAGCTATCTGCAACTTATAACTATAATGTATTACTTACAACAGTGCGAGCCTAGGTTAGCGCGGAAGCTCGCACTTGAAACAAGGGTGCTCGATGGACGCGCGATCGGTGGGTGGAGAGTACGGCCGCTAACTGGTTTTCCAAGCAAGTTCCCAGGTATTTGACAAGGAAAAGCCGGGGAAATAGCATGGAAAAGCTTTAAGGGCAGCGAAAGGAGCGCTAGCTTTTCTTTTGTGGTAGTCTTGCCCCCCCCCCCTTCGGAATCGGGAACGGATAGTTACACGGAGGTCATGCCGGCCCCACAAGGGGGCCGGCTGTGGTGACTAGAGAAGTAGGAAGAGAGAGATGGCGGCCGGCGAAGGCACCGGCACGGCCGGCCGGCCGCCGCTAATAGGGAACAGAGTACCGCTAATAGCATAACACTAAGTACTAGGATGACAAATAGCTACCTTGTACATAAGCACTAGGCAACGGGATGCTAGTGCTAACACCCCCCCTCAAGGTAGCCGAGGTCTTGACGTCGTCCTAGCTTGCGTCGAGGAAGGTGCCATCTTGGTCGAAGGTGTAGTGCTTGTAGCGTGTGTCTCAAGCCGGGTAGGTGTAGCGACATGCGCTCACCGGAAAGTGCCGCTACCGGCGAGTTACCGATAAGAAGCGGTTCCAAATATAATGCGTGATGTACTATTATGACATGTAGCGGGAAAAACTGTCCCCGGGCGAATTACCCGACGCATGAGAGCGACCGACGAGGAAGAAGCCAAGCCGACATGGCCGTTAAGAGCGTGTAGGCACGCAAAAGCGTAGACGGGCGCTCGTGTTGACTCCCCCCTTTCGCCGTGGGAAAGTTAAGCTCCTCGCCAAGTTAGGTGAGCGTTGCGGCGTTGCCTCGGGAAAAAACAATAATAGTACTAATCAAAGTACGCACGGGCCGAATTTTCGTGGGTCGGTCTTAAACAACCACATCCGGTCGAGAGCATCGGTAGGCTGAATGCTAGGTAAGACTGAAAGCTCGTGGGGCGAGCGTGGCGCATGGCGCTTAACGCACGCTCTTGTCCTTCTTACGTGGGAGATGGTAGGATAGTCGCGGACAACCAGCTCGAAGGCGAAGCGTGGTGTTGGTTGGACGATGAATTACTAGCGTGGCGCCGAGCGCTTTACACACGCTCTACTCTTTTTTAAGTGGGAGTAGGTAGGACTAGCATGGCGCCGAGCGCTTTGCACACGCTCTTCTCTAGTGTAACTTGGTGGAGGGCCCATAACGTGTCGGAATCGGGAACGGATAGTAACACGGAGGTCATGCCGGCCCCACAAGGGGGCCGGGTGTGGTGACTAGAGAAGTAAGAAGAGAGAGATGGCGGCCGGCGAAGGCACCGGCAGTGCCGGCCGACCGCCACGAATAGGGAATAGAGTACCGCTAATAGCATAACACCAAGTACTAGGATGACAAATAGCTACCTTGTACATAAGCACTAGGCAACGGGATGCTAGTGCTAACACCCCCCCCACCTGCTCTCGAGGTGACGGGGGACTTCGACTAGGAGGAAAATCGCGACGGGAGAGGCGGCTACGACCTTGGGGGCTTGCGGCGGGGCTTACGGGATGCGACGGCGGGATCGACGAGCAACCGCGTGAGGATGGTTTTTTCGCTAGCCTTTCCCCTCCTATCTCCGGCAAGACCGAAGTCACACAGGGGCTATATCAGGATGGCCCGTCGACCCTCTCGAACGCCGATCGGCCTAGGCCGGTCGGCACCCCGGCTCGGTGGGAGCGGGCTGTGCATCGTGAAGGTCGAGCATCAGTTTTATTTTGCATTTCTTGACAAGTGGCTCTAATTCTTTGTAGATCTATTTCTTGATTATAAAATTATTTCCGTTGTTACCGCTTAGGTGGGGGGACTGTGGCAATTACTGCGGATGCTTACAGTTTTTACCTCCGAGGAACGTCGGCACACATTGCTCATAGGTGTGTCGATGGGTGTACTAGGTCGAAGAGTACCCGGCCCAATCTTTGCTCTTTAGTGTCCTAAATGGCTGAGCAATTGATGCCCATTAGACAAGAGCCGGTCTAGTATGTTGATATTATTGTGAATCGTTATCGTCATTTTCATTTGCCTCTCACGATGCCACTTTGCAAGCCGCCGGTGAGTGTTTTTTCTCTCTCCTGAATCTTTCAAGTGGGTGTTGTAGTGGTACAAACTTCCCTTCCACTGTGATGTCACAATCGCATGTGCATCTTTCACCGCATCTTCTTTTACTTTGCCGGCAACAATCATCTTCTCCACATGTTGGATAAGCTCCTTGCGGTTGTACATCACGTCCCTTCCCTCACCGCTTCTCCATTTCATGTACGTAGCCGCGCTGCGAGAATCGCCCAACATCAAATCCCTCGCTCCCCTCCCTCATTTGGCTTATCTTTTCAAACTTGGCCTCCATGTCTCGCCATAAATCGTGTATTAGGCTAAATCCGACCTCTTGGCGGTGTACGCCAATTATAGATCTTCAACCGTGTGGATGTCGTTCAAGCACCTCAGAAATATAGACACAACATGTACGTCGCCCCTCTGAGGGCACTCGGAAGAGGCCGGTAAAGCACCGGCTCATTCGTTCGTTTCAAGCTCATCAATTTTCGGCAAAAGTGCTGCGCTACCGCCCAGCCTGCTGAACCGTTGACCTTGCAGCTCTCCACGTCCTCGTTGGACTACAATAGAGTTGAGCGGGTGGGGTGCTTGGGTTACCTGCCTCCTAAATTGTGCCGATATTGTGTTGCCATCACCCACGGGATCGCGATTACGTATCTCCGCGAGCACAACCTCGAACTTGGATCGAATATGCTACGAGCGCCTCATCCATATTTCATTATCGAGAAGTTGAATTATCTTTATTGCTTAGCGTCATCTTGTGGCCATCATTTCACATTATCAAGCATATAGAGGGGCTCAGCCTTCTATCAGCATGCGCGTCGTTCATAACCACATGGCTGAACGCAGCCACACGCGTGTTCATGGGCCATGTGCGTTGCAACTTGTCCAACGGATGATAGGATGTCCATGGCAACCTCTGATGACTGCGCACGTGCGCGTGTGAAACTTACTCAGCAAGTCGGCCAAATTATGGACAACACCAAGTACACGCCCGCTCCGAAGTAGGGGCAATGCCCACCCTCGTGTGGAATTCTATGAACTGTGTGTGTGTGTGTGTGTGTGTGTGTGTGTGTGTGTGTGTGTGTGTGTGTGTGTGTGTGTGTGTGTGTGTGTGCGTGCGTGTGTGTATGTGTGTGGGTGTGTGCATATATGTGTGTATGTGTAGCACACTCCGGACGCAGCACTCAAAGATTGGTGGTTCGGACCGTATCCTACCGTCAATAGACACGGTAATAAGTTCAAAGCTACTGCTGAAGTACTATTGATCCGCAAAACAGGGATGGGTCGGGCGCTCGAATGAGCTTACGCCCAAACCGTCTTAGCTCCGGGCTTGTCCACCCCATGAGCGACAGACTGTTGAAAACCGGGCTCGCTTAACAGCGGGATCCATCCACCTCTTCCCAACCGAGACTAGCTCACCCCGGTCATTAGATCCGCACATACTCAAAGGCGCTATCCTCATTATTTTGCATCTCGTCACATTGACAGCTTCCGCGCCACCACATTCAAACCCGATACCAACTGCAACCAAAGTAATGCAAAACTCTTCGGACCAACAAAAAAATACGAAAAACATAAAATGTACAGTCGCGCGCACTTCCTCGCGCCCCTCCGAGCGTCCACGCGTCCCCATCCGCCGCCTCCCAAACCCATGTCAACAATGGCTTGGTCGCAAGCTGCCAACTCGCATATACCACTACAAAACCGAACACATCAACTGACCAACCTCCGCTACCTCGCCTCTCTAACAAGAGAAGCGGACACCACTGATCGTCTCCGTCCTCGACCCTACCTCTCTCCTATAGAAAGGTCCTCCGGCGCGTCCCATAGACATGAATAAGGGGCCACCCGCCGGAAAGGGGCCACCTCGGAACCGCATGCTCACAGTCCGCAATGTAGCCCCCCAGCCCGCTGCTCTTACCTTGATCTCTACCCATGCACTGACCGCCCCCGTGATAGCATCCCCTCCCACCCCCTACTCAGATCGACTACAGCGGGTTACCACGTGGAATATCATGTCCGGAGGACTACCGCGTCGGCGGACCAATACCCATGTGATCGGCTCGCTCCTTCACACAGTTAGACACAACTTATAACCCGGCGTCCCTACCCGATAGCTTCCGCAGCTAATCCTGTCACAGGCGCCCTAGCTTTAGTATGAAATTGAAATTGAAATTGTTTACAACAATACCAGTAAGAACCGGCTGCTGTCTCTGGGCCCCCCCTTTTGCTATGCCATACAGGACTTAGAAGTGTGAGGTAGACCGTTAACCACTGATCCCAACCTCTCCAATGGCAGTAACAGCTAATAATTTTGTAATCAAGAAAAACAGATCTAAAAATAAATCCACTTGTCGAGAAATGCAAAACTAAACTGCTGCTCGACCTTCACGATGCACGGCCCGCTCCCGCCGAACCGGGGTGTCGACCGGCCTAGGCCGGTCGGCGTTCGGGAGGGACGACGGGCCAGCCTAATCTAGCTCCCGCGTGACTTCGGTCTTGCCGAAGGTAGGACGGGAAAGGCTGGCAAAAAACCCCTCCTCGCGCGGTCGCTCGTCGATCCCGCCGCTCCATCCCGTAAACCCCGCCCCAAGGTCTTGCCGCGTCCACCGACGCGGCGGTCCTCCGTGTCGAGGTCCCCCATCACCTCGAGGACAGGTGGGGGGAACCTAGACATTGAAATTGAAATTGTTTACAACATGTACCGTATGCGCCGGTTTTTCACCAAAAGCCGGATGCGTCGGCTGCTGTCTCTGGGCCCTCCCAACTATGCCATACAGGGAACTTACAAGTCAGGGCTAGACCGTTAACCACCTAATCCAACCTCTCCAAGGGTGTTCGGGGGTTTTACTCCCCCCCGGGGAGGGTGCAAGTAGAGGCGAAGGTTGTGTGCATTTAGGGTCGTGCGTGGAGGCGATGTGCGGATGCGCGGCGGGAGGTCGTGCGGGACTTGATGCGGTATATGAGTAGGAGGTGATGCAGCCATTGGACAGTATGTATATGGAGTTGTGCAAGAATGCGAGACGTGTCAAGGCGTGCTTTGGAGACGAGTTTATCAGGAGGGTCGGTGCGGGCTGTGAGAAGGGAGGTGAGACTCGTGATGGTGGAGGAGTGCGGTGTACCTGTGCGGCTCATGACGATGGGGAGGATGTCGACCACTGTGCCCGGCCAGTGGTTTCTGATGGCGTGAGCAAGGGGTGTGTATTTGGCACGAATGAGGTCGGCTGTGTGGGAGAGGTTGTTGTCTGTGCAGTACTTCCATTCTCCTATCTGAATCTTTTTTATGGATGCGTAACGTCGGCGACCGTTGGAGTGACCAACGAATCGGGGTCCGAGGATGCGGATGAAGTCAGGTTTGTGTGCAGGGGGACGAAGCAGAGGGGGGAGAATTTCAGGGGGGAGGATGGCGGGGCATGAGGTTAGGGAGTCAGGCGAGAGACCTTCGTCAGCGGCTACAAGTCGGGTGGGCATGTGGTTGGGGTGAGGTGGGTGGCAGTCAAGTGGAGTGTGGGCAGGGGTGGGGGAAGCAAACGATTTTATGGGTTTGTTACCGAAGTCTGCGGTGATGGTTTCCCAGCGTCCTCCGTTGTGGCGTTCCAGTAGGGAGAGTAGGAGTTGCAGAGCGCTGTTGTGTCGGTCCTGTCTTAGACCAGACATAGAGGGGCAGTTACCGGCCATGTGACCGTTGCTAATGAATTGGCCACATAGGGGGCAGCGTAGGGAGGGGTTGTGAGTAAGTAGGCGGGTGTTGTGGACGCCCCACATGAATTCTTGTTTGTGTGTGAACTGGATGTTTGTGAGGGTTGAGTGTTTTTTGTGGTAAGAGAAATCGGCGCCGTCCTTCGCGGCGCGGGCGAGGAGGGCTCCGTGTTTGGTTGTTTGCGGGAGAGGAGTGTGTGTGTGTGTTTGGTGCTGTAGGTGTGTGCGTCAGCTCTGAGGTTGGTGTATCTATAGGGTATGGGTTCCCCTAGGGTTTGTGGGATGAGGGTGTATGGCCATGTCCAGTGGCCTATCGTGACCTCTGAACCTGTGGTGTATGTAGTGTCGGGTGGGTGACCATCCGCGACGAGGTTGGCGAGGGTGTCTGCGAGGTCGTTGCCTCGGGAATGGTTGTGGGCTTTGATTTTGCCGAGGTGTGTACGGATGCCTGCGTCGCAGCGGGTTTTAAGGGTGTGCGTGATAGATAAGAGGGTGTCGCGGTGAATGTTGTGGCGGTAAGCGGAAGGGCAGTTTAAGTAACCTTGTATGAGGCGGAGGGAGCACGCACTGTCAGTGAGGAGGTGGGTGCGGCCAAGTTGGAGGCCTATATCTATGCCAGCTAATTCAGCGCGATTTATTGTATGTGAGGGAGGGGTAGAGGTCACCATGATTTTGATTTTGGTGTCCGAGGCGGGGTGGGTAGCTGTTGCTCCGAGGGGGGACGAGCTTCCTTTTTTCGAGCCGTCTGTGTATACAAAGTCCTGCCAGTTCCAAGCAGGAGTGCCTATGGTGGGGGGGTACGTTAGATGCACGCGGTCCGGGAGGGGGTATGTGAGGGGGTGAGTTGGGTTTGGGGGGCGGTGGTATATACCCGCTGAGTGGGGTGAGTAGGTGCCAAAGACGTGTGGAGGAGGGGGGGTGATGATGGGGTTGGGGAGGTGAGTGTCGTAGATAGATTCGAGAGTGTTGTGAAGTGCGGTCATGGCTGTGGGTGATGGGAGGGTGGAGAGTGCGAGGGGGTTGGCGACGAGGTATATGTCGACCATCCATCGTGTGCCGAATGGGGTAGGGGTGGGGTTGCCAGTGTGTTGGTCGGGGGGTAGGAAGGTGTTTGCGTCATTGGGGAGGGTGTAAAGGTGGTGGGTGTATGGGGAGTTGATGTATTTGGAGTGGCGGTAGGGTGTGTGTTCCCATCGGGGGAGGATGAGGATGGTTGCGCTGGGTGTGTGAGGGGCTGTGAGGTGTGCGCTGGTGATTGCGTGTTCCATGGCTCGTTTCATGCATTCGTGGTCGTATTCGGGGTTGGCTATGTTGGTGCCTTGCCAGGTGTGCGGGGCATTGCTGCCGCTAGATGAGTAGACGATATCTTCGGGGTAGAGGGAGTGGTAGGTGTGGGAGTGAAGGGATTTATTGAGGGGGTCGGAGTAGAGTTCTGTCTGGATGCGGAATGTGTGACGGAGAGCTGTGAGTAGGTCTTCTCTAGTGGCCCATCTATTACGGGTGGTGGTGGCGGGTGTGGGTGAGTGGATTTCTGAGCGGGAACCTAGGCGGGTGAGGAGGTGGTAGACCTCCTCTTCGAACGTATGCTGCGAGAGGTCGGGGCGAAAGAGTTGGTAGAGGTGGCGGACGCGGGGGCCGTTGAGGGTGGTTACCGCGCGGCCGTCGAGAGTGCAAAGTATGGTGGTGTCGTGGAGTGATGGGTGTGCGTGGATAGCGAATTTACCGGTAGGGAGCATGTCGAGGTCGGGGTTGATGGGGTCATGGTTGAATGTGATTAGGGGGTGTGACCACGGAGGGGGTCCGGGTTCTGGCAAAATGGGTGTGGTGGAGGGGACATAGCCTGAGTTAAATGCGGTGAGGGCGGTGGGGCCGGAGGGGGTCTCACTGATGGTGTCGTGGAGTTGTAGGCATGGGGCCCACTGCACTTCGTGGAGGTGGGTGAGGTCGTGTTGTT
>JAPMLY010000478.1:0-207226 GCA_026401115.1 Tetraselmis chui
GAGGGTGGTAGCTTTCAAAGAGGGGCGTGTGTGGGTGCGGTGAGTGGAGGTGCGGCGTGTGGTCGTGCGAGAGTTGGTGCGGTATCCGAGAAGGAGATGATGCATGCATTGGACATTGTGCAAGTAGAGTTGTGCTAGGATGCGTGTGGTGTCGAGTCGTGTCTATTAAAAGGGTTTGTCAAGAGTGTCAGTGCGGAGGGTGAGAAGGGAGGTGAGACTGACTTTGGTGGATGTGTGAGGTGTACATGTGCGGCTAATGACTATGGGAAGAATGTCGCCTTCGGTACGTGGCTAGTGTTGGCGAATGGCATTGGCGAGGGGGGTGTATTTATCGCGAATCATTTGTGCGGTGTGGGAGATGTTATGTTCCGTGCAATATTTCCATTCCCCTATCTGAGTCACTTCAATCGAGGAGTAACGTCAGCGGCCGTTTGTGTGTCCGACGAATCTAGGTTCGAGAAGCCGGATGGATGGCAAGGCATGAGGTGAGGGAGTCGGGCGAGAGACCTTCGTCAACAACAACTAGACGGGTGGGCATGTGGGTGGGGTGAGGGGGTGACAGTCAAAGAGGGTATGGATGGGTGTGAGGCATGTGAATGATTTGATGGGTTTGTTACCAATCTGCCGTGATTGTCTCCCATCGGCCTCCGCTGTGGCTCTTCATGAGGGAAATGAGGATTCGTAGCAAAGAAGTTGTAGTTGTCTAAGGCCGGACATGGTGGGGTGGTTACCGGCCATGTGGCCGTTGCATGAGAATTGACCACGCATGGGGCAACGCAGGGTTTGAGGTATGAGGGTGTGTGGCCATGTCAAGTGGCCTATCGATACGTCTGATCCCGTGGTGTAGATTGGGTCGGGTGGGTGTATGTCCGCAACTTGGTTAGCGAGGGTGTCTGCGAGGTCATTGCCGATTGAGTGGTTGTGTGCTCTGATTTTGCCTAGATGGGTGCGGATGCGTGAGAAGCAGCGAGTTTTGAGGGTGTGTGTGTGATGGAGTCGAGTGTGTCGCGGTGAATATTGTGTCGGTAGGCGGATGGGCAGTTCATGTAGCCTTGGATAAGGCGGAGTGAGAACGCACTGTCCGTAAATAGGTTGGTATGGCCGAGCTATAGCCCGATATCGATGCCCGCGAGTTCCGCACGATTGATGGTCTGAGAATGAGGGGTGGAGGTCAACAGAATCTTGACGCGTGTTTCCGAGGCGGGGCGGGTGGCAGCTGCTCCAAGGGGAGGGGACTCACTTCTTGGAGCCGTCGGTGTATACGAAGTCGTGCCAATCCCAAGCAAGAACTCCTCTGGTAGGGAGTATCTTAGTGACGTGTGCTCCGGAAGCGGTAAGTGCCGGGTGGGTGGAGTTAGGGGGTAGGTGGTAGATATTTGAGGAGTGTGGTGAGTTAGTGTCGAAGAGGGGTGGAGGTGGGATGGTGATGGAGGGGTTGGGAAGGTGAATATTGTAAATGGATTCGAGTGTGTTGTGGAGGGCGGTCATGGTTGTGTGCGAGGGTAAAGAAGAAAGTGCGAGGGGGTTGGTGACGAGGTAGGTGTCCACCATCCAAAATGTACAAAATAGTGTGGGGGTGGGGGTGCCATTGTGTGGGTCTATATGTAGGAAGGTGTTTGCATCATTGGGAAGGGTGTAAATGTGGTGGGTGTATGGTGAGTTGATGCTTTTGGAATGGCGGTGTGGTGTGTGTTCCCATCGGGGGAGTATGAGGATGATGGCGCTGGGGGAGTGTGAGGCTGTGGAGTGGGTGATAGTGATTGCGTGTTCCATGGCGCGTCGCATACAGTCGTGGTCGTATCTCGGGTTAGCGATGGCAGTGCCGTGCCATGTGTGCGGTGCGTTGCTGCCGATGGATGAGAAGACGATGTCTACTGGGTAGAGTGACTGGTAAGTGTGAGAGTGCAGGGATTTGTTAAGGGGGTCTGAGTAGAGTTCGGTTTGGGCATGAAACGTGCTGCCGAGGGCTGAGAGGAGGTCCTCACGAGTGGCCCATCTATTGCGTGTTGTGGTAGAGGGTGTGGGTGAGTGGATTTCTAAGTGGGAGCCCAGTCGTGTGATGGGGTGATAGACCTCTTCTCCGAATGTGCGGTGTGTGAGGTCGGGGCGGGAGAGTTGGAAGAGGTGTCGGATGCGGGGGCCGGAGAGGGGTGTGACCGCTCGGGCGTCGGGGGTGCATAGGATTGTTGTGTCGTGGTCTCGTGGAGGGTGGGGTGGGTGTGGATGGTGAATGTGCCAGTGGGGAGCATGTCGAGGTCTGGATTGATGGGGTCATGGTTGAAGGAGATGAAGGGGTGTGTCCATGGGGTAGGTCCGGAGTCGGGTAGGATGAGTTTTGTGGTTGGAACGAAGCCGGAGTTGAAGGCGGTGAGGGCAGTGGGGCCAGAGGGGGTCTCAGTGATGGTGTCGTGGAGTTGGAGGGAATGGGCCCATTGGACCTCGTGTAGGCGGGTGAGGTCGTGCTTCTGGCCGCGTCCGCACAAGTCGCATTGCCACGTGTCGGGCCCCTGAGCGGGGGGGCAGTGGGAATGGACAGCAAAGTGCGGGCATGTGCTGCATATTGAAGTGGGGTATGGGTGGAGTGGTTCGTGGCAAATAGAGCAAAGGGAGGGGGAGGGGGTGGGGAAACATACCGAGGTGGGGGTGGAGGAGATGAGGCTGAAGCCGTCGTCGAGTTTAAGTTGGATATCCTATTCCGTGAGCTGTTCCGGGGCCCATTCAACAATGCATTATGTATGGCAGTATTCAGCGTCCTTGTGCTTGGAAATGATGCATGTGACGTCGCAGGGAGGGTAGGGGTGGTCCAAGAGGGAGAGGTATTCCGCTTCGATGTGTGTGGTGGGGGCACGGGGAGGGGTGGTGTTGATGCGAGAGGTTTGATGCCGAGGGAGAGGGTGGTGGGGGAGCGGGGAAGGTGGGGTGTTCAGAGAGGATTCCAAGATGTGTGGATGGTGGTGGTCGGAGAGATGTGTTTAGCGGTTAGGTGTGTGGTGGGCAGGCGGTTGTGAATGGTGTCGAGGGGTTCGGTAATGACCGCGGCTACGGGACGGATGGGGACGGAGCGTAAGTCGGCGGCCCCTTCAAGTGTGAATATGGATTTGCATGATTTGCGGAGGATGTAGGAGCTAGAGGCGCGGAGTAGGACTTTGTGGCCATGTGGTGATGTTATTTTGCCATAGGGAGGTGAGGCAGGGACGGAGGGATGTGTGTGTTCGGCGGGGTGCGAAGGTGCAGTATGCTTGTTTGTAAGTGTGTGGGTCGGTGATGTGGGTGGCTTTGTCACGGAGTGAGGCGAATAGGGTGTCGACTTGGCGGATGAAGTGGGCGCGGAATGTGGTGGCGATGGGGCTGATGAGGGAGCGGGGGGGGGGGATATGATGGAACATGGTGCCTGCGTCACGCTAGGCCCGGACTATGTATCTGAGTGTGGGTGGGGAGGAGCCGCGTGAGTGCGTGACATGATGGACTATGTGGACAAGTGGTTGTATGTGGTGGAAATGGTGTGGATGTGTGTAATGGTCATGTGGCCTTTGTATTCAGGGGTGCTCATACTTTTGTATAGGTGGCATACTGTGAGTTGTGCACCGTGGGCTTTGACGGAGGGGAGGCCGTAGCCGAGGTCGGATGTGGGGCGGTGGAGGGGCAGGAGGGCTGTGCGGGGGAGGTTACGAACCGAGAAGACGGCGGAGCGGAGTGCCCGTCAGATTTGACCCTCGAGGATGTCGAGCTTGGAGTTGCTGAAGAGGTCGAGCTGGAGGGTGAAGTGCTTGCCGATGAGGAGTCCTCGGATGACGCGTATTCTGCGGGATTGTGTTAGCATGGAAGTGGATAGGGCATTGATGAGGGATGTGCGCTTTAATTCATGCCAATGCTTGGTGGAGGTGAGGATGGTGTTTAGTTCGGCCCCGAGGACCCGATAGGATTCCGAGGGGCCGATGGAGGGAATGGGGGAGTTGTGCGTGTTCGTGGTAACGAAGTGGTTTTGTAGGCGAGATGCGAGAAGGGTGCGGTTGACTATGGAGAGGGCGTTGCCTTTGCTTCATAGTGCGCCGGTAATGCAAAGTGCGAACGTTCAAAGTCATACCTGTGTGCGCGCTGAAGAGGGAGAGCATTTGGAGCTGGATGGTAATGTTGGTGGGAGAGCCCGTTGCGAGGCTGAGGTTGTCGGCGAAGCCGTGGCTGGGGTAGGTCGTCGTGGGTTCTGAGGGGTCGGCATCAGTGGTGGGGGTTCCGGGGCGATAGCCTCGGCTACCAACCGTGAGCCATCGGAGGAATGGTTCGAGGAAGAGGGTAACTAGGAAGGTGGAGAGGGTGTCTCCCTGTAGAGTGCCACGGTTGATATCGCTGGAAGGGGTGGAGCAGTAGGGGGTGATATAATCAGTGGTGGCGACATCATAGAGTTGTTCGCATGTGTCGACAAGGTTGGAGGGCATACCGAGTTTACATATGTGTTTGAACATGATGCGGTGGTCGGCGGCATACAAAGCGCCTATGAAGCCCGCGCACATGATGTAGATGTCTTTCTCGTATATTTTTGCATCCTCCGTCATCATGATGATGGAGGCGAGGGCGTCTTGGATGCTGCGAAGGAGGCGAAAGCCGTCTTGCTCCTCGCTGAAGATGCCTTGGGTTTCTGCGTATTTAGAGCATGCGTCTTTGATTAGTGCAATCCAAAGGTTGACCAAGTTGTTCATGAGGGCAATGGGGCGGTAATTATCGAGGATAGTCGGGTCACCTTTTGGTGTAGTAAGCATGTGGTGTGGTGGCACCATTGGGAGGGGGAGGGGGGTAAAAGCCTTGTGGGTGAGGAGGAAGAGGAGGGCGGAGCGGGTCGCATTGGGTAGGAACTTTATGATTTCGTTGGGGATGCCGTCTCGGGCGGGGCTTTGCCATTGTCTAGCGTGTTGATCGCTTTATCGAATGTATCGCGAGTTATCATGTCGGCTAGGGTGAGGGAGGGGTCCCCGCGGAATTCGATGATGAATGGGTCGGGGTTGTCGGGGTGTCCCCACGGAGGGATGGGCAGCTCGGGCGGGGTGGCGCAGGTTAGTTCTTTGTCGAAGTGTGAGTGGACTGCGGCTATAACTTCGTGGGGAGAGGCTACAATTGTTGTGTCGGGACGAGTGATTTTATGGAGGCTCGAGGAGGCACTGCTATGGCGGAGTGGAAGGACAATTTGCGAACTGCGAAGAGGACTCATGCGTGGGGTTGGGACACATGTGATTGTTTCGAAAGAGCGCTCATAAAGAGTTATTGGGGTAAGGCAACGCGCCATCGGGATTTGTGTGATGTGTGATTGGTTTCGGTGAGGAGGAAGACGTCCGCATGGTGAGTGGTGGCAAGGTGGTCGACATCGATGATGGAGGTGTGGATGCCTCAGGTGTTGAGGTTGATGAAATTAAGTGGTTGGGCGATGTGGTGAGGGCGGAGGGCCGGTTGTGGGTTGTGAATGGGAGGGTGGGGTGAGTTATTCGAGAGGGTGCGGGTTGGTTCAGGCGGAGCGGTTGGTGGTGGGGGCTGTGGGGGTATGGGTTGAGAGTGGGGGCGGGTCGTAAGGGGATTTGCGAGGGGGGTGTCTTACGTATGCCTGGAGTTTGAGGGGGGGATTGAGGGCTGCCGAGAGTTGTAAGCGGCCGACGGGGAGAGGGGCGGAGCGGAATGCGTGGTGCCAAAGAAGGGAGTGGAGTGTGTAGACTGTGGTGCGGGGGTCGAAGGGAGGGGAGGCTTAGGGTTGGTCAACGGGTGTTGTGAGTATGAAGTAGGTCTGGAGGAGGACGTGGGTGCCGCATGACCATGCGTGGCCGGTGTCAAGTTGTCGGGGAGGGTGGAGGATGTGTAGTGACGGGAAGGGGGGTATGGTGGTGAGGTTCCACGCGGAGAGTAATGATATGGAGCGGTGGGGGAGGATTGGAGGGGGTGGATGGTGGAGGGAGTCAATCCAAGTTGCAGAAGTGTTGGTGACAAGTAGGAGGCCGAAGTGCGAGTGTTGCCATGTGAGGATGAGAAGAGGTTGGTTGGGGTGTCCAGGTCGAGGAGGGTGTCCACGGTTCGCGCCGTTAATCCACTGGCTCGGGAATGTCCCATGGCAGTGGTGGGTGTCTACCTCAATGTTGGTTATTATTGTGTATGTGCATATGGAGTTCGAGTGTGATTTGGCGAGGGATTGGGCTATGGCGTAGAGATTTTCGAGTTCATGATAACGTCCCCACTGGAAAGAGAGTGCTGCGGCTAGGTTAAAGGGGGGGGTGAAGAGGCCATGGGCGAGGTTAAAGTCGTAGAGGTAGTTATGCACGGTATCCTTGCATGTGCGGGGTGTAAAGTGTGGCGGGAGGATGGCTGGTAAGTCTGTGTTGATAGTATGCCAACGTATGTTATGTGAAGGTGTGCATGGGGTGGGAGCGGGGCGTCGGACCATCAGGGGGCGGAGCTCCCCGTCCGATGTGGAGTTAGGGAGGATTTGCGGCCTTGCCGACCGAGGCTTGGGCAGGGCGAGGGTGGGAAGCTCCGGGGGGTCTGTCCGTCGAGATCTTGCCATGCCGGCGAGTGTAAGCTTCTTAGAACGGGTGGCCATTCGGAGCTCAGGAGAGGGTGGTGAGTGTAGGGATGGCGGTGAGAGTATGAAAAGGTAACGGAGGGGAAGAGAAATGTTGTACGCAAGCTGTGGAAGGTGTTGGGAAGAGGGCGATAGGGGAGAGTAATAGTGAGACAAAGGGCTGTCGATATCGTTTCAAATATGCTTCTTGGCTTCCGAGAGAAGCATCGGCACAAACTTAAAGAAAGTGGGGACTGTGAGGGCGGGGGCATACGTGTATCGCTTAGGATGTTGGGGTTACGGTTACGTGACTGCTAGAATGTGTATGGAAGAGAGGGGCGATAGTGCCGGGGTAGGTAGATACGCGGGGAGGCGGACGATCGGATAATTGTTCTGGTAGATTAATTCGTGCATGCTAGTCTCAATAGGGGAAAAGCTGTCATTATCGTAGCGACGGGCAAGGTGGGCAGTGCGTGATGAGTGGAGAGGGGGGAGGGGAAAGGAGCGCGCTAGGGTCTATATTAAGGTAAGCGTGGGTAAGCGCGAGTGTCCGGTGATTAAAGCGGGTTAGGTGGGCTATCATTAAAATAGAAAAGCGGAGGGGCACAGCGATTGGAGCGAGCGATGGATATAGCGGTGGAGCAAGGGGGGGACGGCCGTCGACAAGAGGGTAAGGTAGGAGAGAAGGGGTGGGCGGCGTAGTGGTGTGTGTTGTTGGCATTGGACATGGAGAGCGGTAGTCGTTGGCCTACGGCGCGTGTCGGTCAGCGAGCGGCGAGTCCGAG
Source organism: Tetraselmis chui (assembly GCA_026401115.1). NCBI lineage: Eukaryota > Viridiplantae > Chlorophyta > Chlorodendrophyceae > Chlorodendrales > Chlorodendraceae > Tetraselmis > Tetraselmis chui. The sequence continues at coordinate 7,318 of JAPMLY010000478.1, forward strand.
CGAGAGGGAGCGTACACGGTACGGGCCGGCGCGACATGCCATGCATCACGTGCAGGTGCTAATAAATGAGTGTATGTGTAGAGAGAGATGGTAGCGTGAGGGGGAGGGGGGGTCGTGGGGTGTTGATCATGACGGTGGTTAGTGCAGGGAGAAGAAACATGCATGTACTATGATTTGCTTGAAAAAACGACTTTCGGATAACAATATGCTGTATTATGTTTCGAACTGTACAACACTATTGCGGGGAAGCACTAAGACGGGGGAAAAGTATCAAAACTAGTGTGTTGGTGACGAGTGTAGTATCGTAGGCTATCGGGAGGGGACGTTGGGTGCTAGGATGGGCCTTAATGTGTGACTGACCGGGTCGATCGCAGTGGTACCGGTCCTTTGGCGTAGGAGCGCTCCGTGTGGGTTGGTCCGTGTCGTAGCATGCGTCGGGTGATTAGGGAGGGGGGTGGGAGGGGATGCTTTGGTCGGGGTGGTTAGTGCATGTGTGGAGAGCTGGGTCAAGGCAGCGGGCGGAGGGTTTACGTTGCGGGCTGTGTGCATGCGGCGCCGTGTTGGCCCATTCGCGGCGGGTGACCTCTTTTGTCCGGATGTGCGGACGCGCCGGGGGACCTGTGAGGGGGAGGAAAGCATGGTCGAGACATAGATCGACGTGTAGTGTGCGGTTTGGTGTGCAAAGTAGGTGATAGGTAGTGGGTTTGTGTTCGAGTTTGTAGTGCGAAACGCGAGTTGGTAGCTCGCGACTGGGCCATTGTTGTTTTTTTGATTGACATGGGTTTGGTAAGCGGCGGACGGGAACGTCCGGACGTTCAGATGGGCGCGAGGGAGTGCGCGCAGCTGGTTGTGTTTTTTTTTTTTTTTTTTTTGTAGTCCTTGTTGTTCCGGAGAGTGTTGTAATGCTTTCGGTGTAACTAGTATCGTGTTTGAATGTGTAGGCGCGGAAGTTGTCATTGTGACGAGATTCAGAATAATCATGATAGCGCCTTTGAGTGTGTACCGTCTGCTGTGTCTACGGATCCACTGACCGGGGTGAGCTAGGCTCGGTTGGGAAGAGGTGGACGGTGCCTCTTGTTCAACGGGCCATGTGTCTACTAGTTTGTCGCTCATCGGGAGGCCAAGCCCTGAGCGAAGACGGCCGGCGTTGCTCATTCGAGCTACCGACCCATCCATGTTTTACGGTTCAGTAGTACCTGAGTAGTACTTCGGAATTCATTACGGTATTTAGTGACGGTAGGATACGGTCTTTTTCTCACTAAGCCCTAATCAAGACCACCCATGGGTATCTCGTACATCCCACAAGATGGCCAATGCCACAGCCTCCGCGCTTGGATTATCGTACATAAGATTCTGCGCGCATGGCAAGTAATGAAAAAATGACGGTGCGCCGAGGTTTAAGTGAGCCCCCCCGACCACGTCAAGTTCCGACGGTTAGTACTGTGCTAGAATAGCACAAATTTCAACATACTATTTTGCACTTGGTCAAGAGGGTCTTGTAGACGAAGTACTTGAGGTAGCTCCGAACATCATGCCAATGAATACATATAAAAAAATAGTTTCATGTAAGGGGTCACACATGTTACATATGTACGGGGTTACATGTGACCCCTTGCACAAATAGACAATATTGGTAACATAGAGGTTTGAATTGCATGGATAGAATTACGTAGTAACACGCGTTACCTCCAACGTTACAGCTCCCCTAACGGTTCATGCGCGCACGCGCGCACATACACTAAAATGTCCGCACACTATATGACGTACAAGCAACGATTGTGTGTCTACCTTCTGCCTTTTGTGAGAGCTATCACTCACGCAAACCCACCCACACGACTCCCTCTCACATTGCTTGTAAGGTGGCCTAAGGGCCACAAATACCAAATTATTTAGAAAAATACAAGAAAAAGCAGTGGATGCCACCAAGCAAAAAGAAGAAAAGAGGAAAAAACTTAAGCCTTAGGAACAGGAAGGCATGCCACAGCATCAGCACTGCCCTCTTGAAGAGCGTCGCGGAGATAGGAACCCAGAGTGCCATGAGGAGCAGCATAAAGACGTTGCATGAATTCACGTCGCACATCCCCCAAAAAACGCCGAAACGGAACATAAGTAGATCGACGAACAAAATGCTGCATACGGACATAACTGTCAGAGCGCAAGGAACGAGAGTCAGCGGCACCCATCCCAAGGAAGCGACGAACAACCACCAAAATAGCCAAGCGATCAACCAACTCAGCCGCCATCGGCGCCAACCGGCCCCCATCCTCCATGGCGAAGGGATAGTAGTCATGGATCGACTGAACCGAAGGCGTGCCAAGCAAAGCGGAATAAGTGCGGAGGTCCGCATCAAGTTTGCCATGCTGAGCTCCCAATGCAAGGCTGCCAGGGAGTGGGAGGCGAGCACCTAAACAAGGATACCAAATTATTCAACTTTCATCTTCCCTTTATTTCGCGACCAGTTTTTTATCATTTGTAATCAAGTACTGTCACGGGAGGTGAATTCTTCGGTCTAAATAATTGATGCCAGCCAGCGCACTCCGCAACGTTGTCGCCGCGTTTCGCGCGCTCCCAACATCGTCGCCTTTTATCTGCCAATAATATCGACCAGTAAGTAAGAGCAGCCGGCCTATCTATGCAACGCCTTTGCAGTCGTACTTGTAGAAAGCAACCCAAACGCTTTACGCTGATTTCGCTGCAGTACGAGGGAACCTGCGGAGCGCGTGAATATAGGGCCATCGCAGCTCTGAACATCCCATCGACGGCCTCCTTCGCCGTAGGGCACATTCCACGCCGCTCTGGATCTTGTAGAGGCCCGGGCCGGAAGCACGACTGGTCGGAATGGGGCGGCGCTCACCTAGCCCCCGACCTACACGCCGCTATGGGAAAAGTAGTGGCAGCAGGTTTGGCCGAGCCCGCCTCTTGCCGCTGACCTTGTATTCTTGGTGGCACAGACCATTCCAGACGTCTCTCCGACTTATGAGCGGCAGTTTCACGGCTCGTGACAAGAAAAACTGTAACTAACAGCACACCCCGATTGCCCCCCCGCCTGTATTCCCTTTCTGCTGGCGTAGGACTTATCGGCCTCGATCGCGATCTCCAGTGAGGCACAGGCGACGGTACTCCCGCAGCCCTGGGCGAGGACGACGCCGCAGTCGAAGCCGCAGCAGGAGCCCCAAGAGGGGGAGGTCCACCTACCGGCCACGGGAGCGCAAGAGGGTGTCCAGCAGTAGAAGCAGCAGCAGGAAAAGCAGCAGTCCCAGTAAAAGTCAAACCCCTGACCGCTCAGAACGGTTAGTTGACCCCCCACCCACCCCCACCTGTGTGTGTGTGTGTGTGTGTGTGTGTGTGCGTGGAGAGTATCAGCATAGCTTGTGCACAATGATCATAGGAATTGACTACGCATTGAAAGGCGGAAGTGTATCGTCCTTTTGTTATTATAGCTATTGCACTGAGTCGCTATTATGTTGCAAACAGGCGGCAGCCGGGAGGGGCTGCGACTCCAAAGTCATGGGTAATACAGGATAAGAAAAAGTAAGCGAATGTCCCTCACTTGGGATAGACTGCGGGGGGTTAGGGAGGGAATAGCGAGGATGAGACACTCAAGTGGTGTGCTTGCACGCATCAGGGCGGAGGAGCTGATCCGGGAGCGGCAGATTAAGGAGCAGGTGGACATTCGGGTGGAGACGGAGGTGAAGAAGCGTGTGGAGGCTGCCATCAATGCTGGCGTGGTGCAGCAGGAAATTGATAAGAAGCTGGAAGTGGAGCGAGAGAAAATGCACCAAGAGGTATGTGAACATGGGGGTGGTTGCAGCTGTTGGGGAAGCCCATTTGCGTGTTATGTAAGCGAAGTGTTCAGTGACTGTGTTTTGGCATTTTGTGTGTGGGTGGGTGGGTGGGTGTATGTGTGCGTGAGTGTGGGTGTTTGTGTTGGGTGTGTGTCTCATCAGGTGGCGCGTCAGATGGAGGAGGAGGAACAGAAAATGTTGGCAGAGCTGAAGAAGGAAGAGGAGCAGGCGAAGGCGGCCGAGGAGGCGAAGCAGGCAGCGGAGGAGGCGCGGCTGAAGGCCATCCGGGAAGAGAAGGCGCGCCAGGATGAGGAGGAAAAGCGGAAGTTTGAGGAAAGGTGGGTGCAGCAGCCACTTGCCACTCTGCCTATCTTATTTGGTGACACCGCTCCAAAGACTGTTACTTTGTTTCAACTTATATCACTATGTTCGATAATCAATTCATGTATTTGGTGAATATGATTTGTCTGAATATTAAAGGTTTTTGGGTACGGGGAGGGCAATCGCTGAATCGTAGTTGGTTATGTTGAATCTGTCATTACATGTATCAATTGGGTAATCAGAGGGCAATAACATTATCAACCGGTTTTTCTGTTTTCGAGTATGCATTGATTTCATGTTTTCTTTGTTGAGGAGTACGGTTGAACATGTGACCAACCCTGTAATTACCATCTCAACGTTCAGTTGCATTTCATTTGTACAGAAAGAAGGGGGTGAAACTTAGTATCACGAAGTTTGTTTACATCTTTCTGGTAATGTGTTGGGAGAGAGGAGAGGGAGTGGGATTTTTCGCAGTATTTTATGGCGTTGTTTTGATTTTATCATCTATATTTCCCTTTTTTCTGGGGCAAGGAATGAGAGTCTGCTGTGGGTTGAAGGTATCGCGAGATTGAGCGAAAGGCTGAGGAGCAGCGGCAGATCGCAGAGAGGTGAACCTTACCGGCCCAAAGTCACGGAAGCCCTCTCCCACCACCCATCTCCCCCGAGCAATCGTTGGCTGTGCACGAGCAGGGCAGGCCGGCTGTCTCTACCCAACCGACAGCCAGAGAGCCGTGATTGGGTTGCGTGCAGGGCGAAATTACATGGGCAGGCGATGCTGTTGACTGCTTGAACCCCTTCCCCCCTCGCTTCCCTAACTTTGTTTGTGCTGAAGATAAAGCATTGTTGCGCGCTGACCTCGCAATTCGGGGGTTCTGATTTGAGGCCAATGGCTGTCTCCTCCTTTGTCTTTTTTCCCTCAGGAAGCGGCAGGAGGAGCAAAAGGCGAAGCAGGAGCAAGCAAAGATTCTTGGAAAGAAGGGCCACAGGCAAAAGCTGTCTTTCGGGTTTAAGCTTGGTTAGTGCCGGAATTTAATGGTGTGTGGGGATTCACCGCGTCGGGGCTCTGACAAAGTATAGTGACGCCCTCAGTATTGTCATTGAAGACTTGTGAACGTAGTCGTGATGCCATTTTTTCATATTGTAGCCACCGTATCGCAATCACGACTCAATGCACGGGCGCCACACTCAACCCTGTCAAAACTATGGATGATATGTCTTAAGATTACCTTGTGCCGCGGCATGTCAACGGTGGTGAGGGATGCAAGGGCGAGCGAGAGACGCTGATGCGCTGATAGGTTGGAAGTGACGGCGTCAGACATGATCACGCGCGCTCATTGCCTGCCATGCATTTCTCTACAGACGACGTTGCGTTTCTACCTTACCTCCCCCACACCTGCCCAACCTTCCGCGCCGCTCGCACACCGCCCGGTGATGCTTTTATCCTGAGGTTGGTGGGATCACAGTAACTCAGTGATTACATGTTGATAGGGCTACCCCTCGGCTCGCTACTCCTCTACGTCCTTGATCTTCGACAACATGCTGCCGTCGGAGTGGGCGGTGTTGCGCCGGAACCTCATCTCGTTCTCCGACTGCATCCTCTGATAGCTCTTCATCGACTCCCGCCCCACCTCCAACGGGTCCGTCCCGCGCCGCATCTCCAGCATCCCATACATTGTCTGCTGCACCGCAATCTGCAGCGCCTCCCTATCATTCATTGACAGCTGCTTCCCCAGCTGGCTGTTCCGCTCCGTAACCGCCTTCCGTCTGACCGCCACCAGCTGGTCCGAGTACGTGGGTCCCGAGGGTTTCAGGCCCAGCATGCTCCAGGTGTCTATGTTCCGCCACAGCAGCTCCTGCAGGTGGAGGACGAGTCGGCAGTTGTCGCTGTGCGCTGCCCACGTGTCAAAGAGCGGCGCGATGAAGGAGGACAGAAACCCGACCTGCGACCTCGCCACCTCCACGAAATCTTCCGACCTGTCCATCCCCATGCTGACGTTCAGGTTGAGCGCCTTCTCGACGTCGCCCTGGTGGTAAAACTCCTCCTTCAGCCGGTCCGTGAAGAGGACGTGGATCTTGAAGTTGCGGATGCAGTGGGAGAGGTCGGAGACCTTCATGGCGAACATGAGCATGAAGGAGATGTGGGCCTCGGTCTCCTCGGGCACCTCAAGCTTGATGATGTCCATGTGGCGCGCCATGTTGGTGGCCAGCACCGTGTCTCGCATCAGGCCAAGCACGCGTTTCGTGGTGGCCTCGCCCAGGGGCTCCAGGAGGCGCAGGCGGTCGATTATCTCTTCGCTCAGCGCCATGTGCATCTGCTCTGCGGTGCCGTACTCTTCGATGATGGGGTCGCTCGTCTGCTTCAGAAAATTGTTGGTGCGGCCGGGGTGCTTCAGGTCGTGGACTATTGCGGCCAGCAGCGCAGAAAGCTTCACGACGGGGTCTTTGCACACCGCTTCCAGAGGGCCTGCGTGAAAGGAACGGAGGCGGCAATCAGCCACGCCATGTTCAGTTGGACACACAAGCAGACACACCGCACTCCCTATCTCTCGTAAGCGCACACATTTCATCTCTCTCTTCACAAACACACGCGCGCGCGAGTATAATTTATTTATCATACAAACACAGTTTATTTAACACACACACACACACGGTGTCTTTCTCTCGCATACCCCCCCTCCACAACACACACACACACACACACACACACACACACACACATTGTTCATCATACACACACACACACGCAGTCTCCTCCTCGCGCACACACACATACACACACATTTTATCCGACACACACACACACACCTATTTCATCAGACACAGACAGACACACACACAGAAAGAAAGTCTGCTTATCTCGTAAACACTCAACATTTATATCTCTATCAAACAGACACACGCGCACGCACACACACACACACACACACACATACACATACACGTGCGCGCGCGTGAGCATTCTAATACAACACTGATAGTACGAATCAAAGGGAAGAATTGGCTTACAACAAAAACAAATATGGAAACTAGTGGCAGTGTGCAGTCCACCCACTGTCCGCCCGCCCCCTCACACACACACACCCCTTTCCTCCCCCCCATCCCAAAACACACATACAAACTCAGTATCAATAAATTGCGACATTAATGCAAACAGAGAAGGGAGGCTATGGCTTCACGAGAAAACAGTTGCGAGACAGAGACAACAGCGGGTGAGGAGGTCGGAGAGGGGCTCGCCTCCTTCCTGGGTCTGTAGGTACATCAGCTGCACCACATCGGAAACGTGGACGGCATTGTGGTAAGCGTTCGATTTCGGCATCAGCGCCTCCACCTCAAACATGAACTTCTCCAGCTTGCTCACGTCCAGCGACAGCTCCCGCGCGACTGAGTGAAGTACGTTTAGGCCGACGTACTGTAACGGCGACGGCGTAACCGAGCTGAGCTGCACCGAGTTAAACTTCCCGGGCTGCATCGTCACCGTGCCCGTTATGGGTACAGGTATCTTCCTCCACCAGTCCGGCGCGCCCACCTGGTACTCCAGCTGTTTCTTTTCGCCTCGACCCCGAACCGCCTCCCCGAGCTTGGAGGACTGTCGTGCGTCAGGTACGGGTACCGCACCTTCAAGCCTGGCCCCCGCAGCCGACCCCGCAGCCTCCTGCGCCTCAGCCTCCAGGCGGCCTGTATAAGTTGGCGTCAAATTACGGGCTGACATCTGGCTTCGTTGCCTGGCAAGTTTCCCCCCTTCGGTGACGTGATCTTTGGAGTCGGCGGTGGAGGGAATTGAGGGCTTATTCCCGTCGCCGTTGCTGGATGAGGCCTCGGGACTACTGCCCGGTACCTTATCGCCGTCCATCGGGCTACTTTTCGGTGAGGACGACGCAGTCGGGGCCGCAGTCTGTGGCTCCACCACGTCCGAAACTTTGCAGCTGCAGAGCTTGACCATCTCGTGAGACAGCCCTCGTGATATGAAGTTCTGTAAAAAGCCCTGCGGGGCTCTACACCGCGCCTCGGCGTACCGTACCTGCGGTCCTGCGTGGCAAGCCACCTGGCCGCATGCGAGAGGCACCGCGTAGCCCCGACGCGCGAGACACGCCTCTTACGAGACTGCCACCAAAGCTACTCAACTATCGCATTCGCAATCGGGTTGTATTTTTGGATTGGATTCAGCGTTCTCCAGCTTTCGCTTTCGTGAATCCGGAAGTTGTCTGAAATAAACTCCTCCCAGTAGCAAGCTGCGCATCTTTCGTCCCGGCGCGTCCTCCGGCATGCTGGGCTGCGCGCGCGGACAGCCGCTCGCGCCGTATATTATTTATGTGTGTAGATGGCAGCGCTGGTAGTACAGAGAAATGAGGAATGTAAGAACTCATGTGTCGCGCGGGTAAGCATATTTTTCAAATAATCGAATGAGTGAGGTGCGTAGGTAATACTATTATGGCATGAACTACAGTACTATCTTTAGTTTGTAAATCATAATGACAGCATGGTACAGGTACTGCGACGATTGCGTAATAATTATTGGCGGAACTTTGTACGCCGAGTACGGAGTACCTGGAACATTGCCTGTGAGTACTATCATGACAAACCCTAAAGGGCTTGTTGATTTCATATTTTGCATTTTTTCAGTAAAGTGACCAGCCCAGGTGAGGGCCTGAGGATCGTGAACGTCTTCTTCAACCTTCGCGTCGTACCGAATGACAGGAATTCGATTTGTAAAAATTGGTTACACGAAGAACAAGAACGAGCACGGACAGGGAAAGTGGGAGGGGAAACAAAAGGGCAAGAGTGACAGGAATTCGATTCTGTATATTCTTGCAAGAAAAAGCAGCGTAAGCCACCAAGCAAAAAGAAGGAAAAACGAAAAAAACCTAAGCCCGAGGAACAAGAAGGCATGCCACAGCATCAACACTTCATCCCTCTTGCAAAGCATCGCGGAGATATGAACCCAAAATACCATGAAAAGCAGCAAAAAGAGGTTGCATGAACTCTCGCCGCACATCCCCCCCAAAACGCCGAATAGGAACTGAAGTAGTTCGACGAACGAAATGATGCATACGGACATAATTGCCAGAGCGCAAAGAACGAGAGTCAGCAACACCCATGCCAAGGAAGCGACGAACTGCCACTAAAACAACCAGGCGATCAACCAACTCAGCCGCCATAGGCGCCAAGCGGCCCCCATCCTCCAAAGCGAAGCGATAGTAGTCATGGACCGACTGAACCGAAGGCGTGCCAAGTAAAGCAAAAGTGCGGAGGTCCGCATCAATTTTGCCATGTTGAGCTCCCAATGCAAGGCTGCCCGGGAGTGGGAGACGAGCACCTATAATAATACGAGGAACATTGGTGTTCGTGCGAGCACGTGTAACCGTCACATCAACGACAAGTTGACGGTGCGAAGCCATGAAGTCTAACCAAACCACGTCCCCATGACGATCTCGAGAAGCTCCCGATCGAATACGGCGGACTTCCAACCGCAAGTCCCGTCCCTTAGTATCCCCGCTTCAGGCATGAAATTTGAAATTTAGGTTTCACCCGGCAAATTGTTTACAACATGTGCCGGGTGAAACCGGCCTTTGTCTCTCGGCCCTCCCTGGTGTGCCTATATAGGACTCATTTGGCATGGGCTAGACCGTGAACCACTAATCCCAACCTCTCCATTGGCAGTAGCGATACCGTCTGAAACATACACGTAAACGGATATTTATTATTTTCTGATTCTATATGTAATTTTTTTGCATTAAGTATGAAATAAATAATGTCGCTATTCTCCACGATACGCGGCCAACTCCAGCCGCGGCGGGGAAGCTTATTAGCTAGGCTGGTCAGCTAGTGCTAGTCGAGTCCGACATGCACGACCTCCGCTCATGTGCGACTCCGGTCGTGCCGGAGTTGGGGGGAAATTCCCCCTCGCTCAGGTCGTCGAAGGTCCCTACTCGATCCTTGCACATCTCCGTCCGAGATATTAGGTGCTCCTCCCGTCGCAGCTCGCCACCTAGCTTAGTCTTCTCTCCTCCAGCGGGGGCTGGGAAGAGAAAACAACTAGGCCGCAGACGGTATCCGGTTGGCTCGCTTGCCCCCGAGCCAAATTTTCTCTTGTCCCATGTCCTTTCGCCGTCTGTTTCCATCACCTATATGATCGCGTTGTGGCCGTCCGTACCCTCCCCCGGTGGTTTACGTTGTTAGGGGGCCGCCTTTACGAGCAGTGTGCCGTTACGATAACCCTAGGCACACTACTTGAGGCAGCCTCTCGATAACCGGGTACCGACTAGGGGAGAAGTTGGTATAACACATGGATCGAGTCGCCGTTCCTCAAAAGATGGCGGTGGGTACGGGAATATATTCCAAAAAACCCCCGTACCGGGTTTTTCCGGCGGCGGATGATCATGAGGACCTCCGCCGCCAGAACGAGCCGCTCCTTCGGCTGCGACCCACCTCCGTCTTGCGTAGCTTCGAGCCTCGCCCCCATGGGAGACTTAAAACTCGCATGGCTGGCGACTGCTAGCGAGCGCCGTGCCCTAGCGCTGCTTCCTAGCTGTCCGCCGCCAGCCCCAGCACCCTCGTCCCACCGCTGACCCGTCCGTACCCTTCTTTGCCAATTTTTTTTCGCAAACGCCGCCCCCGCCCCTTCGTCGGAAGAGTATCTGCGAGTATTTTAGTCGCGGAAAAGACATACCGGACTCGCCCAGCGGGAGATCCATGTGCCGGAGTACGGATATTCTGCTTTTCCAAAACCCTACGTACATGGCTTCTCGACAGCTGCAGATCCCACAGATCGCAGTTGATGGTACCTCGTTTAGCCCCCTACCGTGCCAAGCCTAGCACGGCTACATGGTTACCAGCGCCCACCGCGTGGAGGTAGAGGTAGGTGCCGACGGGCCTGCGAGCGCACCCCACTCCGGGGCCGCCGCCGCTGCGCCGCCGGCGGGCGCCTCAGGCATGAACTCTTCAAGCACGTGGACGGTGGAGTTGGATGATATACCAAGAGCACGGGCACCGGAGGATGTGGTCCACAAGCATGGCAGCTCTAGAGCGCTCACCCGACAGAGGTGCCCGATATCGTCGACGAAAAACCATACCCACGAGACTCTGGGGGAGCCTCATTGCACCGAGGGCACTTCCGAACATAAGAGGCGCGCTCCGCAGGCATTCGATTCCATCAAGGTTTTTGGTTGGCTTGGTAAATCTAGAAGGCTTTGTGCATGCTTGTCTATTAGTCCGCGCGTGCGCGCGCGTTTGTGTGTGGGTGTGTGGGTGGGTGGGTGGGTGTGTGTGTGTGTGTGTGTGTGTGTGTGTGTGTGTTTGTGTGTGTGTGTGTGTGTGTGTGTGTGTGAGTTTAACCCGTACAGTTTTGCGGTATTGAATATTGAGACGAATTGGAATTACGGAAGTACCATCTTTACGCGGGCAGAAAGAGAGTTTGAATTAAAGAGGGAAAAAGTGGCCAAGCGTTATTTGGGGACGAGAACTTTCGCTATACAAGAACGAGAATAAAGAAGACTGCCCATGGATGTGCATTAATGGCGCTTTTTTGTTGATTTCGCACACACACACACACACACACACACACACATACACACACACACACACACACACACACACACACACACACACACACACACACACACACACACACACACACACACACACATACACACACACACACACACACACATACACACACACACACACACACACACACACACACACACACACACACACAGTCAGTCAGACAGTCAACGTAGCTTGTCTGTCTCGAAAATTCAGACTAGTGCGTCGTGTGGCATGCTAGATTACTAAATGTGCGTACTTTACGTACCGGGGGGTATTGGAAATAGAATGATATACAATACCCTCGAGGTAAATTGCAGTGGCAACGTAACCGCGGTAGGTCCTTCCGATGGAAAAGCACGAATCAAACTAGCGACGAGTACATGTACAATCTTATGCGATGTAATTTTACATGGCAATACTCGTCACGCTCCTCTTGACAAATCAATGAGGCCGGCCGAGAGGCCAACCTCCGCGGCAATCTTGGCTCCTTTGCTAAAGCAATCACTGAGACTCAAGAATGCGTGCTAGGTGAGCGAACATGAAGTTCATGTACGCCCGAGTATGGGCAAACGCATGCCATTGGGGCCTTTCCAGAAAGTCTTGTAAGGCCTTGGTAGGGTGTACCTCGTTCAACCGGTGCCAAATAGGTGGAATGTCATTATCGTTGAAGTGCGTAATGAAGAACAAATATTTTCCACATCGATCAATCACGGCCTCGATGCACAAGACGGAAATGTGAGAGACGTCGAACTCCTCATCGTCGTCTTTTGGCATCTTTACGGGGACAACTAGACAAAGTGAAGTTGTAGAGGAAAGTCTCAGATTGTTGACGGGAAATACATTGTGTAAGCGTATTGTAGTTGGAAGTTTTAATATGCAACTGTGTTTCCCAATATGCTCCTCAATAGTGAAATGCCTAAGCGCTCGATCACCTATAGCTTCCCGTAAGGTTGTCCTCGTAAAAATCGATTCTTTGTAACGGCAGTCACTTTGTCTCCTCGAACGAAGTACGGGCATGTTGACGGTTTTGTACAACCTTACATCTCATCCTTGTGTAGTTGTTACACCGAGCGTACAAGAGCGTGTTACTCATGTAACTGATGTAACCGCTCCGTCACGTCTTGCGAAGCGGGAATTGAAGGCCGCATGATCAACATCATGTATGGGGGCTCCTAAAGAGACAAGCCAGAATAGGCCTCGAAGGGAGTGTGTTCAATTCAGAGTGAATTAGTAGCGTTGTACGCGAGTTCTACTTGAGGCAATAGAGTTGTCGTCTTCGATCCGCCGTAGTAGGAGAAACAACGCAACAATTGCTAAATCGTGATATTGACGAGCTCCGTTAGGCCGTCCGTCTCGAGATGTCGATTGGAAGACACGTTAAGCCGAGTTCCAAAGCGTCTCCCAAGCGTTTACAAAATGCCATTGACGAGTTTCGGGTCGCGATCATTGACGAACACTTGACGCAGTCCGTGTAGTTTTAAGACTCCTTGTAAAAACAAACTCGTAGTTTCCTTTGATGCTACGCTCTTTGTGCATGTCAGAAATTGGGCCATTCGAGTAAGATGGTCTACTAAATATAGTGCATTGTCAAAGCCGTCGTTCATTGCCAAGTGTGTAAGGTAGTCATGGCGAGGCGCCCGCCGGCGGCGCAGCGGCGGCGGCCCCGGAGGGGGATGCGCTCGCAGGCCCGTCGGCACTCACCCCCACCTCCTCGTGGTGGGCGTTGGTAACCCTACAGCCGTGCCAGGCTTGGCACGGTTGTGAGCTAGGCGGGGTGAAATCCGGCGGCTGTGATCCGCGGATCAACAATTGTCGGGAAGCCTAAGTGCGGAGGGCTTTTCAAAATATTATATGTAAACCAAATTCAGGATCTCCCGCTCGGCTAGTCCGATATTTATTTTCGAGGCCAGATACTCCTCAAGTACTATCATGTCCACGGGCGGGACCTATATATGTTGCGCTTTCTGGTAGCGAGGAGGGTACGGGCGGATTTGGGTTGGCGGCGGGCGTTGGAGTTGGCGGCGGACAGCCGAGAAGCAGCGCTAGGGCAGGGCGCTCGTTGGCATTCGAACAGACATGTGAGTCCCGAGTTCCCATGGGGGCGAGGCGACAACTACGCAAGGCGGAGGCGGGTCGCAACCGGAGGAACGACACAGTCTGGCGGGGGAGATTCACCGAATCGACCGCCGCTAGAACATCCCGGTACGGGGGGTTTCGAATAAATATTTCCGTACCCGACATATTTTGTTGAGAGGCGACTCGATCAGCGAGTTCGACCAACCCCTCCCCCTGGTGGTACCCATTTATCGATAGGCTACCTTAGGCAGGGTGCTTAGGGTTATGACAACGGCACTATGCTTACAAAGGCGGTCCCATGACAACGTAAAATACGGAAGGAGGGTACAAACGGATTACACATGATCAAACATGTTTTGGAACAGACGGAGACGGACCGGGGACATGAGAAAATCTGGCTCGGAGGCATGAGCGCCAGCCAGACACCGTTTGTTGCTTTGGACTCCCTTACTCCCGAGCCCCAGGGGGGGGAGGGGAAACCTAGGCTAGGAGGCTCGGTGCGGCGGGAGGAGCAGCGATTTTCTTGGACTGGGGAGCGCGTGGATCTGGATGGGACTGTCGACGACACGTGCGAGGGGTTTTTGCGTCCGCCTTCCCCCCCCCCCAACTCCGGCACGACCAGAGTCGCACATGAGCAGAGGCCATGTAGGCCCGTCGCAACGAGCGCCTATTGACAAGCTTGGCTAATCATCACCCTCGAAGCGGCTTGAACATGCCGCGCATCGTGGAGAATAGCGGCAAAACATTTTTTATATTAGTATACATTTACCGTTTACGTGCAACAATTTGACGGTGTTGTTACTATCATTGGAGAGGTTGGAATTAGTATGCACATACCCATTTTAGTATTGCACAAACTTACACTAGGCTCGAGAAGGGGGCGCTCAGCGACAGCAACCGTTAGGTCGGTCTTGTTGTAAACAATTTTCAGTTTTCAATAGTCATGGTACCACGGTCTCGGTGGAACGTGTAAATGGTAAGGAGTCGCAGCCACATAAGGCTGAATCTTGGCACAGTCGCAGCCACCTAAGGCTGAATCTTGGTTAGGAGAAGCAGCGCTCGCAACAAATTCTCCACCAAAATCCGTCGGGAGGTTTGGCAAAAGTGCATGCAACTCCCATGAGACCAGTTGACTGACTGTCATGCAATTCAAAGAGCAATCTCAGTCGAAGCTCAGAGTCCTATGGGACGCAAAGGTGATCAAGGCGCCAAAAGTGCCCGTCTTTGGCTTCAATCTCACTGTCTCTCGTCCACTCACCCTCGTTCCTATAAAACGAGTCATGGGAGTACCCCTCGCGAGTGAGATCACCGAACTCATGGCTCAACCGCAACGCGTCAACAATTAGTAAGTTTAACTGCGCGTCTTCAAGCAACGGCTGGGACTTCCGTCGTAACTACTTTTCTGATGGAAACTCGCCATCTCAAAATAATGGAAATGTGGTCTGAGATACAAAGTATGGTCTCCGACTTAACGGATCCCTTGCGGTAAGCAAGTGTCATCGTGCTTGCAAACGGCTGCAAGTCCAACACGTAACGAGCTTGCCGCCTGTTCAACCGGTTATTCGGTTGCATATGCAAATGTCGCAGTGTGTCGTGGTATGTTACCACAAAGAACATCGAGCACCCTTCAAGGTAACATATTCGTTGCTTTACCTCTTCACATACGGTCAAAGGCTTCAAATCATAAGCGGACTATGTGTTGCTACGCTCAATTTGAATCAGCTTACGCGCCAAGTATGAGTATGATTGAAGTCCTCCTTGGTCTTGCATTATGACTGCCGCAGTCCCAATTGTCAAAGCATATGTAGCCACGGTGAATGTTGCGTCCGAGCTGATCTCCGGAAGGATCAAGCATGGCGCGGAAATGAGCCGTAACTTGAGAGTCTCTAAGGCTTCCAAACATGCATATGTCATTGTAACCTTATGTGACTGGGACTTCCGCACTAAATCCGTAAATGGAGCCGCAAGATCGCTAAAGTGATGGATGGACTGTAGGAGTGGCAGAACTAAACAAAGCTGAGAACTTCGTTCTGCGTCGAAGGGATTGGGCAATCTTTAACGGCTTCGACTTTCGTAGTCAAGACAGAAATCTTCCCGCTTGGCAAAGAGTAGCCCAAGCACTCCATCTTGTGAAGACCGAAGAAGCATCATAAGGCAGTTTTCGGCCCGATTTCCAGACAACTTCATGTCCGCGTATGCTATTGCACACCTTACGTTACTTCCGTCACCAATTAACACCCCAAGAACATCCAGTAGCCCCCTAGGGTATAAGAACGGACGTACGGACTGTTTGCGACCTAATGGCGGCCGTGTTGGTCGCGGATGGTGTTCGATTGGCGGTGCAATATGTACAGGCCGTATTGCAGTATTTATCGGTATGTAGAGTGATAGGCGACACGTTTGTTACGATCATGCCCAATATTTACAGACTTTAAGTCTAAAAACTAACAAGCGACAGAGCATGCAAGTGCGGGAGCTTGTTTTGGCTCCGGGAGCGCCGGCTACAGGTAGAGTGGCGTAGTGCGACGGCGCCCGGGCGCGGATCCGGATGCGCCATTTTGTGGAGTTTATCTTTACCTAACACAACCAGAGCCGCTACCAGACCCCCCCCCACACACACACACACACTTGGTCCCCATGAAAACCATGAAAAAGATCCCGCACTGCACCTTTAGACCATTGTAGCAATTCGAACATGCATAGCCTCATATATATGTTGTATCTGATAGAAGTAGGGGAAGATGTGCAAACTATGTCGTTGACGCACGTCGGACCGAAAATAGGCGGGCACCGTTGCCACGCATCGTAGCTACAACCATTCTCCCTGCTCGAACTTTGCATTCGACCGCTATCGCAAGAGTTGACGATAACATCCATGTGCTCAATTGTAAAGCAATATTTTCACGGAAGCCCGACAGCGCCAGACACAATAGCCAAATAGGGCACACACACTACTACATAAAATACCAGTAGTAGCTGCAACCATTATTCCCACCACCACTAGCCGTCACAACATCAGCAGCGGCATGAGTAACAACGGGGCATCATCAACTTGTTAGGGGTTTTACAAGTAGTAATAGCAAAAGCATTGGAAATTAGAAACATACACACACACAAGCACATACACACACGTACACACACACGTACACACACACACACACACGTACACACACACACACACACACACACACACACACACACACACACACACACACACACACACACACACACACACACACACACACACACATTAGCAACAAATATATGTTACCATCAACTGACAGTAGCAACCAGTAACATCATATTCAAAAGAAGCACCACCACAAACATCATGTCAACATGAATCACCGACAGCGGCAAAAAATATTAATGTTATTTGCATGAGCAATACTAGAAGCAATTATACCAACTGCATGCCACATCAAGAGAACAGACAAGCAACAATACTATTAACCCGTCATAGCGTGGAGAATATATGCGACGGGGGATATTACAATAATAAAACGAAAGAGAAAAGGAAATGAGTAGAATGAAGGGCGAGGAAGGAAGGGCTATAAACCGCAAACGATGAGGGGGGGGGGAAGGGACGAAAAAAATGTGGAAAAGAAAGAAAACATGCGAAAGAGAAGACAAAAGAAGAAAGAGAAAGAGAGGCAATTGCAGGATCAACAACATGCCACATCAAGAAAATATACCACCAACAATATTATCAGTCCGATATAGTGTGGAGAAGATAAGGGGGTGGAGTAAGAGGATATCAATATAAATGATAGAGAGACGAAATGCGTAGAACGAAGGGAGGGTTTTAGCACTAGCATCCCGTTGCCTAGTGATTATGTACAAGGTAGCTATTTGTCATCCTAGTACTAAGTGTTATGCTATTAGCGGTACTCTATTCCCTATTAGTGGCGGTTGGCCGGCCTCACCGGTGCCTTCGCTGGCCGCCATCTCTCTCCTTCTCGCATTTCTAGTCACCACATGCGGCCCCCTTGTGGGGGCGGTACGACCTACGTGTAACTATCCGTTCCCGATTCCGACAGGTTATGGGCCCTCCACCGAGCTACACTAGAGAAGAGCGTGTGTAAAGCGCTCGGATCAGCCGCCGCCGGAAAGCCATGTACGGAGGGATTTTTTGGTAACTAGAAAAATGTCCGTACCCGGCGTCGAGCCTGTTGGGAAGCGGCACCAAGGCATGGCGCTCACTCGCAGACAACTACCTCGACATGCTAAATCTCCCGGGGGGGTGGTACGCTTGGGCGGCAAGGAGGTTGGTCGCGAAGGGGGGAGCGACACGATATGACGACGACGACCCTCCGGGTCGGCGCCGCCGGAAAACCCCGCACGGAGGGTTTTGACTAATTTCCGTGCACCCGCGGCCCGAAGGATTCGGCTAGGGTGACCTTCCCCCCCCCTTTTTTTCGACACCCACCACTCTGACATACCTATATACATAGAGTGTGGGCCCGAGTGAGCGCGGAGGCCCACGCTCGAAAGAGGCTGCTCGGTGGACGCGCGATCACAGGAGGGAGGGTACGGGCGCATGTCGGACTGCCAGACATGTACCCGGGTACCACACATATAAAAAACCGGGGAAATGAGCGGGGGAAATTCAAGCGCGGATGCAAGAGCGACAAGTTTTTCCTCTCTCTGTGTGCCCCGCCACACCCCACCTGCCCTCGAGTTGACGGGGGGACCTCGACAAGGAGGACCGTCGCGTCGGTAGGCGCGTCAACGACCTTGGGCCTCGGGGCGGGGCTTACGGGGTGCGGCGGCGGGATCGACAAGCAAGCACGTGAGGAGGGGTTTTTGCCAGCCTTTCCCTTCCTATCTTCGGCAAGACCGAAGTCACACGGGAGCTGGATTAGGGTGGCCCGTCGTTCTTCCCGAACGCCGATCGGCCTAGGCCGGTCGGCACCCCGGTTCGGTGGGAGCGGGCCTTGCATCATGAAGGCCGAGCAGCAATGTAGTTTTGCATTTCTTGACAAGTGGATTCATCAGTAGATTTGTTTCTCTTAATTACAACGGTTTACGATGTTATTGCTTAGGCGGGGGGGCTGTGGCAATTCCTGCGATTGCTTACAGTTTTTTTAACTCCTGAGAAACTACGTCGACACACATCGCATATAGGTGTGTCGATAGGTGTACCTGGTCAAAGAGTACCCGGTCTAAAGTTGCTCGTAAGAAATTTATGGCTGAGTACAAAGGGCCGATAGATGGCTGCCGATCCAGTCTGCCGGTTCGCGATCAACAATTTCAAATTTTTTTAATTTCAATTTATCCGTACCTTTACATTGAAAAGACGTACCTGTGGCTACGTCGCTACTACAACAGCTAACGACAGTGTACCATATTGTACTACAAGCACCTCCCGCTACGTACAGTACGCATATTTAATCTATCACGCTACTCTACGCTCTTGTCTGATTTCTCGAGGCAGACAAGCTACGTCGCTAGTCTGCTCAGACCGATAATAGAGAGCCCTCACGCATGCGAGACTAGACGGAAGCTAGCTAGGCGAAAGTTATTCAAGTCTAGTGTAGTGGAGGGAGGTGAAAGACACTACTTTGTTTGATCTTTCTTAATTACATCCAAATGTTATGCTAGATAATAGACACCCTCAATCTTTCTCACATGCACTTCCACGTGCAAGAACATTGACTTGTGTCCGCATTGTGCCAGAGAAGCAAACTACCACACTGGTTTCGGAGCCATGATATCAACACGCTTATGTTATTGCTACGTTGATTTGCGTATGCTTGCTTATATTTCGACATGACATTTGTTGGACCTAGTAACTACGTGGTGGTTGTACTTCCTATCAGGAGTCACAATGCAGTGGACATCAAACTTGTTTTGCAACGTGAACCTCGAACCGGTAAAGCTTGGTTTCCGTCCGGTATTGTCTTGCCTAACGAGGAACATGTCGACGCTGATGTTCGCGAATTGTTCGAACAGACCGGCACGACCATAAGCGTCGACGGTTTGAACTTTCTGGGTGGTAGAGTTGTTTGCATGCCGTTATTTGACAGCAAAACGAAACATTTCTATGTGTACGTTGCTTATGTACATGTGCCGTACGTGACCACTAACCACACCGGCTAAGGTCGAACAAGTTTTGCTCTCTCAATCGGCTCTGTAATTTGATGGATCTTAAGTCGTTATTCCGGCTTTGATTGCGATTGATGAGTAAACTTTTACGCATTTTGTTACCGGCATTGTTAAACCATCTCAGCCTAAGTAGGAGCTGCTACATTTTGGCTTCCTTGCTCAGCACAGCGCAGAAACATGGCTTTTTTCCGTACATTGTAACGTACGCGCACACGGTACCATACCGAAGGCTGCATTTGACACCTCCGAACGACCCACAAACCCCATCACGTCTAGTTTAGGTCTTGCCTAGGCCATACCGACCGTGTGCACCCTCGTGGTGACCGTACTAGTCACATGTGGTGCTTGACATGCGTTTCAATGGGTCTAGCGAAGGTTCCGTATTTTGCAGCATGCCGACTAACCAAGCGGTGATGTACACCATTTCTCAGGAACATCACGCCGAAACCCGTAAGCACTATAGTGTCCCAGAAACCCTAAACTCGAGCGGCAATAAGACGGCGAACGAGAGAGCACGCCGCGGCTGCGGAAATCTCAGTTGCAGGTAGCCCGAATGTCGGAGTGGGGCAGCAAGGCGGCGGCAAAGGCAATAACACTAGTAATGACTCATCATCCCGCGTTGACACTGCCCGCGCGATAATCCGTGAAACAACAACCGTGCAGAACCTGCAGTCACGCGTCAGCGAGGTCCGCCGAAAGTTAACTAGTTCGAATGAGGTGGAGAAATACTGGCGAGCGAAGGTTGACAGCCATAAGGACGGTGAGAAAGGCCTGCGGTCGCAAGCGTCGGAACTTGAAAGGCAGAATGTCGAGGGATAAATCGAGCGAAAGAAGATTACGCATGAAGTAGCGCGGCTGAAACGCAAAACACTTGCGATGCATTACTTCAATCGTGGAGACGCAGCAGGAGATACCGTCAACAACACAGGTAGAAGCAGCGACGTGAAGGACAACAACAGTAGTAGTGACGCCGAGGGAGAGCCACACCGCCTGTCGCATCATCGGAAAATATCCGGCGAGCTCTCGTACAAGGTTCGAGATGCCGCTTTACACGCGACAACGTAAAGGTACATCGGACGCATCTCTAGTGATCAGTCCGAGACCTAGTTGACTCAGGTTTTTGGTAACGACGAAAGTTGGCAATGTGTGTTCGGGGACGGCGAGGAGGAGGCGGGCGATCGCAGTGGCGGGGAGATAGAGCACTGACGTGGCGAGCATAGTGATTCAGCGGCTTCATATAATGGCAATGTCAATAGAGGTGGCGAAATGCGTGGCGCTGATGTAAGGTCATTGGTATCGTGACAATCTTGACATCAAGGTCCTAGCGGGGACAAAGGCGGAGAGCGGCGACATCGACGGCCAATATTGCGCAACTGAGGGAATGTTTGCTGATGCACTAACATGCTTGGTGAGTGTGAGGAACAAGAAGTTTTGCAATGCGATCATGGGTTTGCTTGAGTAGCAAGGGGGAGCGTTGAACGACATGGTGTTGTATGGTAATCAAGTTGCTACTAAGAATGTTGCTATCTTGAGCGTGTATTATCGTGATAGGACTTGCATGACTCAGCATTATAAGATGATAACCATGAATGGATAAGAGTGCTCGTAGTGGCAGGTTACTTAGCGTTAGATCTAGGAGCACTTTAGATCTAAGGGCTCGAAAGAGTTGTGGGCGTGTGCTCTCCATGTGATGGGCGCGTGTTTCCAAAAGAGACACTGAGACGTGTCTTGTGATAGACAAGGTGATGAAGCGTTGTTGAAGGTTAGATGACCTTCAATGTATTGTACCGTGAATACTCACTCTTTTTGTCGACACATATGGCCCCCTTGTGGGGCTGGCTAGACTGTCCGTGTAGCCATAAGCCTGAGTTTACATAGGAACAACATGGCATATCCGTCACCCGGAGCGGTTGGTAGGCCGCGCGGCATGCATGGAAATCGAATAGCGATGATTTCAATCTCTTGCCTTTTTGGGACAAGAGGCGTTGAAGCGTCACTACATAATAGCAGTCTGTAAAAGTCTGCATTCTTATTGATCATGGTCGCGGCACGAAGACAATGACAACTCGTAGTAAGGTCGATGATCACTAATACGTTTATTACGCTCCAAGAACCGTGGCATACATTATATATGAGTGTGGCCGAGCGTACATGGTGGCAGAAGACCCAGTCTGAACTCCAACAATAACACACATTTAAAAGCTATAAACACGCCGAGACAACAACCGCTCCAGCCGCCGCTCCACCTGGCAAACGTGCCATTTCAAATTGAATACTATTCAATGCTGAGTTCAACATGGCTTTGCATCCTAAATGTTCGCCTAAATGTCCGATGTGCTGCGCTACACTCAACGATGCACAACCTATCACCAATGCAACATCCGCAAGCGGCAATCATACACGATCTCCAATTACATGACCACGTACATGTGAAAAGAAGAGCCCCACTCGACATTGCCGAAAACTTTTGAGGGCAAAAGACGATCTAACACAAGCTGTAAGTTGGTATTCGTTGCGGACCTCAGCAATCACGTGTTATTTGAGTTGTTACTAATGCACCAAGGATCCAACATGTGGCGGTTAGCCTCTGAAAGCTAAACGCTAGCACAAATCTGTTCTTGTCGGTCTAGTTCTGTCGTTGCAAGATGGCAAAATGATGTTGTCGAGAGGCAATGTTGAAAGATGTTTCACAACTGTACTTATGCAGTAGTTGTTGTAAGTGAACAAAGGAATTGTTAAATGGATCAGTCACCTCCCTCTACTGCACTGGGCTTAAATAGGTTTCTGCCTAGATTACTTACGCCTGTAAGACTCGCTTACGTGTCAGGCGTTAGGGCTGTCTAACCGTCGTCATCTGTCTCGAGACGCGGCCTGCCTAGCATTGGGTTTCACGACGCGGCTCCTTCTGCATCGAAGAGCTCGTTCTTGCGCGTCATCTGGCTAGTTAGATTAATTATGCATATCTGTACGTACCGGGAGGTACTGGTCGTACTGTAGCATCAGCACTCTTACAGTATTGCAGTAGCGACGTACCCACGAGTATACGTCCGTCATGTGGAAAAGCACGAATTGGAATCCGTAACGAGTACATGTACAATGTCCTGCAATGTAATGTTGCAGGACTATACTCGTCACACTCGTACCCTCCCCCTCTTGACAGATCAATGAGGCCACCGCGAAGCAGACCTCCGTGGTTCTTGGCTCCTTTACTTAAGCAATTACTGGGACTCAGGAATGCGCGCTGTGTGAGCGTGCATGAAGTCGATGTACGCCTGAGTCTTGGCAAACTTGTGCCATTGGGGCGTCTCCAAGAATTCTTGTAACGCGATCGTTCGGTGCACCTCGTTCAATCGGTGCCAGACAGGTGGAATGTCGTCATCACTGAAGTGCGTCATGAAGAGCAGATATTTGCCTCGTCGTCCAGGTAGCGACTTGATGCACACAGCAGAGATGTGCGAGACATCGAACTCCTCATCGTCTCTTTCAGGTACAGTCACCGGGACACGTGGTCGTAGTGGAGCGGTAGAGCAGAGTCGCAAGTTGTTAACATGGAACACATGATGTAAGCGTACTGTCGCTGGAAGTTTCAATCTGTAACTGTGTTTCCCAATCTGTTCCTCCACTGAAAAAGGGCCGAGTTGTCTGTCTCTGAGTTTCCGGTTCGGTTGTCCTCGCAGAAAAAGGTTTGCTGTGACGACTGACACCTTGTCTCCCTTAGCGAAGTGTGGCGCTGTAGACGGTTCTGTGCGCGCATGCACCTCGTCCTTGTGTAGCTGTAACACTGAGCGCACCAGGGTGTGTACCTCTTGTAACAATCTCAACCGCTCTGTTGCGTCTTGCGAAACTGGAATCGATGGTCGCATGCTGAACAGCAGGTCAGGAGGCTCCTCAGGAGAGAACCCAAAGTTAGCCTCAAACGGTTTGTGCTCAATTCCGAGTGCACGCGAAGCGTTGTACGCGAATTCCACTTGCGGTAGTAGTGTCGTCCAATCAGAGCCGTCATAGCAACAGAAGCAACGAAGAAGCTGCTGAAACGTGTTGTTCACTCGCTCTGTCAACCCGTCCGTTTATGGATGTCGACTGGAAGACATATTCAGACGCGTTCCGAGGCGTCTCCGAAGTGTCTGCCAGAAGGCACTGATGAATTCTGGGTCGCGGTCGCTGATCAACACTCGGGGCAGTCCATGTAAACGGTAGACTCCCTGTAAAAACAAAGTTGCAGTTTCTTCGGCAGTAATCGACTGTTTACAGGCAGAAAATGGGCCATTCGAGTAAGATGGTCTACTACAATTAGCACACTGTTAAAGCCATTGCTCTCAGGCAAGTGTGTCAGGTAATCAAGACCAATTGTGTGCCACGGTCTAGGTGGAACATGCAATGGGTAAAGAGTCGCAGCCATCTCCGGTCGAATCTTCGCTCGTCGACACACGACGCGGCGTTCACAAAAATCTTTCACATCTTGGCGGATTCGTTTCCACCAGAATCTGTCGAGTGCTTTAGCAAGAGTGCTAGCAACTCCTATGTGACCAGCTGACGAACTTTCGTGCAGCTCTGTGATCAATCTCAGTCGGAGCTCAGATATCTGTGGTATACAAAGGCGATTGAGGCGCCAAAAGTATCCGTCTCTGGCTTCTATCCGGCTGTCTTTCGTCCACTCACCCTCGTCCCCATAAAACGAGTCTTGTGAGAACCCCTCGCAAATGAGATCGGCGATCTCAGGGCTCAGCTGTAGCGCGTCAACAGTCAGCAAATTTAACTGTGCGTCTTCAAACAGCAGCTGGGACTTCCGTCGTAATTCTCGATCTGACGGAACCTCGCCATCCCAAAATAAGGGTACTGTGGCCTGAGGTACGAAGTCTGATCGCCGGCTTAACGGGTCAGCTTCGTTCAGAGCTCCCTTGCGATATGCAAGTGTCATCGAGCCCACAAACGGTTGAAAATCCCGCAGGTATCTTGCTTGCCGCTTGTTCAGCCTGTTGTTCGGTTGCCTGAGCAAATGTCGTAGTGTGTCGTGGTCTGTTACGACAAGGAACTTAGAGCATCCTTCAAGATAGCACCTCCAATGCTTGACAGCTTCGCATACGGCCAAAGCTTCTAAGTCGTACGCAGAGTAAGTGTTACCACGCTCAGCGGGATTCAGCTTACGCGCCAAGTAAGAGACTGGTTGAAGACCTCCTCCTTGGTCTTGCAACAAGACTGCTGCAATCCCCACTGTTGAAGCATCTGTAGCTACGGTGAACGTCGCGTCCAAGCCGACCTCCGGAAGGATCAGGCATGGCGCGGAAATGAGCCGTAATTTGAGAGTCTCAAAGTCTTCCAAACAGGCAGGCGTCAGCGTAACCTTCTGTGGTTGGGACTTCCGCAGTAAGTCCGTCAATGGAGCCGTAAGGTCGCTAAAATTGTGTATGAATCTGGCGTAGAAGCTGCAGAATTGTACGAAACTGCGAACCTCCTTCTGCGTCTTGGGCACTGGCTAGTCTGCAACGGCCTCGACTTTCTTTGTGGAAACCGAAATTTTACCGGCTGACACAGTGTAGCCCAGGTATTCCATCTCTTGCAGTCCGAAGAAGCATTTCTTAAGGCGTAATTTCAGCCCTTCCTCCTTGAACCGTTGTAGCACAAGTCGCAGGTGCTCTAGGTGCTCTTCCAAAGTTCGACTGTAAATACAGACGTCGTCGAGGTAAACTGTCACGAATTTGTGTAAAAAGTCGCGAAGAATGTCGTTCATCATCCTCTGAAATGTAGACGGCGCATTGCACATGCCAAATGGCATGGCGACCCATTCCATTAAGCCATCAGGGGTCTGAAAAGCCGTCTTGTGAACGTCATGGTCACGCACTCGAACTTGCCAGAATCCAAAGGGCGAGGTCGAGGTGTGTGTAATAATTCGCGTCCTTAAGTTCGTCCAGAGTATCATCCACACGCGGAAGTGGGTAAGCATCTTTACGCGTAACCTCATTAAGGCCACGGTAGTCAATGCACATACGTAGTGAGCCATCAGCTTTTCGCACAAAAAGAATTGGCGAGCCGAACTCACTGTAGCTGGGACGGACCAGACCAGCCTCCACTGCGTCTTTGAGCTGTCGATTTAGCTCAGCGCGCTCTGCAGGTGACAATCTGTTCAGACGTTGACGTCGCATCGGGCCAATTGTTTCAATGGGATGATCCCACTGTCGGCTTACAAGTGGAGAGTCGACATGTTGTAGCAACTCCGGAAAGTCATCAAAGAGTAACGACCGGAAGTTATCACGTTGTTTTGCAGTTAGCTCCTCTCCAGTGTGACAGTCTGTCAGTTGTTCAGTGGCTGACGTAAGTTCAATGACGTAAAATTCAGCATGACGTCCTCTGCTGCGGCGCGTCTTGCGCATGAGTTTCTGAACTTTCGTAGACGACAGCAGCATGCACTCAGGGCGTCGTTCCTCGAGCGTAGTCTCCAAAGCTGTGCCGTCCATTAGTGTAAAAACCCTGGTTGTACCCAACTGCAAAGAGGCATGTTCGTCATCAAGCCATGGTAAACCCAGGATTAAATCAGCTGTGCGTAAATCACGTAAGACGTAAAAAGTCCGGTGAAATTCGTGTCGAGCCAACTCAAAAGTGACGTCGCAGACTGTCGTAGAAGTCACTCGTTGTCCGTTGGGGAGTCGAACTCGGGTCTTAGTCGCAGACTTCCGTGTCTGTAAAGCAAAGCGTCGTACAAAGTCCTTTGACACAAAATCAAGTGTCGCAGCGCAGTCCACTAATCCAGAAATTTGGTGTCCGCCATCAGGAGTTTTCACAGTCAGCTCAGTTCGAATTAACGGTCGAGCTTCCGTGAGGTCAGTCAGTAGGGCGGTAGCTGGCGAAGAAAATTGTCGCAGCGTAGCGATGGACGCTTCCGCGTTGTCTGAAGGTACAGGTACATAGGCGGGTTGATCAGATGTTGTAGGTACCGTAGAGTCGTTAAACGCACAATCTGCGTCGACTAACCACAGCTGTACATGCCAAGGAGTTGGTGCAACCACCTCCTGTTGCGCTGGGTTCTCCAGTGACTGTCGAGTAAAAAGCTGTGTCCTCGCTGGGAAGTCTTGGTAGAGTTTCCAGTTCTTAGTCACTTGAGTAAATTTCGCCCATTTCGGTAGTACAAATACAGCCATCTTAGATATCGGAGATGCTCGTCGACAATCCTCAAAATGCTGCGCAATCTGCTCAGCTAACTCCCAGGGTGGGTTGATGAACACCCGTTCTCCTGTCAAATCTCTCTCTAGAATCGAGTCACTCGGCGAACAGTGAGGTAAGTCACCGTGCGAGTTTAGACCTTAATCATCAACACATCCCTCCAATGTGAAGTCGAATCGTGCATGCAGAGGGTCAAAGACTGAGTCAACCAGTTTCCAATCAATTGAACGTCTGGTTACAGGTTTACGACTCTGCCTCTGCTTAGTCTGACGACGACGACCTGCTACTAACGTTGCAGGAGTCGCGACTGTAGTCGATGGAGATGCCTAAGGTGTTTCGACGACCTCTGTCGCTAACAGTGTCTCAGAACGAACAGCAGATGTAGCCGGCTGCTCCAGTTCGCTAGTAGAACAGCCTTGCCACCATCATTGCTTCTTAGATTCCATCGGTGCCTTGACTTTCCACTCCGGGCATTGGAACAGTCGGTGTCCCTTCTTGTGGCACTTGAAGCAGAGTCCCTCGTCCATGTGACGCTTACGCTCCAAAGGTGTCATCGCTTTTGCGAGTGTGTTGAAATCATCGCGGCCAGATGTTTGACCACGTCCAACATTGTTTCCTCTATTGCGTCCACGTCCGCGGCCACGACCACGGCCACCTTTGTTACGCTTCCAGATCTTAGAGGCTTCGTCGAGAGGGTCCTCAAGATTGCACTTGCGTGTAGGCTGGGCGGATGGGCCAGCATTAGACCTCGTATTGCCGAGTTCCGGCGAATCTGTAACGACGTCGTTCAGAAAGTTTTGCAGCTCCACCAGAGCAATCTAGTACCCCTTCTGAGCCCGGTGTGACTTCGCGTGGTTCTTCAACGCAGAGTTCGCTAAGCCGTTAATGAAGCGCACACACTGAACATCAGCTGTCAAGTGCTGACGAGACCGACGTAAGTAGTCGTTGTGTTGCTTAGTGTAGAGCGCGTAACTCATCGTGTGGCTCTGCGTCAAGCTGAGCAAAGCGTCAATTGCGTCGTCCTTGATGTTCGGAAGAAACGTTGAGTTGCGTAACTCCGTAACAAGCTCGTTGTACGTAGATGGAATTGGAGGCTGAGTTTTCCGGTTCAGCCACCACCCATTCAGATGTCCAACGAACTGTGAAGTAACCCATATAACTGAGTCGTACGAATCATGCGTAATCCCAAGCATGAGAAAACGCTGAGGCTGAGCTTCAAGCCAATCCTCCAGTTCATTAGCTACACGGCCACTCTGTAGCGGTGAATTAATTGCAGCCTTACGCTGGGTCTCCGTGAGGGTGACATGTAGTCCAGCCAAGTTGTGGGTAGGCATCGGCATTCCCACTCGTAAATCTGTAGGCCCTTCACCAGTCAGTCGGTTGATGTGTCCGCGAATCAGCAGTCAGGCAGGATCAGAGTCGACCGTCGTAAACCGGGAGTGCATGTGGAACTGTCTCGGGATAGACGTGTCGTCTTGCAGTACTGGAACGTGTTGGTAGACAGCTCGGCAAAAGAGTTCCCATTGAGTCACGTAACCAAAGTGAAGTAACTCACTCTTGTGCTTATTAGCACGAAGTAACCCCTTCTGAGCGGGCTTAAGGGTCAGACCGTCAATGTTGATTGTTTCCGGGACGACGTAAGTACCATCCGGATTAACTGTCGACTGTGCTAAAACAGCCTGCTCAACCTGAGCAGGTGTGCGTAAATTGTTTGTAGCAAACAGGACAGGAATAGAGGCCGAGTACACGTAGACAAGTTGTCGTCCTTGGGGTAGCGTAACGAGGATAGGTTTACCGCTCAACAGCGTTAAATCCTCCGGTGTCAGAACAAGACCGGTCTCCTCATGTAACTCACGAACAGCAGCGTCGACATGCTCTTCGTTAGGTAAGACAGAGCCAGCTGGAAACCAAGTTTTACCAGAACGAGGCTCACGTTGTAATATCAACTTTAAGTCCGACGGTTTAGTTCCTCCAACGTGAATTACCAACACCACGTAATGTCCGGGTCCTAGAGAAGCCATCTCAAATCAATCAAGCAACGTCGAGCGAATCAATGAGCAACGAAACCGTGCGTCGACCAAAGAGCTCCGAAACCAGTGTGGCGGTTAGCCTCTGAAAGCTAAACGCTAGCACAAATCTGTTCTTGTCGGTCTAGTTCTGTCGTTGCAAGATGGCAAAATGATGTTGTCGAGAGGCAATGTTGAAAGATGTTTCACAACTGTACTTATGCAGTAGTTGTTGTAAGTGAACAAAGGAATTGTTAAATGGTTCTGTCACCTCCCTCTACTGCACCGGGCTTAAATAGGTTTCTGCCCAGATTACTTACGCATGTAAGACTCGCTTACGTGCCAGGCGTTAGGGATGTCTAACCGTCGTCATCTGCCTCGAGACGCGGCCTGCCTAGCATTGGGTTTCACGACGCGGCTCCTTCTGCATCGAAGAGCTCGTTCTGGCGCGTCATCTGGCTAGTTAGATTAATTATGCATATCTGTACGTACCGGGAGGTACTGGTCGTACTGTAGCATCAGCACCCTTACAATATTGCAGTAGCGACGTACCCACGAGTATGTATACGTCCGTCCTGTGGAAAAGCACGAATTGGAATTCGTAACGAGTACATGTACAATGTCCTGCAATGTAATGTTGCAGGACTGTACTCGTCACAAACATATCCTAGTGCACATGCTCATCTACCACTCCCGCCCTTCGCACGGGGTATTTCTACCACATGAGCAATAATATCGCCATCATGGCAGTTGAAATGTGATCGTTGGCCAATAATTGGTAGCCCACCCATGGTCCAAAGATGGATGGGCATTCTCGTCATTGTCGCCATGACTTGCAAACGCGAATTCGAATTACAACATGCCAGGCGTAGTTGGTTTCTGTCTCATGGCCCCACGATTTGGACATTCGCACCCTCCGCCTTTGCAAACGCCTTTGCGACACGGCTCAATTGATGCAGGCGAACTTTGTCCTTGATGCAGTGGGTGAAAAAATCTATAGTGCGACAACCTCGACCCGTCCGGTATGCGCGCTTCACACCTTGGATACCCAATATCTTAGTAAGAAAGGTTGCAGAAGTGGATTCCTTAATTGTGAAACCGTAGCAAATGAAACAACATGAAGCCTTGGTGAAGGTCAAGCAAAAGTCGGACGGGTGGGGGGGGGGGGGGGGGGGGGGGGGGGGGGTCCACATTGATAGGAGAACAGGTTCAACCCATCGAAATGGGTCGTAATTATCTGCTATGCCACAAACATGCAACAAACTCCCGCGCCCAACGCATCCGTTCTCCGTCCAGCGCCCTGGCTACTTCGCAGCGCCTGCAGAGACCAAGGTTTAGGGGTGGGCGCATGACCGAGAGTGCGACTCCAGTGGAGGAACAACAAATACCTGATGGCGTGGCAAACTTCTTTTCGATGTGATATAAAATAAAATACCTCAGACGCACACACAAAAACACACACGAATAAACATACACACACAGACACACGCACACACGCGCACACACACACAAACACAGTCACT
Organism: Tetraselmis chui; assembly: GCA_026401115.1. NCBI lineage: Eukaryota > Viridiplantae > Chlorophyta > Chlorodendrophyceae > Chlorodendrales > Chlorodendraceae > Tetraselmis > Tetraselmis chui. The sequence goes on from JAPMLY010000478.1 coordinate 37,837, forward strand.
CGCACGCTCTCTATCTCTCTCTCTCTCTCAAACACACACACACACACACACACGCACACGCCTACACACGCACACACACAAATACACACACATACACACACATAAACACACACGCATACACGCACGCAGTCACTCGCACGCTCTCTCTCACACACACACACACACACACACACACACACACACACACACATGCGCGCGCGCACACACACACACATCTTGGTACTTCAATTGCAATCAGCGTGATCGCATAGGCCATTTGGATTATGAGATACTTGAATACATAGGCACTCTCCTCTTATTAACAATCCACGGATTCGCTAATCTGAGCACTCATTGGAGCAGCTCAGTCATGCTGCACGAACTGACGGTCTGCTGTGGCACTGAAACAACGCTCATGTGTCAAAAAAGGGTCACTTTTCAAAGAACGAAGACAGCCGCATGTCTGCCTCGTCCTCACGCGCACCAGCTCTCTCCTTGCTGCCCTCCCCATCACTACCGCTGCTGTCACCGCCACCACCGCTGCTGCTACTGCTGCTGCTGTCAGAGCTGACAGACCGCCTTCGCTTCTTGCTGCTCTTCTTGTGCTTCTGCAAATGGGGGGTGGGGGATTGGGGAGGGGGGGGGATACCCCAAAACACTCATATACTTCACTCCGTGAAAACGACCCACCCCAATTGATTAAAAATATAAAACAATACAGACAAAATCTTAATAACATGTATTAACACACACTATACACAAAATCAGATGGGACCTATAAATACACGAGATCGCGACGGATACCCGTGTTATCAAAGCCATCGGGTGTTGACTTGGAATAGCTGCAGGACATCCAGTAATACGAGCTCTGCTCGCTCGGCTATGAGGCAGACACGGGTAGCGATAATTTAAAATCACAGCAGAGATGCCATTGAAAATGCCCGCGCGGGTATTTCGTCACAAAAAAAGCAGAAGCTCGGCAGGAAACAGCCAACTCTTTCTCTCGCTACGTCCACGAGCAAGGCGTATTTCCCCGCGCATCCCATCCCCTATGTCTCACTGTTAATATCTCCTATCCCCTTTGAAGTTGAAGGGCAAAGGCGCGCGCACCTTTTTATCTTTCGATTTGGAGCTTTTCTTGTCCTTCTTCTTTTTGGACTTTTTCTTTTTGTCCTTGTCTCCGTCCTTCCGCTTCCCTGAAAACACGACATGCCTTCAGCAACACGACATGAAATATAAATAGCACTCTTAAATCACCCAACGGCGCTGACCATACGGCGCTGAAGGAGGTCACAAACACACACACATATACACACACACACACACACACACACACACACACACACACACACACACGCGCGCGCGCACAAAACAGTTCACAGTAGCCGGTGCCCCAGCAAGCATATCTGTGAGCGTGTCTGTGGGCGTGCCAGTGTGAGTTGAATTTGTGCGTGTGTTTTTTCTGTTCGCGGGGAAATTACGTTTTTTGGAGGAAACCTTGTCCCTCAAATCTGCGTGATTCCACCCACGCGACAGCTTTGCATCTCGATCCGCGTCCAGCTGCTTCCTGTATTCCACTGGGAGACCAATAGCACTGTCAGGAATCCATAGTCCATACCCCCATCACTCACAGACTCGAAACCATACACACAATGCGTTGCACCAAATACAGCTGCTACTCAGGTACACAGCTATGCAGTCGAATCAACAACAATCACTATGCTCTAACAGGAACGCACTCATTTTGCTTTCCTCCTCCGCCTCAAGCAAGGCCAGCTTCTTGTCCTCTTCCTGCAGTGTTATCGCAGAATGAGTTAGACAAAAGAGGTACATTATGGGGCATTCATACCTTCTTATGAGCTACAGTGCCGAGCCACAACATGGCACGTGATCCAATATGACACACGCCAAGGACCGTCAGTAACCACCCCTCATGCTGACCTGCCCCCACACACCTTTTTCTTTATCTTCCAGTCCTCCCACGTCATGCGCTCCGTCTGCAGCGAGATGGATACACACCCACGTAGCATTCACAGGATGAAGCTCATGACAATGAAGCACACACCATTTGTGCATGATCACTTGAAATCTAAGCACGCTCACAGATAATATTGCATGCTAATCACAGATCAAAGTGTCGTGCATTTGCGTATGTGTGGTGGTAGTGATGTTGGGGAGAGGAGGAGGCGCACCGTGAGCGCTGCTATCCTCGCTGCGTGCCACTCTGGCGTGTGAAAGCTGGCGTCAACCTGACACGGAAGATAAACAGACAAGAACGCCAATCAGGCCAGCCATGACTTTGATGGGATAATGCTCACGAAACCACATGTATTCCAGGCAGAAGGGGGGAGAGTGACGAGGGCGGTGCTGTTGAGGGGTGGCACACACCAAACCGTCTGCCGGCCCCGTCGCGCCTGGTGCCTCGTCGCCCCCACCACTGGCCGAGTGCCGCGTGGCCTGCATGGCCTTGTGCTGCTGATTCTTCCCCATACTGTCAAATTGGAGAGTATCGACTGCCGCTCCCTTCCACGCGTGCAAGCCACACGGGCCTCCTCCGCACGCTCGTTACCGAGAGTCGCCGCGACTATTCCACTAGCGCCTCCGCTAGAAATAAGTATGTCGGCGTTTGGCGCAGATGTTACAGCAAGTGCCGCGGTTCTTGCCGGATGGGTCTGTGACGTATCGCTAGGAGTTTCACTTGCCAAGATCGCAAGCCAGGAGTTTTCTCTTGCCAACTGCTGCGCTGTGCCCGACGCTCTGGCATCAACGGCGCACTCTACCGACGGGCGGCGCGAGGGAAAGGGCACGGGAAGGTGGGAGGGGGGCTGAGGCAGGGAGCGGCCCATTTTAATAAGAATAGTATTTCAACCCAATCTTTTGGATATCCTGAAATTAAGTAAAACGGCAAGTACAGGTAGCGATATTTGCGACATTTGATATTTATGGATATTTCTTTTTGCTTGGTGCCCTCCACTGCTTTTTCTTGTAAGAATTTGAATTATATATGGATATTTGTCCTCCAAAGTGAAGTTAAATCGTGTGTGTGTGCAGATGTTCGAAATCAGAGTCAACCAGCTTCCAATCAATTGAACGTCTGATTACATGTCTATGCCTCTCTCTCTGCTTGCTCTAACGACAATGACAAACTACTAATTTAGCAGGTGTCGCAACTGTAGTCGATGGAGGTGTCGAGTGTGTTTCGACCGCCCCTGTCGCGAACAATGTCTCAGGTACATGTAGCCGGCTACTCCACCTCCTTCAAAGAACATGCATGCCACCATCTTTTCTGCTTGGACGGAGCGTCGGTCGCCTCCTTGCCTTTTAGCTCCGGGCATTGGAAGACACGGTGCCCCTTCTTGTGGCATTTGAAGCAAAGCCCCTCCTCTTTGTGTCGTTTGCGCTCCTGCGGGGTTAAAGCTCAAGCGATGGCGTTGAAGTCAATTCGGCCAGCGTTTGGAGAAGGTTGGCCACGGCCTCCACGTCCACGTCCGCGTCAACATTTTGCAAGTATGCACACGTCTACAAGACCCCCCAGGGAAGTAAAGCCCTAACCTACTACTACGGAGATGATGGACGAGCAGGGACTGGATCCGGATCCTAAGGAGCCGCGAATCCACGAGACTACTCGGGTTCGGACTTGGTCTCGTGGGTCCGGACCCTAGAATCACAGGTAATCGCGGGGTCCGGACCCTAGAATCACAGGTAATCGCGGGGTCCGAACCCTAGGTTCAGTAGGTAATCGCGGGGTCCGAACCCAAGGTTCAGTAGGTAATCGCGGGGTCCGAACCCTAGAATCACAGGTAATCGCGGGGTCCGAACCCTAGGTTCAGTAGGTAATCGTTGGTTCCGGTACCAGTTATTGTAAGTAATCGTTGGCTCCGGTACCAGTTATTGTAAGTAATCGTTGGTTCCGGTACCAGTTATTGTAAGTAATCGTTGGATCCGGTATTCATCGTACTTTAATGGATTCGCGGTAATCGCGAGTACCTCATCCTCGCAAAACGATGTGGAATCGTGATACCCAATCAGTACTCACGATTCCGAGTATCTCACGAATCTGTGGTTGCCCGAAGTGACACGCTGTTTTTTTGGGAGGTATTTGGCAATGCAAATCTGCTGAGGTGTATGTCTAGGATTGGTTCAATAGCCCCGATTGCTGTCATTCCGCAGCCTTGAATCGATTGTAGCCCACCCAAGGGCTATTTAAACGGTGCGTACGCGCTTGAAATCCACCATAACCTGCCCGTCCACATCCAGTCCTATCACAATTAGCCGCCACTTCAAAAACCGAGCTCAACGTAAGGCGTCAAGCCTATTGGTCCACCCTGCTAGAAGACTTTCACAACGAGCAAGAGAAAGTTGAAGAGGTAAGCAAGAGTTCCCCCCCCCCCTCCGCTTTGCCCTCACCCCCGAGTTAGCTGCGTTGTGATGTTCGGTAGCGCCGCATGGCGCCCACTCCCCGCCTCCGCCCGCACATTTATGTCTGTTTATTTGCTCTATCGAAGCCATAGTAATAGCGTTGCAGTTGAGCTTGTCGACACTTTGTTATCGCTGTTATGTGATGCTTTTCTATTCTTTGCTTTCCGACGTAAAAGGTTACTTTGTCGTTTAGTATATTGTCGCACTGTACTGTTCGGTAGCGCCGCATGGCGCCCCCTCCCCGCCTCCGCCCACATATTTATGTTTGTTTATGCTCTATCGAAGCCATATTAATAGCGTTGCAGTTGAGCTTGTCGACACTTTGTTATCGCTGTTCTGTGATGCTTTTTTGTTCTTTGCTTTCCCACGTAAAAGGTTACTTTGTCGGTAAGCATATTGTTGCACTGCGCTGTTCGGTAGCGCCGCATGGCGCCCACTCCCCGCCCCCGCCCGCACATTTATGTCTCTGTTTATGTGCTCTATGAAAGCCATATTAATAGCGTTGCAGTTGAGCTTGTCGACACTTTGTTATCGTTGTTCTGTGATGCTTTTCTGTTCTTTGCTTTCCCACGTAAAAGGTTACTTTGTCGTTGAGCATATTGTTGCACTGCGCGGTTCGGTAGCGCCGCATGGCGCCCACCCTCGCCTCCGCCCGCACATTTATGTCTCTGTTTATGTGCTCTATCAAAGCCATATTAATAGCGTTGCAGTTGAGCTTGTCGACACTTTGTTATCGTTGTTCTGTGATGCTTTTCTGTTCTTTGCTTTCCCACGTACAAGGTTACTTTGTCGTTGAGCATATTGTTGCACTGCGCGGTTCGGTAGCGCCGCATGGCGCCCACTCCCCGCCTCCGCCCGCACATTTATGTCTCTGTTTATGTGCTCTATCAAAGCCATATTAATAGCGTTGCAGTTGAGCTTGTCGACACTATGTTATCGCTGTTCTGTGATGCTTTTCTGTTCTTTGCTTTCCCACATAAAAGGTTACTTTGTCTTTAAGCATATTGTTGCACTGTGCTGTGGCCAGTGGCTCAAGTTGTGAACTTGCTGCAGGGGGACTATGTAACCATATCACTTGTTTACCCTATGTTAGGCACTCTGTTAAAGCAGCTGTCGTCACACAGGCCCGTTTCACTGCAAGATGAGCGGAGGGATGTGGACTTGTACACCATCGAAGCGAAGGACATGGAGCCTCATATGGCGGAGGCAAGGGAGAGTCTGCGGGCCGGAATCATTGAGCGTTTTTTCACGAACATAAGGGAGAACGATTACATCAAGATAGGGATTGCGACATTGCTGGACATTCGGTGAGTACCTTGTAATAGTTGTGTGTGCATGTGTTTAAGTTTTGCACATGTGTTTCTATTATATACCTGATAAAAATATTGAATGTTGATAAATAGATGTGATTGTATCTGAGCGTCCTTGTGTGTGTGTGTGTGTGTGTGTTTGCGTGTATATGCTTATGCATATTTGTATTGAGTGCTTGTATGTGTGTGTGTGTATGTGTGTGTGCGTGCTTGTATGCGCATGTGTGTTTGTGTGTGTGTCTTATGCATGTGTGTTTATGTTTGTGTGTGTGTTTATCTTATGCATGTGTGTGTCTTATGGATGTGTTTGTGTTTATCTGCTTGTGTGTGTGTTGGCTTGTATGTGCATCTGCTTCTGAATGTGTGTGGTTCGTTTGTGTACCTATTTTGTATGCTCTCTACGTGTTCCTGTGTGTGTGTGTGTGTATGCAAATTTACTTGTGCATTTGCTATGTTCAACTGAAAATGTGAATTGTGCAGGTTTAAGAATCTGGACTTCAATGGCATTCGCCCAGACTTTGCGCCTACAATTTTGGCGGCTGCAAGAAGAGAATTTGGAGAGCAGTGGCGCACAGATCCGGAAGAGAGCGAGGCAGAAGGCGGTGCCTATCCAGCTGCAGAGCTTGGCAAGCAATTGATGTCGTCGAAGAGTAAGTCTTTCACTGCATTCCTTTCCGGGGATTTGACTGGGCGTGTGACGCCCTCTACAGCCAAGCACGTGGAAAAGGATGACTTAGAGCGTTACCTTGAGCTGCCCCAAGAAACGGACAAGGACATTTGTGTGTTGACATGGTGGAAAACACATGCAGCTCTGTACCCCGACTTGGCTTTAATGGCGCGGCAGTACTTATCTATGCCTGCTACCTCTGATGCATGCGAGCGTTTGTTCAACAAAGCGGGGCGAATGCATGACGCGTTCAAGAAGAACACCAAGGAAGATAGCCTAGAGGATGCCTTGTTAGTCTCATGTAATTGTTGAATTATGTATGCGCGAGGAATATGGTTGTCACATGTTGTAAACAATTTCAATTTCAATTGTCACAAGTCTATATAAACTGTAAGAAATGGTTGTCTAAAACCTGTTTTCATCCATATTTTGTGCATTTAATGTTCATTTGGTGGACTCGCACTGGCCATGCGATAAACCATTTGGCATTACTTGTCACATCATATGTGAAATATGGTACTGCATCGGAATCTGTTTCCCTGTGATGGCAAGTGTCTTTTTTGAGCCGGAGGGCTATAAACTCACATACATTGCTTGTGGCACTTGCCGGAGGGTCCAAAAGCTTTGCTAAATTGTATGGGATAGAATGTAAAGTACTAAATATGTTTGCAGCTGGCAGAAAGTATGGGAAGTGAATTGTACGTATCTATTGTATGGGATCCAAGCATGAGCAGGCGCAATAGAACTAGTAGAGATGTAAAAATTCAAATTGCAGTACAAACTTCCCCCAAAATGCGCAATTTGTATCAATTTGCATGAGTACTTCGAGTACTTGTTGGAATCGCGAACCCAACGAATCCAACGGAACCAAAAAATTTAGAAGTACTCATGTACTCGGTTCCGGAATCAAAAACACAGGTACTCGCTGGATCCGAACCCTAGAATCACAGGTAATCGCTGGATCCGGACCCTAGAATCACAGGTAATCGCGGGGTCCGAACCCTAGGTTCAGTAGGTAATCGCGGGGTCCGAACCCTAGAATCACTGGTAATCGCGGGGTCCGAACCCTAGAATCACAGGTAATCGCGGGGTCCGAACCCAAGGTTCAGTAGGTAATCGCGGGGTCCGAACCCTAGAATCACAGGTAATCGCGGGATCCGGATCCCTTTTTTAGAGGTACTCACTAGTTCCGGATCCGAAAAAATCAAGTACTCATGGATCCGAACCCAACAAAAAAATGGCGGATCCAGTCCCTGTGGACGAGGAGACCCCCGGCCCAAATGTTGAATGCCAAGTTTCCTATATGGCATATGCAAGAAGGCTCTTCGACAGCAGACCGTGAATGGCTTGCACTGATATTGTAAATGCAACTTTCGTTTATATTGTTTGTTACGCTCGCATGAAGGAGTTTGTTTGTCAGTCTATCTCGGCTCCGTTCCATCGCATCATGGGCGATATGTGTAGGACCTACATGCAACGCCTCCGACCTGTTCTTCATGGCACACTTGGTTCCTATCTTCGTGATGTTGTGTAAGGGGGTTGCACTTATGTTGTTGCATGTTTCCGTACTCATCATTCACGTATGCCTGAGTAGTATGTAATGTCATGTTTTTCCCCTTTCGTTAGTGATCTTCCTTGCACATATAAGTCATGTGATAATTAAAAATGTAATCCAGCAATCTATCTTTTACAAGCTGACGATGCTGTTGCTTGTTTTCCTCATCTGGTTTCTCCACCACCGTTTTCTGATCTTGTCCTTCTTCTAAATATATTTATTTGGTGCTTTTCCAAAGACTTTGTAAGTAGTTTCGTTTGATATATTTTTACAGAACAAGCGCGGAGAATATAAAACTGAATCTGAATAATCATATAATATTAATAATATTATTTTTAGTAATATTTTCGCAGGGAGGAGGAAAGTCCTCTGACGATGCCATAGCTGATGGGGGCGGGCGACCGCGGTCGGGACCCTCACTATCATCAGCCTGCTTCCCGTAGATACAACGTGCGACCCGTGCTAGTGACAGCGGAAATTTTCAGGTGGTTACCATGGCGCAGATCAGGATGCATGCTGCTGCGCTGCTGCTTGTCGTGGTGCTCCTTGCGCTGCCACCTTTGCCGCGGGCGGCTCAGGTCGACGACAAGGTGCGCACTGCCCGCTACCCAACTCGAGCCACACCGCAAGCCGCACGCCACAGATCAGAGATGTCAAACCTAGCTGCTTTTCCACCATTCCAAAGCCACGTAGCTGGGGTTTTCGCGCGAATTATAGTAAGATGTAGTGCCCCTCCCCCCCGCGCGAGCAAGAGGTGCGCTTCTCGCTGGACTTCCCGCCGGTGTCAGATCAAACCTGTCGCTTGTGCGTCATCGACGCGGGGGCAACCTTGGCCGGCGCTGACATATGTATAATAAATTCAGCAAGCATGCGCGCGGGTGGTAGGATCCCGATATAGCTATTTCTTCCTCTGTTACCTGGGAGTACAAACTCCGCAGCGAGCAGATCCAAGCACGTCACCCCCAACGCGCTCTGCACCCTCACCATCAAACCGTCTCACTGCCGCTGTCGGGATAGCCTTCCGGCCTTCATAGCCGCGTAGCTCCATTTCGGATTCCTACCCTTCCAAGCACTCACGCTCCTGGTTTTCTCATCCCTTGTCCCCCTGCGTCTGTTCTGTTTTACTGGAATGCACTCGCCATTTCAGAGAAGCGCCTCGCCAACGATTTTGAAATGGAATTACTTGAGGCGAAATTGTGCGTTGCTGTGCAATTGATGCAAACAGCTTGAGGAGCTGCTGGACAAGCAGGCGAGTGCGCCTGATGGGGTTGTTCACCTCAATGCCGATGACTTCAACCGCCTGTTTGTGGGGAAGTCGCGCGGGTACAATGTGATTCTGTTCCTCTGGGCCTCGCACCTGATGGACAAGGCCACCATCCAGCTGCCCAAGCTCCGTAAGGAGTTTGGACTGCTGTCAAAGGCGTACAGGGAGGAGATGAAGAAGACAGGGCAGGTACGTAGCCTAGGGCTGCATAAGTTTTGAGTGAAGGAAGGTGGAGCGTGGAGGGGTGAGGGAGAAGCATGATGTGCCATGGAATGAAAGGTGCCTAGGTTTTGAGGGAAGGTGGAGGGTGGAGGGAGGAGTACGATGTGCCATGGAATGAAACGTGCATGTGGTGGGAATTCATCAGGAAGGGAAGATTTTCTTCGCGGACATCGAGTTCCAGGAGTCGCAGGAGGTGTTTCACCGCCTGGGCGTGCAGGCCCTCCCCTTCGTGTTCCGCCTCCCCACCAGCGCCATCAAGCGTGACGGCCGCATCGCGCTCAACGACAACGACAAGATGACCCCCGACAGCTTCCCCAACTACCCGTGGTCCGCGGAGGACATGGGCTCCTTCACCGCCGAACGCACCGGCCTCCCTACTCCCACCGTAAGCAAGCTTTCCCCTCCCATGGATCCCCCATATCATTGTTGCAGCCACTGCACACCGCGCATGTGCATGAGCTATTTCAGTTCGAGTAAACTCAACGTGATGTCTTTATTCTGCTTCGTCTGCTTCACAGATCGACCGTCCCTCCTTTGCCAAGTCGCCCTTGTTCCCGCTCATCGTGCTGCCCACCCTCGCTTCCCTGGCCTTTCTCGCCTGGAAGGTGTACTGCTCCGATTTCATCTGGCACCCGCTGCTGTGGTCCACGGGCGCTGTGTTTGTGTGCTGGTTCGCCACATCCGGCGGCCTCTACAACATCATCCGCAACGTGCCCATGGTAACAGCGGACCAAAACGGGCAGCCGGTGTTTTTCATGCGCGGGCAAGGGCAGCTTGCGAGCGAGGGCTTTGTGTTGGGCACCATGGAGGCTCTCTTTGGCATCTCCATCGCCGTCCTCACTCACGTTGCACCCAAAATGACAAACTCCTTCGCACAACGCACCACAATGGGCGGCGTCATGGTGCTCGCCCTATTTTGCCTCGTCAAGGTGGTCGGCATCTACACTTGGAAGACTGGGTACGGCATCAAGACCTATTTCTAGTGTGCGAGTAGATACATCTAGGGGCCAGAACTGCAGCCTGTTGCTACAACTTCAACCGGGGATGGATACCAGCGCTTGCTATGCAGTGTTGCGCTGACATTTTCTCTGTAAACCCTCCGAGTCTGTGTAATGGCCGCTCGACGGTATCTTGCAAAATCTTTTGCAAAACGAGCAGACCATTCTGAGCGAGTTGTGTGAGATAACATGTCATAATCGATGTGATGTCATGAGATGCAGTACGTACGGAACATATTACATACGGATGACCTTGGCCCACTCGTCTGAAGCCTATATTATCCGTCCAGGCGGACGTTGCCACCTAGTGCCGTTTTTAACTGACGAGAGGCGACAGCGTTAACGCTATGATACAAACCTCTTACTATTCCTTTGTTTGAGAAAAGTAGCTCGTATGAATCATTTGCCCATTCGTAGCCTCTTAGTTGCTGCTTCTGCCGATACAGGGGGGGTGCAAAACAGCAGACGAAGACTCGAGGGGTCCCGTGCCGTGACTAGATGATGATGCGGAAATGGCCCCACCCCCACCAGCAGCCTCGCTTCCTCTGCCCCGGTGGGATCATCACACCTGAACCATGTTATCGCCCAGCATCACCATGTCTACAGAACCCGGCATGCGTTCCCTCCAAGGGAGGCTGCGCTTCCCGATCGTATCCTGCGCGCACCGACACAAGCACAGCGGCCACGTTATGAAACTCTGAAGGTCTGCACTTTGAGAGGCAAACGCTATGTGGGGGAGCCTCAACCGAGGAGAGTGTGGCATACCCTGAGGTGCCCCGACACCGAATGCTCGCTGTCTAGCTCCCCGCTCCAGCTCTCCAGAACAAGGGCAGTCACCAGCACTGCGCAGATGTGGCCTGGAATGCTCACCTGCGAAAAAAAGGACGAAAATCGTTCAGGGAAGTCACGCTACGCATAGCCAATAAATCAACCAACAGTAGTGATGAATAGAAAGGGTACAATAGAAAGTGTGTGTGCGCGCGCGCGCGTGCTTAGAAAGGGGGGGGGGGGGGGGGGGGGGGACCTTGTGCTGTCGGATGAGATCAAGAAGAGAGAGGAGGGCATCTGATGTTTTGTCCATCCCCGACGCATCCCAGTCTTTGAACTTGTTTACCTCCGCTTGCACCTGACTCCTGAAGGCGTCCGGATCGGTGCAGGTCTGCTCTGCCGAAAACTTGAGGGTGGCGTCCGCCATGTTCCACCCGTCCATCCGAGTGCAACCCTCGAACAGCTGCAGCATTTTGTCCTTGTCCTCCTCCAGCAGCCCCGTCGCCATTCCCACGTCCAGCAAGACAATCTGAAGTTCGCCGGGCGCCTTTCCAAAGTCGTCGAGGCTGGGAAGAGACAACCCAAACGTCTGCAGGTGCACATCAACCCACTCACAGCCCGTCAGTTTCTTTTCAGCAAAGCGGATGGTTCAATCTACTTCTGCCGTACACCCCCGTCTCATTTTACCAATAACAGACAAACTCGCACATTCAAAAACTACAACTCCCTCCCCACATACAAAACGCCTACCCTACCGCCCCCCTACCGCACACATCCCATGAGCACATTGACATGGACCAATACAAATACAAATACATTCACCAAAACACATTATCCAAACAGAAGTCACACGCACACACACACAAACACACACGCACGCACACACACATAAACACACACCAATATACACACATAAGCTAACGCCGAACAATACTCACCGAAGCGACGGTTTTCATCCATTGCCCAGCCATAACAAGCGGACGGCTTTCCGTGGGGCAGCCCATGCGGACAAGGATGTTGCCTGGGTGGAGGTCCGAGTGCAGGTAGTTGTCAACCAGAAGCATCTTGAGGTATGTGCGACACCCAATCTTGGCGATCGACTTGTTCAGCTGGTGTCCGGGGCTGGCCACATACTTGGAGATCGGCTCCCCTTCCTCATACGTCTCCACCAACACATCCGGCATCACCAGAGGGTACACAGGGACGGGGAAGCACACATTCTCGCAGCCCCGAAAGTTGAAATTAAAACGGAAAAGATTGGAAGCCTCATACGAGAGATCAACCTGCCAAAGAAAGGAGGAATCACCCGATTAGCAGCGAGGCTGGGTTCAGGTGCACGAGGACATTATGATGCAAATGGAATCCATGTGTGAGGGAGCAGGGATAGGCTAAGGTCAAGTGGGTAAGTGGCGGAGGAGAATCGGGTTGTGGTGCATAATGATGGGTGTAAAGGGGTGAAGTTTGGGGTGTACCTGTTCCCGGAGAGGGGCTGCAAACTGATGCAGGTTGTCCTTCAACCTGAGGTGCTCCAGGGCAGGGATGCGGGAGGCGATGTCAGCGATGGCCATCATGACGCCAAAGTCGCGGCGAATGGCATCGTCCACGCCCGCGTGCTTCACCTTCACCACCACCTTCTGGCCGGAGGGGAAGGAGCTGTGCGCAGCGACGCGGGTCCCCAACGTCGCGCGGTGCACCTGGCCGATGGAGCCACTCGCTAGCGCCTTTTCCTCAAACGAATCAAACAGCTCCACGATGGGCATCCCCAGCGACCGCTCGATCACTGATTTGGTGTACCAAAAGGAGTGCGCAGGCGCGGAGGACTGTAGGTGCTCCAGCTGCTCACACATGTCTTTAGGGAATAGGTCCTGCCGGCTCGCTGCCCATTGCCCCCACTTGATAAACGCTGGCCCTGCACTCTGTTATCAGAAAGCCACGGGATTCAGGGGAAACGTGTGTGTGTGTGTGTGTGTGTGTGTGTTTGTATGTGTGCGTTCGTGCGTGCGTGTGTGTGTGCGCGCGCGCGTGCCTGAGAGAGGACGAAATAGAAAGGGAGAGTAGGAAAGGAAGAGAGAGAGAGAGAGTGTGTGTATGCGGCGGGGGGGGGGGGGGGGGGGGGGGGGGGGTCGTCGGTGCATGCGTGCGTGCGTAAGCGTGTGTGTGCGCGCCTCAGAGAAAGAAAAATAAAGAGAGTTCGTTTGTGTGCGCGCGTGTGCTCTGTCTTTATTTGCGCTGAGTGTGGGCGAGTGGCTGAATTAAAAACTCAAGGCCCGTCTATGTCACTTGTCTGTGAGTGGAGGTAGATAATTATGTATGTTGACAGGCTGTGTATGTGGTTGCCTTAGAGGAAGGGGATTGAACCTCGAGGCTGAATCGAAACCAACGCATCCAAAGCTCCCTACTCCAGCCGTACTTGAGTGCGAGCGGCGATACGAAAAAAAGGGGCGCAAAGATGGCAGTGAGGAAGCTGACGCGGAGGCAAGTCTGCAAGACGTCCAGTGCCGCCGCGAGGTGTTGCATCAACGTGCGCGGCTCTGTGTCAACCAGGTCGAGATGCTGTTTGGAGCGCTGCACGGTGGCGGTCGCCTCGAAGGAGCTGTCCATCCCCAGACACTCTGCCAACCTACAATAAATCGAGAAAATGTCACACCCAAACATACAAAACATCAATTCACGCGTCCCCTTCCCTCAAATTCAGACCACAAGCGAATGCACATACACATACAGGCAATCCCTACACACCCCAGCCAGTAAATTGGGAGCTGAATAATGTGAGGCTGAGTGAGGGAGAGTTTGGCTGCAGAAATGTTCACACCTTTGGCAGCTCTGCCGCCCTAATTCGTACAGAGCGACTGACAGCATCCGTTGCCACTGCGACCCCAGTGTGTTCAGGGAGTTGATGATTGCGATCCGGGCGTCGGGTCCAGGCCTATGCAACGGCCTCGGCGAGTTAAAGACTCTACTGCGGGGAGTTCAGATGACTCAGAGGAGGCGGAGAGGGAGGAAGGGGGAGGTGCACCTGACCGCCCAGGAGACATAACCGTAAGCATTCTCAAGCTTGGCACGCAGACTGAGCTTCTGGTAGACACGCAGGCACGGGATGGCAGTGAGCAGTGTCTCGCTGTGGCTGCCCGCGTGGCCTCTGATTTGAAGCACCTGTGGACAGTCGACACATTGCCATCACCAGCAATCAGACACGCCCAGCACAACCTGAAATTCAGAAGAGAGCAGTTCACTTAGATGAGTGTTCTGATGATGATTTTATGCCCCACACTGAGTATGTCTGGGTATTGCTATCCAATCGCGCTTTTGAGTGTATGTGTGGCCTGTGAATGGGTGTGTATGTATGTGCGCGCCTTAGAGGGGTGAGGTTTCTGTGTAAGCGTGTGTGCAAATCAGGGTTGCTTCCCTTTCTATTTGCGTGTGTCTGAGTGTGCACGCGAACAGAAATATGCCGCACCGCAGGTATCGAAGTGCATCAACACTATATGTTCAATATGCACAGAAGAATAATGTAGCTATTTCAGTTCGCGCGAATTGTGTGTGTGTGTGTGTGTGTGTGTGTGTGTGTGTGTGTGTGTGTGTGTGCGAATTGTGCCGCTGAGTTGGCATCAAAGGCACCAACACAGTCTTTTGTTCAAATTGCAAAGAGAATAATGCCGCTATTTCGCTTCACCAGCTTCGCTTTAGCCCGCGTTGGATGTTACCGAGATTATGCTTGAAGGGGAGAGAAGAGGGGGGGGGGGGGGGAGGGGGGGGGGCACCTGGTGGTACTGCTTGTAGAATGGGTGTCTGCTTGCAGCGCCTCCACTGCAGATGCGGCGCCGTTGGATACCAAGCAGAGAGGACACTTGCTGACCACGACCGCTGCTGGAGGCCGCAAAGCCGCTGCCGAGCCGCTTACACACCTGCTGTGCGCTTTGATTGGTACACTGGCCAGACACACGCGACACCGCAACGCGCTGCGCTCCAGGAACTATGCCCACACTACCCACTCCGACCTCTGCACAGCTGACATGCGACCTGTGGCTGATGCGATACAGTGGATTGGAAGTCAGCATGAGTCGCATGATGAAGAGGAGTTGTGACAGTGTCCTCCCCTCAAACATGTGCAGGTATGGGAGGCGGAGGGACAGATGACCCACCTGAGCACATCAAACGCCTCCTGCCTCAGCTTTGATGCCAGCTGCGCTGTCCGCTGGCGCGACATGCCCGCACTACAACGCGACAATCACCTCTGCCTTTTACAAACGAACGATGGGCTTTCTGCTTTCCCTGCAGGCATTTTAAAAAGGCCAAGCAGGTGAGCAAACTAAATCCCGAGTCTTAATTCAGAGTGTGATGTTAAGGAGAGAGAGAGAGAGAGAGAGAGAGAGAGAGAGAGAGAGAGAGAGAGAGAGAGAGACGCCTGGTAGGCTCCAGTCGGGAAAGGGTGCGCAAGGGAAGGGAGCTCGTATGAAACTGTTGCGGGTTCGCATGAAAGTGTTGGTGGAAAGCTTTCTGGAAAAGAGAGACGGTTTAACTGCATTACCTCAAAGACACCGACATGTGTGCGGATATGCCTTGCGAATGGATGATAGAGAAATAAATGTTGCTGAGGAGTGAGTGAGTGAGTGTGAGAGTGTGTGTGTGTGTGTGTGTGTGTTGGGGGGGGAGGGGGGGGGGGGGGGGGGGGGGGGATGAGAAAGAGAGAGAGAGAGAGAGAGAGAGCGTGGCGCGGTTGTTGGACCCGGGTACAATGCCCCTCGAATGACCGGCTTTGCTGATTGTAGCCGTCTTGCGACACAAACGTTCGGGGGATGGGGGCTAGTTGGCGTGATACAGACCCGGGAATAGGTGCGCAAGGTATTTCATGCTTCCCCACCAGGTAGCGTGTGTCTCACACGCGGGCGTTTAATACGGTCGGAGGGTGTCGGGTGACGTTGGGTGAGTGGTTGATGAGGGGTGGGTGGCGGGTGAGGAGGGCGGCGCTGCGGAAAAATGTCAAACCTACTTCAGGATTGTTAATTTCAACCATAGGTTTTTGAAGGGCGGTGTACCTGGTGCTGCCCGTTATTAACTTTAGACCGCGGAGTGTGGCAGGTCGATGGCTTGCGAAGAGTGGCGGCCGCCGTTAAATACGCCGTTTAATACGCCGTTCCGCCTGGCCTGCTTTCGTGTACTGTTGGAAACTGGTTGCCCAACTGTGCCAAGCGCCTGCAGCATGCACACCTCTCAGGAGTATAGCCTCAAAAGTTACCCAGGAATAGGCACGAGCAGATGCGGATGTGTAGCGACGAGCTAGCCCAGAGCTGAAGCCACGCGGGGCCGTCCGGGGTAGCTGTCGTGGCCGCTGATCAGCGCGTACCGAGACAGGAACAACAGCGGTCCAATAAAATATCCGCGGCCTTTTTGCTTGGCGGCCTCCACTGCTTTTTCTTGTAAGATATTATAATTGCTGATAAAATGCGACCATTAACGTGATTAAGTACTAAATATTCGCTAGCACGAGTATAAATAATTCAAGTTTTGCATACGACGACGCAACATCGTTCCCTGCCAGTCCCATATCCCGGGGGCGCAAAAAAAAAAAAAAAAAAACATCGGGGAAAAACTAAATGAAAAGAAAGGATGGCAACGAGCAACGCGGCCACCCTGCAAGAGCATCGACGAGGTATGAAGTAGGAACCCGGCATACCACGCAGAATAACAGATACGCGTTCTTGCATTAACTCCCTACGCACATCTCCCAGGCGAAACGCAATATAAGGCGACCCACGAACAATGACCACCTTCCTGGTACTATCCTTACACGGCGATGACTCCGGGGTGAAGGTGCACCCATCCCCGGAAAACGACGAGCAGCCATCACAATCGCCAGACGATCAAGCAGTTCAAAAGCAAGAAGAGTCAGGCGACCTTCACCCTATCATTAATACAATCCATTACGGAATATCATATCGAGGGTATGTAAGACAGCCAACCTCCCCCCCTCTTACCCAAATAACAATACTACGAAATAGTTATTTTAGTTGGGACGGGGGATGGAAATACGATGGTACAGGCACAGCCGATGACTCGACGCGAGTGGATGGAAAGCATGGTGGTAGACGAAGAGTTGCAGAAGCGTCCTGACACTTGTAGAAGCGTCCTGACAAAATGTGTGCCCGTGTTTTTAACCCGGCATTGCCTTGTTGGTCTGGTCCAAGTGGTGAACGCTTCGTACATACATGCCTCTGATAGCTATAGGCTTAGTAAAAGCATTGGCAAGCTCTCCTTATCGGCGCCAATATCAAAATGCTGGGTACTACGCTACAGCCTACCACAACTACAAAGCACAGCTAAAGTCACAGGCAACTTATTGAGTCCGAGCTGCTACCGTACAGGCGTCCACTACTCGAAATCCTTTGCAGAGTGCCTTTCAGCCAGCCCACTGCCCCATGACTGGTTTACCCGCATACCACGCTGAACAGCAGGCCTCGCCTTCATCGTCTCGCACCATCGTGTCACGTTCTTGTAGCTGTCCAGCTGCAAAAAATCGGCGGCGCCGTAAAACTCGACGATACAATTTATCCAGGGGTAGATGGCCATATCAGCGATGGAGTACTCGCTGCACACGTAGTCCTTCCCCTCAAGCTGCTTATCGAGCACATCCAGCTGTCGCTTGGTTTCCATGGAGTAACGGTCGATAGCGTACTTTATCTTGATGGGGGCGTACTTGTAAAAGTGCCCAAAGCCTCCGCCGATGAAGGGCGCCCCACCGTGCTGCCAGAACAGCCAGTTGAAAACCTGCACGCGGTTTCGTGGGTCCTCCGGCAAGAACGCCGAGTACTTCTCAGACAAGTACTTAAGGATACTGCCAGTTTCGAACACGTTCAGCGGTGGGTTAAGCTCGCGGTCCACGAGTGCGGGAATCTTCGAGTTTGGGTTGATCTCTACGAACCCGCTGCTGAACTGGTCCAACGCCGGAGACATGATGTCGACCTTCCAGGCGTCGTACTCAACGCCCTTCAATTCATTCAACTCCTCCAGAAGAATGGTAACCTTCTGCCCATTCGGAGTACCCAGCGAGTAAAGCTGCAGAGGGTGCTCCCCAACCTGAAGCTCCTTCTCGGAACGCGCGCCAGCTGTCGGCCGATTCACCGCGCCTGCAGAACGAGACGGTGGGATGATAAGAGAAGTGTTAACATACTCGAGCTACGCAATAGGAGAGTATCAAACAAGTGCTGGGCGAGTGAGGAGACGATGGCCGTGCACGCACCAAACTTCCCTCCCTGTTCCTCCGCTTCCCAGACCTTAGGGACCTCATATCCCTCTGGATTAGTGATAGTCTTCTCCTCTGCAGCAGACATCGCGGTCGCTGAAAAGTGCCGAGTGCGAGTGCGAGTGATGACCGCGCTGAGCAATCGAGCGCGGGGCCGAGGGAGAGTGTGAACAGGAAGCGAAAGCGCGTGGTGAACTCCCTGTTTTGTCGTCAGTGCCAAGAGACGGTGGTGTGACATACCAGAATCTGCCGAAAACACTTGTGAGGCTGAAAGGTCGGTTCTTCATCCAAGGCAAACCCTGCTTCTTATACTGCTTTCTCTTGCAGTCGGCCACTGCACCCTCCGTCTCGCTCACACTGGTGGCCGGCCTCTCGTGGTCCACTGCGCAGCACGGCGGCCTCAAGCAGGCTGTAGTACTGCATTAGGCGATTATGTACTAGTAACAAAAGTGCTGTCATGACATCCTGTATGCATACTCTTTCCTGGTACGGTGCTGGTACCCGTAGCGCTTGGGGCAGCGGGCGCGTAAAACATCGGAATGATTACGCGCTCATCACAATAAAATATGGCGATTATTTTAGTCCGATAGAATATGATGCGTGGGCCACTGCTTTTGCGGACCATTTGGCTCGTTGCGGCGGAGATGCTTCGGTCCACACCGCTCACTCTTGGTTAGTGACGGCCCTTGCGGAAATCATCTCCGAGGTTCGTGGCGCACTCGGGGTTGGCGTCGAGGTTCTCACAGATCCCACGATGTTAGTTCAACTCCCCAACGGCAACGACGGTCTCCCCGCGGATGTGGGTGTCTTGCACTATCACGGCATCCGAGGCTCAAAACGTGCGAACGTGGCAGATTTTGAAGCCCTAAAAACTTTAGTTGGTTGTACGAGGGGCTGGATGGCACCGGACGGCGGATTTGACGCAAAAACCGGCCGGTAGGCGTAAATTTAGTTGAAAACTTATATTCATTTGGGGAAAGGGCTTCCATTTGCAACTTGGTTTGCTCGAATCGGACACCGTACGGCAAAGCTAGGCTTTTTTAAGCCTCCCAAGCTGTGGGTTTCCGGCCCCTATCCCACCCACGTCAAGCATCTTAACGGCACATGCCATCACACCCAAGCGCTCCCATGTTTGCGGACAGCATGCTGGGATAATGAAAACCGCGTGTTGTGTCGCCGATTTCGGGAGTTTTCACGAACCAAAGTGTGGAAAATCCGAATTCCGGGACGCCCGAATCAGGGTATGCCCCGAAATCGGGGTTGACCCGCAAACCCTAATACGTCAGTTCGTAGCCGTGACGGGCCCCATTTGTGCCCCGCTTCCCCCTTTACTTCACCGTCAACACAAGTTTCGGTCCGCCTTTTCAACGAGCTAAAGTACAGTTAAACCCTAGAAACCCTACATGATAAACACCCGCCCTACGCGAAAGGCCCTATTTCCCTAGTAACGGACTTTATGGGAAGAGTGTACACACACTCACAAACACATGCCGACAACACCAAACCTAATGAGCATACTAACACGCATACGGGCATTTTCACCACAACATGCATACACAATCATATGGTAACAACCTCTAAGACGGCTACAAAAATACGCAAACACACTAAGCACACACACACACACACACACACACACACACACGCACGCACGCACGCACATGCTGAAAAATACTAAAACAAATGAACGCACTTTACAACAGATACATACACTCACACGCACACATGTTGACGACCACACGAACAAATGCACAAAGCAAATAATATAGCACGCACACGGGTTCGTACCAAAAATAAAAAACAATTGCTGAAAAGACGCAGACAAGTACATTAAGACTCACGCTGACACACATAAATACACATGCATTCACACCCAGACACGTACTAGAAGAAATATACACAATTGCATAGGCAAACAATGCTGACACACACACATACACACACACACACACACACACACACACACACACACACACACACACACACACACACACACACACACACACACACACACACACAAATTACATATCTGCGCCAACACTACAATAGATACGCAATCCCACACGCATACGGACATGTACTAAAACATAGACATACAATTTAACATGCAAACACGTGTTGACACATTGCAACAGATACAAACAAATACTTGCAGCATCACAACTACATAATCTTAAATACATACGGACACGTACTTAAACAGATACGCACAATCGAACACGCAAAGACATGTTGACACACTGCAAAATATACAAGCAAGCACATGCACCAACACAACTACTACCACACAATCACATAATATGTCGGGAAGTAGCTTGACTCCCCAGCGTATGTTAGCCTCCTTAACAATTCTGCGTGTTGTTGTGGTGGACACAATCTTGGTGAGCGCAATCATATGGCGTGTTAGCTTGTTTAATCTGAGGACCACCGGGTCGGATGCTCGAGTCCTAGGAACTTCGCTTGCTACTGCCAGGTGAGGAGGTTGCGCGAGGGGTCGGGGCACGACATAACTGTTGAGGTGGCGCGTTCTTTTAGAGATGTCCGTGTAGGCGGTGAGGGACGGGTGGGCTATTGGAGTAAGGGGTGAGACTCCTACTCTCGAGGCCCAGATAGCGGGAGGATGGGCTAGGTGTGACGAGTACAATCTAGTAACAGTACATTGTAGAACATTGTACAAGTACTCGTTACTAATTCCAATTCGTGCTTTTCCATCGGAAGGACGTACAACGTGGGTACGTCGTTAATGCAATATAGCGAGGGTTTTAATGCGTACTGTACTACCAATACCTCCCGGTACGTGCATGTACGTACAGTTAATTTAACTAGCCAAACGACGCGCCAAGCGAGGTTTCCAATGCTGAATGTGATTCCCCACAGTGAACGAGCCGCGTCGCTAGTCTGTTGATGACGGTTGGAAAGCCCTAGCACCTAGCACGAGGACCGAGCAAGAGAGGTGCAAGCTATCTAGGCGGAAAGCTATTTAAGCCTAGTGCAGTAGAGGGAGGTGACAAAACCTTTTAAGAATTCCTTTGTTTGATTGCAATATATCATTAATCACTAACAATCAAACATCGTCTCGTCTCAACCACCATGTGCACTTCCACCTACACAGACAACATCGACAGACGGAACATAACATATTTGTGTCTCCAGTTAGCCTTTAGAAGGCCAACTGCCACACTGGTTTAGGAGCTCATCGGTCGACGCACGTTCTCGTTGTCGCTCGATTTGCTCGACGATGCTTTATTAACTCGAAATGCCTTCTATCGGACATGGTCATGACGTTGTGGTCTTACTTCATGTTGGTGGTTCCAAAGCCTCTGACATTAAGCTCGTTCTATAGCGTGAGCCTCGTACTGGTAGAACATCTTTTCCTCCCGGTTCGATCTTGCCTTACGAAGAGCGTGTTGATGCCCTTGTCCGCGAGTTACTCGAGGAAACTGGCTTTACCTTGAGTCATGATGACTTAACCCGGATGAGTGACGCTCCGGTTCGCGTCGCATTACTTGAAGGGCAACGTCAGCTTGGTTACGTTTTTCGGCATCTGTTCCGATTCCCTATGTGAGAGCTAATTTGCGCACACGTGCTAAGCTCGAGCATGTTGTTACGGCCCAATCGACTAATAATCCGGATGGTTCTTACGTCGTACCAACAACGATTGACATTGACGGTCTTTCTCTTACGCCGGCCAAACATGGGTTACTTCCAACGTTGAAGCGTAAGCTTGAGTTACTTCACTTTGGTTACGTGACTCAGCAATGGGATACTTTTCGTCGAGTTGTTTATGCTCAACAAGTACTTTGTCACGAGGACAAGTCGTTACCGAGACTATTTATTTTCTACCCTCGGTTTACAACTGCCGACATTGGCCCTATGTGGATGCTCATCATAGGCTGCATTAATCAGTTGTGTGGTCAGACCCCGACCGATTTACGCATCAAAGTTCCGGCCCCTATACCCAACTTTGTTGGCTTGTCCGTGACTCTCATTGAGACACAGCGTTAGGCTGCGATTAATTCGCCGTTTCAGTGTGGTCGTGAGCCGCGTGAGCTTGAAGATTGGCTCGAGGCACAACCTCAACGCTTCGCCATGCTAAGAATTATTGTCGACTCTTACGACGCATTTGTGTGGGTTATTTCACAATTTTCGGACCCTTGAACAACTAGTGGCTCAACGTTAAACACAAGGCAGCAATTCCGGACTCTTTCGACTTCGTAAGACGTCCTTGTTGCCCAACATCCGCGACGACGCAATTAAGGCCTTGCTTGAAATTACGCAGGGTAACATGAGTTACACCGCCTATACTCAACAATTGAACGCATTTTTACGGAGGTCTCGTCAATATCTTGCCGACGACCTTCAATGTGTTCGCTTTATCAGTGAACATGCTAACTTTCAACTTCGGACCCAAGCCAAAGCTCATCTTTCACAGAGGGGTTACACTTTGCCTCTAGTGGAGCCTCAGAATTTCCTCAATGACATCGTTATTGATTCACCGCACCTGGGTCGTGTTAAATCAACACTTGGCCCGTGGACAACACATGAAGACGGACAACCAGACAAGAAGCGCACTTACGAGGATTCATTGTTTGGGGCTTCGAAAATATGGGAGCGGGACAACGGTGTTGGTTTTAGCCGAGGTCGTGGTCGTGGAGGTGGACGTGGAGGCCGTGGCCGAACTTCTCCAAACATTGGCCGAATTGACTTCAATGCCATCGTTGGAGCCTTGACCCTAGAGGAGCGAACGCATCATATTCAGGAAGGGCTTTGCTTTAAGTGCCACAAGACGGGACACCGTCTTTTCCAATGCCCGGAGCTTAAAGGCAAGGAGGCGATGGGTGCTTCTTCGAAGAAGCAATGATGGTGGCATGGTTGTTCTACTGACGAACTGGAACAACCGGCTACATCTACTGATCATCCCGAGACATTGATAGTGACAGAAGTAGTCGAAACTCTCTCGACACATCCATGACTACAGTCGCGACTCTTGCAAAATTGGTAAAAGGTCGTCGGCATCAGAACAAGTACATAGAGAGAGAGAGAGAGAGAGAGTCGTAAACCTTTAACCAAACATTCGATTGATTGGAAAATGGTTGACTCTGTTTTTGAACCTATGCACGCACGGTTTGACTTCACCTTGGAAGATTGTGTTGATGGCGAGGGTCTTAATTCGCACAGTGACTTACCTCATTGTTCGCCGAGTGACTCGATCGTGGAGAGATACTTATTTGGGGAGCGTGTGTTAATAAATCCACCCTTGGAGTTAGGTGAGCATATTGGTAATCATTTTGAGAGTTGTCGACGTACATCTCCCAACATCCACGATGGTTGTGGTTGTTTTTTCTAAATGGGCTCAGTTCAGTGAGCTCACTTGACACTAGAAAAATCTACCAAGAATTCCAAGCGAGGACACAACTACTTACTCGCTAGTCGCTAGACAATCCGACTCAACAGGAGGTGGTTGCTCCATCTCCTTGGCATGTTCAGCTCTAGTTAGTCGACGCTTATTGTACTTTTTACGATCAACCCCCGACTACAACTCTTGATGAACCCACCTCGGTACGTGTACCTCTTGACGACACGGAAGAGTCCATGGCAACGCTGCAACAATTTTCTCCGAAAGTTGTTGCCCTATTGACGGACCTCACGGAAGCTCGGCCTCTAATTCGCATTGAGATGGGAGTGAAAGCTTTTGGTGGTGGACAACTCATTTCTGGATTAGTCGACTGCGCTGCGACTCTTGACTTTGTGTCATAAGACTTCGTAAGACGCTTTGCTTTACAGACTCGTAAGTCTCCGACCAAGACTCCCGCCGTTCGACTTGCTAATGGTCAACGTGCTACATCTTCGATTGTTTGTGACATCACCTACAAGCTGGCTCGTCACGAGTTTCAACGGACTTTTTACGTCATGCGTGATTTACGCGCTACTAATCTGGTGCTAGGTTTACCATGGCTTGATGATGAGCAAGCCTCTTTGCAGTTGGCACTACACGAGTTTTACCCTAATGGATGGGACAGCAAAGGAGATACATATTGAGGAGTGACGTCCTTGTTAGAAATGCCATGAGGGGGGTTAGAACCCACGCCTCCCGGAATGGAGTTGTACGCTTTATCCAAGTACAGCCCCAAAAGACGGTACCCGATCGGAACATATTGTGCATATGAATTCCGCACATCGTGCATACATTGCGACCACCTATGTGTGGAGGGCCAAGACTCCCCCGGAGTCCAGCGTATAGATGTGTCCATTAGCAGCCCTACGGAGGGATATTAACACTCCCTCTTAATGGACATCATCCCATGAACTCCGGCCGGTAACCTCGCAGAAACGCGGAGGGCCTACAACCCGTTAGAAATGCCATGAGGGGGGTTAGAACCCACGCCTCCCGGAACGGAGTTGTACGCCTTATCCAAGTACCGCCCCAAAAGTCGGTACCCGATTGGAACATATTGTGTATATGAATTCCGCGCATCGTGCATACACTGCGACAACCTATGTGTAGATGGCCAAGACTCCCCCGGAGTCCAACGTACAGATGTGTCCATTAGCAGCCCTACGGAGGGATATTAACAGTCCTAAGTGTCTATTGATGTCATTTGCTAAGATTCAGATACTGATGCGCAAGACGCGGTGCAGTAGGGGGCGTAATCCGGAATTTTACGGGATTGAAGTTACGCCAGCAGCCGAACGACTTACTGAGTTTCACACTAGAGAGAAGCTTTATGGAGAACAACGTGACAACTTCCGGTCGTTACTCTATGATAACTTCCCGGAGTTATTGCATCCAGTTAATTCGGGGCATGTAAGCCGACAGTGGGATCAACCCATCGAAATTACTTGCTCTATGAAACGCCATCGTCTTAACACGTTGTCACCCGCAGAGCGCGCTCAGTTTAACCGACAGCTCAAAGACGCAATGGAAGCCGGCTTGATCCGACCCAGCCAGAGTGAGTTCGGCTCACCAATTCTTTTTGTGTGATAAGTTGATGGCTCGCTACGCATGTGCATTGACTACCGTGGACTCAACAAAGTTACGCGTAAGGACGCTTACCCACTTCCGCGTGTGGACGACACACTCGATGAGCTTAAGGACGCGAGTTTTTATACCTCGACCTCGCGTCTTGCTTCTAGCAAGTCCAGTACGTGACGAGGACGTTCACAAGACTGCGTTTCAGACCCTTGACGGTTTAATGGAATGGGTCGCCATGCCTTTCGAATTGTGCAATGCACCAACTGCGTTCCAGAGGATGATGAATGCCATTCTACGCGACTCTTTAAATGAGGTCGTCATAGTCTACATTGATGACGTCTATATTTATAGCCGCACGATGGATGAACACAGGGAGCACTTGCGTGTGGTTCTTCAGCGATTTCAGGAAGAGGGCTTGAAGTTACGCCTTCAAAAGTGCTTCTTCGGCCTTCAAGAAATGGAGTATCTTGGCTTGACAATGTCAACTCGTACAATTTTCGTTTTGACAAAGAAAGTCGAGGCCGTTGCGGACTGGCCAATGCCTACGACGCAGAAGGAGGTTGGCAGTTTCGTGCATTTCTGCAACTTCTACGCCAGATTTATCCATCATTTTTACGACCTTACGACTCCATTGACGGACTGGATCCTGAAGTCTCAACCACAAAAGGTTACGTTGACGCCTCCCTGTTTGGAAGCCTTTGAGACTCTTAATTTACGGCTCATTTCCGCGCCATGCCTGATCCTTCCGGAGGTCAGCTCGGACGCGACGTTCACCGTGGCTGCAAATGTTTCGTCAATTGAAATTGAAATTGAAATTGAAATTGAAGTTGTTTATTTGAAATTTGAAATTGGTGACAACAATACCAGTAAAAACCGGCTGCTGTCTTTGGGCCCCCCCTTGTGCAACGCCTAACTGGACGTAGAAGCGTGAGGTAGACCGTGAACCACTAATCCCAACCTCTCCAATGGCAGTGACGATACCTTCTAAAACATACCCATAAACAAAGATGTATGCATGCAAGTATGAAATATAAAATGTCGCTAGTCTCCACGATACGCGGCCTGCTCCAGCCGCTGCGGGGTCGCTAATCAGCAAGGCTGTTCAGCTTGAGCTGGTCAAGGCGGACTTGCCTAACCTCGGCTCATGTGCGACTCCGGTCGTGCCGGAGCTAGGGGGGAAAGGCAGGTGAAAAACCCCCCTCGCATAGGTCGTCGTCGGTCCCGCCTCGATCCGTGCTCAACCCCGCCCGAGGTATTAGCCGCTCCTCCCGACGCAGCTCGCCACCTAGCCGAGTCTTCTCTCCTCCTTCGGGGGCCGAGAGGAGAAAATAACTAGGCCGCAGACAGTGTCCGGCTGGCTCTCATGCCCCCGAGCCAGATTTTCTCTCGTCCCATGTCCTTTTTCCGTCTATTTCCAACACCTATATGATCGCGTTGTGGCCGTCCGTACCCCACCCCGGTGGTTTACGTTGTTAGGGGGCCGCCTTTACGAGCAGTGTGCCGTTAAAATAACCCTAGGCACACTGCCTGAGGCAGCCTATCGATAACCGGGTACCGACTAGGGAAGGGGTTGGAAGAACACATGGATGGAGTCGCCGGTCCTCAAAAGATGGTGGGTACGGGAATTTTTCCAAAAACCCCCCGTACCGGGCTTTTCCGGCGGCGGGCGATCCTAAGGACCGCCGCCGCTAGACCGTGCCGCTCCTCCGGCTGCGACCCACCTCCGTCCTGCGTAGCATCAGGCCTCGCCCCCAGGGGAGACCTAAGGCTCTCGCAGGGCTGGCGACTGCTAGCGAGCGCCGTGCCCTAGCGTTGCTTCCCAGCTGTCCGCCGCTAGCTCCAACACCCTCGTCCCTCCGTTGATCCATCCATACCCTTCTTCGCCAAATTTTTTTTCGCAAACGCCGCTCCCGCCCCATCGTCGGGAGAGTATCTACGAGAATTTAGTCGCGGAAAAGACATATCGGACTTGCCGAGCGGGAGATCCCTGTGCCGGTGTACGGATATTATGTTTTTCCAAAACCCTCCGTACAGGGCTTCCCGACAGCTGCTGATCCCGCGGATCGCAGCTGTCGGTACCTCGTTCAGCCCCCTACCGTGCCAGGCATGGCACGGCTATGGGGTTACCAGCGCCCACCGCGTGGAGGTAGAGGTAGGTGCCGACGGGCCTGCGAGCGCACCCCTCTCCGGGGCCGCCGCCGCTGCGCCGCCGGCGGGCGCATGAAGTTGTTTAAAACATGTACCGTATGCGCTGGTTTATAACAATTACCGTATGCGCCGGTTGTTGTCTCTGGGCCCTCCCAACTATGCCATACATGACGCTTACAAGTAAGGGCTAGACCGTAAACCTCATAAATCCAACCTCTCCGAGGGTGTTCGGGGATGCTTCGTGAATGGGGATTGCAGCAGTCATGTTGCAAGACCAAGGAGGAGGACTACAACCATTCACATATTAGGCGCGTAAGCTGAATCTAACTGAGCGAGGCAGCACCTACTATGCGTACGATTTAGAAGCTTTGGCATTATGCGAAGCCATCCAACATTGTAGGTGTTACCTTGAAGGGTGCTCTAAGTTCCTTGTAAGAGACCACGACACACTGCGACATATGCTCAGACAACCGAGCAACACGTTGAACAAGCGGCAAGCACGTTACTTGCGGGACTTGCAACCGTTTGTGGGCTCGATGAAACTTGCGTATCGCAAGGGAGCTCTAAACGAAGATGATCCGTTAAGTCGGCGTCTAGACTTCGCACCTAAGGCCACAATTCCCTTATTTTGGGATGGCGAGGTTCCGTCAAATCGAGAATTACGACGGAAGTTCCAGCCGTTGTTAGAAGACGCACAATTAAACTTACTGGCAGTAAACGCGTTGCAACGGAGCCGTGAGTTTGCTAATCTCATTCACCAGGGGTACTCCCAAGTCTCGTTTTATGTGGACTAGTGTGAGTGGACGAAAGACAGCCGGATAGATGCCATAGCTGGGTACTTTTGGCGTCTCAAACCCCTTTGTGTCCCGCGGAGCTTTGAGCTCCGACATAGATTGATCACAGAGTTGCACGATAGTTTGTCAGCTGGTCGCATAGGAGTTGCTAGCACTCTTGCTAAAGTGCTCGATAGGTTATGGTGGAATCGAATTCGCCAAGATGTGAAAGATTTTTGTGAGCAATGCGTCGTGTACTCGTGTGTCGACGAGCAACCAACCACATAAAGCTGCGACTCTTTACCCATTGCATGTTTCACCCAGACCGTGGCACACAGTTGGTCTTGACTACTTGACGCACTTACATGTGAGCAACGGCTTTGACAATGAGCTTATTGTAGTCGACCATGTGACTCGAATGGCACATTTTCTGCCATGAACAGAGAGCGTAACAGCCGAGGAAACTCCTGATTTATTTTTACAAGGAGTCCACATATTGCATGGACTGCCTCGTGTTCTGATTAGTGACCGCGACCCGAAACTCGTCAATGGCTTATGGCAGATACTTTGGCGACGCCTCGGAACTCGTATGAACATGTTTTCATGTCGACACCCGGAGACGGATGGACTAACGGAGCGCGTCAACAACACGTTTCAGTAGCTTCTTCGTTGCTTGTGTTGCTACGACGGATCTAACTAGACAGACATGTTGCCTCAAGTGAAATTTGCATACAACGCTTCTCGTGCGCTCGGAGTTGAGCACACCCCATTCGAGGCTAACTTTGCGTTCTTTCCTGAGAAGCCCCTTGATCTATTGCTCAACATGCGACCTTCAATTCCAGTTTCGCAAGACGCGTCAGAGCGGTTAAGGTTGTATCATGAAGTACACGCTTTGGTACGTTTGGTGTTATAGCTGCACAAAGATGAAATGCAAGCCCGTACAAGACCGTGAACAGCCCCGCACTTCGTCAGAGGAGACAAGGTGTGAGTTGTTACAACAAGCCTCTTCTTACGTGGGCAGTTAAACAAGAAGCTAACGGACAGACAACTTGGACCTTTAACAATGGATGAGCATATTGGAAAACACAGTTACATATTAAAGATTCAAGCGACAAAATACTTACACCATGTGTTCCATGTGAACAACTTACGACCATGCTCTACCGCTTCGCTACGACCAAATGTCCCAGTGACTATTCTTAAAGGAAACGATGAGGAGTTTAGTGTCTCTCGCATCAAGTCGTTACTAGGACGACGAGGCAAATACTTACTCGTCATGACGCACTTCAGTGATGCCGACATTCCACGTGTCTGTCACCGGCTGAACGATGTACATCGAACTGCGGCGTTACAAGAATTCTTGAAGACGCCCCAATGGCACAAGTTTGCCAAGACTCATGCGTACATCGACTTCATGCACGCTCACCCAGCGCACATTCCCGAGTCCCAGTTAGTGCTTCAGTAAAGGAGCTTAGACCACGGAGGTCAGCCTAAAAGAGCATATGAGAGAGGAGGAGTCGAGCAAGCGTTTCGAGCGTGATAGGAACTAGAGGAGTGGTCGGTGGGCTGCGATGATGGGCCGGAGAGCGGGTGGGGTGGGAGTGGCATCGCCCCCGTGGGGGCGGTAGTGGAAGCTCGCATTGGGCTTGTATGTGTACAAAATCCGCGGGAAAGCTAGTTTCCCGCGAAAAAAATAGTACTATGCTAGTACTTTCCCCGGTCTTTAATACCGGTTGTAAAGAGGGAAGTGGTAATTTGGAGTACGTAGATTAAAGAAAGCGTTCTCAACCCGCGCTAGAACAATGAGTGCGATAGTCAATCGGGAAGGCCTAATAATACGATAACAATCGTGTCGTGCATCAACATGTAATGGACATTCATTTTGAATTTCGGCTTCGTGGCGCGGGGGGTTTCTTTCTCGCCGCGCATGCGGCACATGCCGGCAATGTCTATCTTAGGTGGATGGTGTGTCGCCGGCAGTGGGTTGTGCAAGCGCTTCAGGCTCCTCTTCTAGCCCACCGTTGCCACAAACCTCTTTATCCACGAGATTGGGCGCAAGTGCGGAGAATGACGCATTTACTTGGATGCATATGCATTTATTCATCATGATTGAACCCTGACACGAAAACTCTCATCCGTTTGTGTCATAGTATATGAGGCCCTCGGTCTCGATTATCCTTAGCACTAATTCAGTTGGAATACAATTCTCACCCATTTCCTATTCTATGGGAACTTCTCTTCGCCTCTCGAGGGTTTCTTTATCTAATTTGAAAAGCGGGGGCAACTATGACATGACTACCAACCTCATTGTACAAAGAAATAAAGCAACATGTGAAGTACATTAGTAGAATTGACTTGCGAATTAACGAAATCTCGCCATGTCTTCAAGAATAAGATGCAAGAGCATATGGTATGACGACCTTGTCTGTACTATTCTCAATCCTTCATTGTCAACAACCAAGAAAAACATGTTGGTACTTTTTGAAAACTATAATCTTGCTTCGAGTTTTGTATGTAGCCACGCGCAATCAGTGTTCGTTATTCATTATGATCTTTATTGGTAAGGACGGATATGGTAATAATTATACATTACACGCAGCCGGGGTGGGTGCTCCTTCTCGTCAGTCTTCGCCGTGATGAGAGGCTTGTGTTATTATGACGTCCCATGCCGTGATTAGTATACGTCTATAATGGCATGTCTCTCTTATAGCTCCTTGGTCCACTTCGATTGCGCTTCGCCGATTCCTTGGTGATGTGAGCATGGGGTTTTTGCAACTCGTCTAGGTTGTTCTCTCCATGGCGCTCTTGGTTCCTAATGGTACTTTTGTGGTGTTGAGCGCATGATGGATGTGCTCATGCTGTTCATATGTTGCTTGTTATGTCCTCGTTGTGCGAAAAGTTCCGCACGCGTTTTCGTTTCACCACCTTCATTAAGCCCTTTTTCCACCGCTTTTGAAAAACAATACATCGAAATTACCTGTCGTACATGAATGAACTAAGAGGCACGGGGATGAAAGAAAGAGGACAACAACTACAATAATGACAATGATACAGTTATATTTATATACTTATTAGTTTCACAATATTTACACAATTCATGACTACGCGATAAATGAAATTACGGTATCCGTTTATCACTCTAAATTAGTCTTGCTCGCAGGCCTAACAACGACTAGCACGGCGTAGGCTTATGTGTTTTTTTTTTTTTTACTTCTCTATGAATGGTTATGTCCGTATGAAAAATTTCGTTTGTCGAGCTACTCTTGTTCCTTTTCGGCGTTGTTTGAAGGATATGTGCGGCGATAATTTCATGCAACGTCTTTCTGCTGCACTTCATGGTACTTATTTGGGTTTCTATCTCCGCTACGCTTTGCAAGAGGGCAGTGCTGATGTTGTGGCATGCCTTCCTGTTCCTCGGGCTTAGGTGTTTCCCTCCTTTCTTCTTTTTGCTTGGTGGTATCCCCTGCCTTTCTTGTAAGAATATTTTATGCTTCTCTATTACTGGCGGTGGATTCCACTGGTCACCCTTGCTCTCTTGATGGCCCCCTCCCTTTTTATTTCCCTGCTGAACACGTTCATATAGTGCTCTTTGTAATCAAACATCCACTCGTACCGTAGTCGGTAATATCGCAAGCGAGTACATCAGATACACAAATTCATCTTATTAGCGTTCCTCGGGTTTTTTCCTCTTTTCTTCTTTTTGCTTGGTGGCCTCCACTGCTTTTTCTTGTAAGATTTTTTTTTCTTATTAGCGTTCGAGCAGCAGCAGTAATATTCAAAAGCAGTGGCGCGGCATGTCGCGGGACCCTCGCACTCACTCATCCGCCGCTGGCCACAGAATCTTGGAAGCTGCCTGGGCGAGAAAGAGAAGTTTCTTACAGGGCGTTCAGTCAGCCTGGGGAGGCCTTTAGGACGTGTGGGGAGCAGGGAGGCAAGACATCGGGGCGCCGAGACGCGAGCCGCTGAAAGCACCGAGATTCCACGCTCGCGGTAGTCACGTGACACGCGCCGCGCAGTCGTGGGCCGTGGCGAGGTAGTCTCGCACCGGCAGGATGCCGAGCACGCGGCCCTCAAAGGTACGACGCTGCTCCCAGGGAAGAGACCAGATCCGGGAAAACAGTCGCACCCAGCGGCTGTTCGTGACAAAGTCTCGCGAACGTGTCATCGGCGGGTGCGACATGTGGGGCTGCCGTCGCGGGGCATGCGACGGGCGCGTTGAAAGAGTGACGGTACAGCCATGTCGCGACGGAGACGTAGCTTACCTCACTTGAGGGCCACTCGCTACTGGCTTTCCTTCGGTCAGCGGGGGTGCTGTCTCTCCGTTGTCGCGACGCAGACCGGCAGGTGCCGGAAACGCAACGAGCACGTAGGGCGGTTTCCGGAGGCGACGGCGTCGCATCCTTGAGCCTCACAGAGCATTTCCACACGCAACAACTGCCCATCAATAACATCATCAACAATCCGATACGCATCAGTTCTTCCAAGCACATACCTCACGCCGCAGATATTCACAGATATTGAGCACAGCTCCTGTCCCACCCCCACCCCCACACCCACGGTACCCACAGCTGCGCCCCACACGGCGTCTCCCTTATTTTCTCTGACCAGCACAACAAACGCACAACCGTCGCGGAGGGAGGGTCTGTAGGTCGCGTTGTCCGCGGGTGTCCAAGGGGGAAGCGTGAGCGGGTGAGGGGAGGGGGGGGGGGGGTGAGGGGGGATATGGATTAGGAGTGTGGGTGAACAGCCGTAGGTAGCTCAGGCGCACCCCGTCTCCGCCAACTTTGTGGCGCCCTATGTCATGAAAAGTGTCATTCCATCAGAAGCCCTAATTTCCATCGCTCACCGCGCTCCTCTGACCCGCAGAACGTACCAACCAAGATGGCGACCAGCAAAAGACCTGATTTAGGGATGTCTATGACCGCTGACGACTCGCTGTTGCTGGTGAGTCTGTGCATGCCCGCGCTGTTGACCCCTCATTTGATTTTTTTTATTTGTTGGTTGGTTTGTTGGTTGGCTGAGCAATGTGGTGTGGATGCTGAACATACAGCCGACGCGAGAGGTGTTGAGGCCAGAGAACCAGCTGGAGCTGTCAGAGAAGGAGCTCGATGAGGAAATCGCAAAGATGCTGACGGCCAACAACCCCGCGGCGCCGAAGAACATTGCGCGATACGACCAAAAACTGCGCACCTTCAAATTTGAGCCAATGGTGGATATGAACATGGTGCGTGCGGCCCTTCACACGCACTCAAATGCATATTCTCTATCCCCTTCCCTCGGACTGCAGAGTTCCTTCGATCAGACAAGCAGTCGACTGTGCTTAGGCGCGCGTGCGTGTGTGCATTATATTATTATTCTGTGGGTTGTCAAAGTGTGTCTGGTTGTGTAAATGTGAAAGAGAGTGCATATTTGCGTGTATCGTCTGATATTTTGCGTGTGTGTATACGGTTTTGTGTGTCCGTGTGTGTTTGTGTTTAATGTCGGAAATTCGGAACCATTGTTTTCGCTAACTTTCATCAACAAATGCACACAGGTTCACTACAGCACGGACGGATGGCTACTGCACAACAGCAGCGACGAGGCCAAGAAACAAAACGACCTGCAGAAGCTTGAAGCAGAGCTGACAGCAAAGTTTCAGGTCATTGCCCTCGACAGTGGAACTACATATGCATTCGTTTCGCAATTAAGCGAACATTAACCACATTTAAGAAGTGAATGACATTCAATCAAACACTCACTTACCTGCCTGTCGCATTGTTTGCGCTAGTGTGTGCGTGTGTGTGTGTGTGTGCGTGTGCGTGTGCGTGTGTGTGTGTGTGTGTGTGTGTGTGTGTGTGTCTGTGTGTGTCTGCGCGTGCGTGTGTTCGTTTCTCGACGCCGTAGAGTGTTGAATCAAATTGGCATTTGGTGATTGCGATACAGGCGGAGTTGGCAGCGGCGGCCGAGAAGGAGAGCGCGGGGGAGTCGAGTGAGCCGCCAGACGACTCAAAGCAGCTGCGCAACAGTTTTAATTACAGTGATCGCGCGGCGCAGACCTTCAACTCCGGCTCCAAGGAGCGCGAGACGATGACGGAGCCGCCGCCCACGGCGACGCGGGAGGGCAGCTGCAGCCAGTACGAGATCTACGACGAGTACGTGCAGGACCAGCGGCGGATTAAGCACGAGGAGGAGGTGCAGAAGGCGAAGACGGCCAAAAACAAGGCGGGCAAGGCGGCCACCCAGGAGACGCCGGGACCGGCGGTGCAGGAGGAGCAGCAGGTGGCGCCCCTTTCTGTCTAATCGGGGCGTGCGTTTTGCCTGCCAGGACGGACAGCTTACTGGCTGGGCGAATTGTTTGATATTTACGTGATCGTGTGAATGTGTTTATTTGAATATTCGTTTTGTGTCTGGAATTGTTTGCGCGAAACAACATTTTCCCTTCGTTTTCTCACGAAATGTTTTGTTGCTTATTTTATTAGTCGGAAACCCATTAATTGTTTGCTCATTTGTCTATACGATCATCCGACAAGCTATGAAAATACTTATTCTTTTGTTCGACCCTTCCTTATTTCAATAACTGTTTTTGGAGAGGGACTTTAATGCATTCGCGCACATTTCCGCCTTCACGAGCTGTCTTGTTGAATTTGCGTTGGAAATGGACTTTGCATTTTATGCTTTCCGTAATTTGTAATTAGGTCTATTGCTCACCAGTTTGGTGTGTATGGTCGTATGATACATTTGTCACTGCTTGTATTTGCGCTTGTCATAATGTTGGCATTCTATGGTCTTTTCTCTTTCTGAATTTTGTGTGAATACATTTGTGTGTGTGTGCACAGAATTTGTTCGAGGGGGAGAACGTCTCGCGCGCTCTGCAGGTGCTGGAGCGCACGGTGAACCAAAACTCCTTCAACGACATCGCGCAGGACTTCAAGTACTGGGACGACGCGAGCGATCAGTTCCGGGAGGGCGAGGGCACGCTGCTGCCGCTGTGGAAGTTTTTCACCGACAAGGCGAAGAAGAAGCACATCACCTCCATCTGCTGGAACCCCGAATACCTGGTACCCGCCCCCGCCGCCCCACCAATGCACCCCCAACTCAAAAACACCCTACCTACTTTATATAGTCTTACTCTCACACTTAAATCATCCTCTCTTTGCACACACACAAGCACACACACAAGCACACACACACACACACACACACACACACACACACACACACACACACACACACAGTCGCACACACCGTCGCACACACACGAAACACATTCTCATTCGCACACACCTCCGCTCCCCACTTCCCACACACACGCAACCATGTCTTGTCCCGCTCACCATCTCAACTTCGTTAGTCTCAACATAGTTCTCAACATAGTCTCAACATAGTTAGTTCTCAACATAGTCTCAACATAGTTAGTCAATGTAGATATGAAAAGTCGGTCTGTGAATCCCTCAGTCAGGCACCTGATAAGCCAATCCCACTCCTGATTGAGAAGCGCATTAACACAAAAATCATTCACTCATTCGGCCAATGGAACAGTCGACCATCCAACCCTCCGTAAACAATCGGTCACCAATCATTCAGAGTTGGCCCATTGAGGCAATGCGTGGATGAATGCATTCATGAGCTGATGACCGAATGACTAATGTGTGTGGATGAATTATTGGAAGTTATTTTGGTATCTTCTAAAGAATAGATAAGTAAATGAGTGAGTGAATGCTCGAATGATTGGATGAGTGAAGGACGAACGAATTATTGATTTAGTGAATGGATGAATGACCTATCAAGCAACCGACAAGGATATCAAAAATAAGCAGCCACCCGCATGATGAGCCCGCCCATCGACTGACCGCCCGCCCTGCCGCCGCGCAGGACATGTTTGCGGTGAGCTACGGCAGTTACGACTTTATGAAGCAGGGCAGCGGGCTGGTGTGCATCTACTCGCTGAAGAACCCTAGCCACCCGGAGTTTACGTTTCAGACGGACAGCGGCGTCATGTGCTGCGACTTTCACAAGGAGAAGAGCAACCTGCTGGCGGTGGGGCTCTACGACGGCACGGTGATGGTGTACGACATCCGGAACAAGAGCGCCGCGCCCATCTACCGCTCCACCGTCAAGACGGGGAAGCACACGGACCCGGTGTGGCAGGTGTTTTGGGCGGAGGACGAGGCAGGGAAGCCGCAGAGCTTTCTGAGCGTCAGCAGCGACGGGCGCGTGACGATGTGGATGCTGAGCAAGAGCATGCTGGAGTACCAGGACGTGCTGGAGCTGAAGATCGAACGGGACGAGCCGCCTGCGCAGGGTGGAGCTGGGGGTGGTGGGAGTGGTGGTGGTGGTGGGGAGGAGGAGGGTGAGGAGGGGGCGGAGGAGGCGGCGCTGGGAGCGCTTGCCAGCGGGTGCAGCTTTGACTTCCACAAAGAGACGCCGCACCTGTTTGTGGTGGGCACCGAGGAGGGCTACATCCACAAGTGCTCCACCGCCTACAACAGTCAGTACCTTCAGAGCTACGACGGGCACCAGATGGCGGTGTACAGCCTCAAGTGGAACCACCTCCACACCCACGTCTTCCTCTCCGCCAGCGCCGACTGGACGGTGAAGCTGTGGGACGCCAAGTCGCCCAAGTCCATCATGACCTTTGACCTGAACAATAGCGTGGGTGACGTCGCGTGGGCGCCCTACTCCTCCACCGTCTTTGCGGCAGTCACGGCGGACGGTAAGGTGAACGTGTTTGACCTCAACGAGAACAAGCATGAGCCGATGTGCGAGCAAAAGGTGGTGCGGAAAGCCAAGCTGACCAAGATCGCCTTCAACCCCAAGTACCCCGTCATCCTGGTGGGCGACGACCGCGGCTGCGTGACCAGCCTCAAGCTCAGCCCCAACCTGCGCAAGACGAGCGCGCCGTATCAGGACCCCGACACCGGGAAGACGGTGGACAACAAATCGCAGGAGGTTAAGAAGCTGGACGCCATCATCGAGATTGCGCTCAAGAGTGTGTCGCCGGAGGAGCCCGAGGCGTCGCCCACCGCGGCGTAGGAGGGTCGCAGCTGCACTGCAGTGACTGGATTGATGAGCGCGGGTGGAGAGGGGGGCACGAGGTTGGGCCGGTTTGGGACCACACCGCGGCGGGAGGGGGGCCGGGGGCGGTGTCGGGGCGACGGCTCTGAGCGTGTGAATTACAGTTTGTGGCGGGTGTAGTCTCTTAGATTGGCGGGTGCGGAGGGAGGCGATGTGTGACATTGGCGTGTAAAGAAGTGCGTTGTTTCGCGCTGTTTTAAGTTTTACATGGGCCGTCGTTGTCTCGGTCGCCACTTTCACGACAGCAACATCGAATTCACTACCCATTCAAGACTTTGTAGCCAACACAAGACTTATTGTTTACACTGTGTTCCAGCTCTTCAACCGACAGAGCTATTGCGTCTCTGGACAGTTGTTTTTGAAATGAGCGCATTATAGTGTGACCTGCTTTGAATAGTCATTCTGAAAAATACATTTCTCGCTCTCAATTTGCAAAGGGAGACACCGACTATGTTTTGGTGCCTGCGGCGGCCGACATATGTTTTTGTTGCCATTCACTTTGAAATCGTTTTGTAGTGTTGGATGACTGTCCACTTCCCGACAAAAAGACAATTCGATGTGTGAGGTGCTGCCGTTGGCCACAGGTGTGGCGGTGGTGCTCACAACATTCCGTATTATGGGTGAATGTGATCAGACGCAGCGCAGGTGAGGTAAAGTAGCAACAGCAACTCGTAGTGCGATTCATTCGAAGCGGCGATGGGTTGGCTCTCGAAGTGAAAATGTTTTGTATATTGGCTCCAAATTATGTTGACTGCAGATGGAATTAATTCCATGATTTAACAGTGCTGCGGGTTTCAATACGGTTGCAAACCGTGACACATTAGTCAACTGTTATTCGAGTCGGCGGCCCGGGACTCACTGACAGTCGCTGTGGCGACTGATGACCTACCATGCAGCAGGTTTCTAGCACACATTCAAGTAAATGGTTTTGATGTGCGGCGACTGATGGTGATGAGTATCAGCTATATCAAATAGTGTTATAGAGAAGTAAATTATAAGGGCTGCCATTATTCATCGCTGGGAATAACGACGGCAAATCCAGGCGGTGTGCTGCCAGCAGTCGAATATGGGCTGAATCCCCCTGTCGAGGGTGGGATTCACTCGCAAAGATGAATGCGACTTAGAGGCAAAGTGCAGAAGATATTATGGACGCGGCGACGTCCGTTCTGGATAACTCGAAGTAGGGCGGGCTCGCGTGGGTGTCGCACACCTGTAAGACGCCGGAAAAGAACTCAGTACCAGACTCAGTATTCTGTTGCGTCGGAAACTGCATTCACACAGCCATCGAACTACCCGCCGGCAGATATCGGGAGCACTCGCCGACAGTACGAATTGATAGTATCCCCGATGATTCGATACCCGCCTCTAGCCCTGTTATCACCGTTTCTTGGCGTGGAAAGAGACGGGAGTAGGGGGGGCTCACCCCAGCGAGGTGGTCCTCGATATTCCACAGCGTCTCGACGCAAGGCTTCAAATTGCGCGAAGCGACCCACCGCGCATCCAGCTGCTTTGGCACGAGTCTGAAGGAGGCCACAGTAGAGGCTCGTCAGCGACTGCATTGCCGGATAAGTACAATGGAAAGTAATTCAGACAAACAACGTTGGCTGTCAAATGAAATTTTTGGCAGTGCACGCATATAGTTCGACGACTATCGCAGGTTCTCTTATTTTTGCCACGAACAGCGAGCATTTATAATAGCCTCTGACTCGCCTTGGGTTAGATGTCTCGACGGTGTCGGAAACGCCAGGGAGGCCAGAGTAACCTCCCGTTGTCTCGGTACAGTTAGTACAGGCATGGCGGGCGGCCTCGGCAGCGGCGGCGGCTTGCACAGCCGGCATCTCTGCTTCGGTCGGGAACTTCTCAGCCGCGAGGCGGTTCATCTTGTGGACCAGCAGGCGGGTGGAGTTCAGCTCCACCGTGTCGGCTCCCGACGGCGGCAGCGACTCCGTCGCTGGCGGTTCGCTCAGTATGAGCCGCCTCTCCGCCGCTGTTGTGGCGGGCTGCTGCCGGGCCATGGAAGAAGTAGTGGGCTCGACGAAGCGAACACCACTCGGCAGAGCCTTTGGCTGCTTCATCATCGCCGGTGCCATGGGGGGCCTTTTGCTCGCTTTCCCGGCAACTTTCTGCGTGACGACAGTCCGTCCCGCCCGCACTACACGGGTCGCAGGTAGAGCATCCGCGGAGCTTGCGGCTGCTTCAGCATCCTGCCGATGATACGGCGGCATCGCTCCCGAGACCTGTAGCAGCGCGATACACAACGAGGGTCAAGAATACTACATCAACCCTACTGTTGATTCCGTTTATGTTCAATATCAAGTTCAGAAAGTTGCTGGATGAGAACCAAAACAAAAAAGACAACAGAACTCTGTGGTATCAGCAGTCGTGAAGCGACTATGTGCTGAAAGTGGCAGCAACTGGAAATGGAGAAAGGAAAAAGAATTAAAGAACGAACAGGTCGTGTGGTGTCGCTACCCGAACTGATGCAGGGTCGCGCTCCAACGCAGGGTATCCAGTGTCAGCATCAGTCCGCCGCTGGGGTGTCCCTTCCTCCATAGGCTCGCCCTCTGGGATCACACTGAAGTTCAAGTAGGCGGTTGGCATAGGCGCGGGTAGGCTGGCGATAGTGCGAGGCTGCGGCGCGACGCCAAGCC
Organism: Tetraselmis chui; assembly: GCA_026401115.1. NCBI lineage: Eukaryota > Viridiplantae > Chlorophyta > Chlorodendrophyceae > Chlorodendrales > Chlorodendraceae > Tetraselmis > Tetraselmis chui. The sequence goes on from JAPMLY010000478.1 coordinate 77,858, forward strand.
GAGGCTCTTCCACCTCTTCTCCCTGGACGCCACGCGCACTCCACGGCCCAACTGGGCGACCTGCACGTGGCCGCCCCTCATCGTCCTCACCATCATCACCCTCGCTCCCCGGCACACCTGCGATGGCTTCGCCTGGTGGGCGGCTACTAAGGAGGGAGGCGATCCGGAGCGGGTCGTTCGCCGGTAACCCAAAGTCGACATCCATATCGGCTTCGCCACCACGCGCACTGAATCGACTAGGCAGCACGAGTGGAGGTCCTCTAGTGGGGGCGACGAAAATGAGGCGAGGTATGGGGCCGATGGTGGCGCCGGCGGGATAGTCTTCGGCGGCCACAAACTCCAGATTCAGCGGCGCTCCACGCGGCACGCGCACGGTCTGAAGTTTAACCCCAGGGAGGGAGGGGAACACGTGCGTTAGAGTACTATGTCGGACAAATATATTGACTACTGTAGAATAAGTCGTATATGCAGTGGAGCGGAACGGGAAGTGGAGAGCGCAACCACTGGGTGGCACATACCTCCCTGCAACGCCAGCCAGTGGTGTCGTAAACTCGCGCAAGGCCCTCGCTGAGGTCGTTCAGGTTGGGTAGCATTTGCTGCGGCGCGTGACTCGGGCCAGCCACGCCCACCGCGAGCACGGAGCCGTCAATACTAAACGCCAGCGTTCGGATAGGGACACCGCGCGAGGTGTGGTCGACGCACACCTAGCGTTCCGAGGACACCAGCGAAAAAAGCACATACCAAACATCGATGTTACCGAGCTTGGCAAGCTGTCGCTAGGCGTAGCAAAGACAGCGGGCGAGAAACGAGCAGCGCAACCTAAAAGCGTCGACAAGCATTTTCATTGATTTGAACAGGTGCTTGGAAAATGGATATGAATCAGAGAGGCGCCGAAAAGGACGGACTACCGTACCTGCGTCATGAAACTGCCACCGCCCTCCAAGCACGGGTCTGCCATGCACATCCAGGCGTACAGGCCGCCATTCTCGGTTCCGGCGGCGATGACGGTAGGCGGTTCGTCCGCCGAGGCAATGCGGCCGCCGCAGCAGGGGAGGGGCGGCGGTTGGCGGCGCCACGGCAGCAGCGCAGGGCCGCTCTGCAGGCTGCGCAGGCCGTCGAAAGTCTGCAGCGCGGTTACGGCCGAGGAGCAGGCGACGGATAGCGAGTGCGTCATGTTGAGACGCCCGCTGTTGGTGTCCCACAATAACAGGGTCCCGTCACGGCCGCTGCTGACAAGCTACACCACATCGAGGGCGAGGAAGGAGCAGACGGCAGCCAACAAAGCAACGCACACTACGTTAGCTCATTTCCAAACTGTTGCCGATAAGGCAGTCGTCATGACCAGCACCAGCGCGTGTCCGTTAACTGGGCAGTTGTCGAGCGTGCGGGCTGAGACTAAAACTGAGAGACAGGGGGGAAGACTGTCACCAACCCAAATCCTCAAAACCACGAGTGATTGCTCAGCCATAACCAAGCATCAACCGGCTTCACAGTATCTTTCTCTCGGAAATGGGACGGCGAAGACTATGGATGGATACTTTATGCATTAACATTATTTATGCATTATTATGCATTAACACCTCAACACCCCCCTTCCCCTCACACACAGACAAAAAGTATGTCCTTGCAAAGACAAGGAAACTCACATGGGCAGCATGACACCAAGCAGAGAGTGTTATTTGCGAACCAAAGCATGGATGGATCCGTCAGTGGAGTGCCGGTGGGAAGGTTTCTGACCTTTTTGGAGCCGAGGAAGGCAATGACGGTGACACCGCCACGGTGAGCGCCCTCCCGTCCCCCTACCTGCTGCCCCGTCACCATACTCCACAGCTTCACCGCCCCTTGCTCACACCCCGTCGCCACCTGCTCCCCATCACTCCGAACCTCGAAGCAGGATAGAGAGCCTGCGAGCCGTGAGCAGCTCTGTCAAACGAAAGACAACCTCCATTACACGCACACACACACACACACACACACACACACACACCAATTTCGGACATATCGCCACATACTCTATACAAATGACGCCACTACAAAGACATATTTAGTTTTGAAACAAGCTCACTGTGTTTACGAGCCCCCCCACACAATTATGTTTCACGGATCGAATTGGTTTCCTTTTACTTCCTTACTCCTTAATGAGGAAATAAATCACAGGCACTCTTATAAAATGTATACCCAGATTCATTAGAACGAATCAAGGCCTTTGTCACAGCTTCGCCAACAAGGACAACACGCAATATCTTACGTAGAGTCCATTCTCTTTTCTAGAACGCTAGTTGGTGCACACATACAACAACTAACCCGCGTTGGCTGTGTGCTCCCCTGGCCTGGAACTCAGCCTGGCCATGCTCCCCCATGACTCAGACACTGAAACGGATAAAGTTTTAGACCGAAATCAAATTAGGTATGCACACAACAACTTCATCGGAATCCTGTCAATTGCTACCTTCATTGCCCCACAACCCAAAACTTTCGCTAAATGAGCCGTCTAAAGTGCTCCTGGGGGTGCCATACCTGAGTGCGACCCAAAATGATACACCGCCTCGCGGCGCCCCTCCACCAGCGGCAGCCGCACATACAGCAGTTTGTTGGAGTTCGCCCGGCAAAGGAGCACCTCTCTGTCAGGGCTGCGCGGCAGAAAGGAAAATCCCAGCCAGGGGCTCCGGACAGGCTGCCAATCCTCCCCTACACCCACCACAATCCAGCACACAATGACGAAACGACGGCTGAGAGGATTGTCTGCTGCTGCGTGATACGATGAATCGTGAAAATACTGGATGCACAGGTGAGGAGATAGGAGGTCGTGCTTAAGTTGCCTTCTGCCCCAGACGATTGGCACGTGAGCAGCTCAAAGCTGGCTGCCACCACCGCTCTGCCGCCCTCGCCAAGAAACAGGTAGTGCAGCAGCCCAGAACTGTCAACAGCGCCGGCGTAGGCGCTGTGGTTTGGGTCCACCCTACGCGTGCAGTGCACAGAAGCAACAGGTGAGCGCACTGCACTGCTTCCCTTCCCCCACGAAGGTTGTGTTCCCACGAGCCCTGCTGAGCCCTGCTCATCAAGATACCGACTCGCTGGTTGTGGGCTCCAGTCTAAAGCGAAACAGGGTTAGTTAGGGTTTGAGTTTTGGTAGCTGTCAAAGGGAGGAAAGTACGCATGGCCCCGCTCCCGTGAGTGGCTCCCCTCGTCGCAAAGTGCAGGGGCGCTGATAGGGAGGCCCGTGTTATGTAATTGTCTTTGCTGCGCTACGCTGTCGTACACGCAACCTTTCCGTGCTAAAACGCCGCGCCGCGAACGAAACGGCGTCGACAGCACCACATCGATTCCCGGAAGAAGTTGTGCAACATCGCAGGGAACGGAAAGGCGGGCGGTGCCGCTCACCCCCCGCCCATGTAGACATCATAAATTCAATATAACGATGTTATCGATGTGAAAGTGTTGGGGAGTCCCGGAGTGCCGCGCTGTCACCTTGCGCATGTCGTCGCTGTGCGGTCGTCAAAGGTCGCTGCGGGTTGCACCAGCGCCAAAGCAAGTTGCGCCTCGCCGCTGCTGGCCATGTCTAGGTCGCCTTCGCCGCCGCTTCACAGAGTTTACCTACGCCTTGATAAGATCTACTCCTCGAGCACGACAGCTTGCGCCGGCCTATAGCGAGTGGTGTGATTGTGGCTTGAGGCGAGGGCCGGTTGGATGTCGTTGAACTGACGAGTGGCGACCACATTTGGTCAACGCGGTGATTCTCAGTCGATAGTGCGCGTGGATGGGCGAACTTGTCGAATAAAGCTGCTTGTAAACAATCTTCGATAATCTTACATCTATCTGAATCACGATAAACTAGAATTGACGAAAACGCCGAATAATTACAGGACTTTGCCACCATCCGCGAAAGATGACATAATTACAGGACTGAAGAGACGGAAGAGAATAATCCGAAGAGAAATAAGGGGGGGGGGGGGGGGGGGGGGGGGGGGGGGGGGTAACAAACATGCCTAAAACAACGGTTGTTGTGCTCCGCTCCCGCTTCCGGGCAACCTTGTTGTAGGGGGGCAACAATCTTACCTTGTTGATGATCTTGGCGCTTCATCCACACTTGGTACGCCTTCGATCTAAGATGTTCATGACTACATACTACCCTTCCCTTTCGGGGATGCATATTTATAATGGCCGGTTGACTCCTCTTACTACGATCGAGCTTGTTGACCGGTTGTAAATAGTAATGGCCGTTTTAACGTTTTCCGGACCACTATTTGGGCGGTGTGCGTCGGGAGTTCATACATACACCGTCTCTCATTGGTTCAATATTGCACCGATACTAACCTAAAAGACGCACCGCCTCATCACCTAACACAAATACGCCCCCCTTGCCAACGTACTCCGTGATCATTGGCTTTGAACCGAAGTTGGAAATACCCCTATCGTCATTAGCTGCGCGGGCACCCCCCACACGCCTTTGCCCTATCCAACATCAACTTTCTCAAATGTTGCACCCGTGTGGCATTTTGCCTCTCAAAGCTATCGGATGACACAAATCAATGATGCTCCTCCTTGTCAATGCACGAGGAAATGTAGATCGGAAGATTGAAGATGTTAACTATTCATAGTTAACAATTAAATGTTATTGTAAAGAGAATGTTAAACAATGTCAAAATCTTTGTCGTCTCGTTCCACCGCATTAGGCTTCAATATGTCTTGACCATTTAGCTCCCGCGTCTTCTTGCATGCTCCTCGTGCCTTGCGTTAGGCCTCTCATAACGGTCTCAACACTTTGGCGACGTAGCATGTCTGCCTCGGGAAATCAAACCATAGCGTCTTATACCATGTTAAATTACATATGCGTAATGCACGTACCGGGAGGTACTTGAAGTACATTATCGTACGTTGTCCTCGAGTTGTAGCGGTGGCGACGCAACTGCATGTACGTCCTTTCGATGGAAGAGTACGGATCTAATTACCCCCGTCCTATACAGAGCGAAAACCCACGCGTGCCGCGTGATCATGTACGTTTTTTGTACGTGATGTTACAATTTTCACGTAGAAATACACCACGCGACCACGCGTGCCTTCCGTGACACGTAACGTGCTGTCACGGGCACGCAGAGGCCGTGTGACAGGCACGCGTGGTCCTCCGTGCCCGCGTGGTCCCTGTGGCCCGGGTTCTAGTGAAACCTTCGTCACCCAACCCCATGCCTTACCGCCACAATCACCACGACTCCCTGAAAATCAGCGCAAAATAAACTTTAAAATGTAAGGGCTTTAATTAACTTCCCCTCTTTCACCCGTCGGTCGCCGAATTGGGGTCGGACGGAAGTGATCGGTTGTCCGCGCGGCGGCGCCCGCCGCTACCGTGCGGGCCACCGGCCGGCGCATACTCCCGACGCGATCTTTTGGAATCTTGCCTAGGTTAACAATAAATAATTAAAAAGTTGCACAATATGTGCTTCCAGGGGATACACGGGTGGATAGTTAGTGAATAATAATTATGTTGTCGCTTGTTGAAAGTCATGTAGTAGAGCGCGAAGCAAGACAAGGTGCGGGAATATATGGTTAGAGGCAAACGGTGGCGCTACTAAAATGCTAGCGATAATGGTAGGATTCTTTCGCCATCGCGTGCCTCCGAGCCATCATGGCATACTAGCTAGTCGCTAGCGGTAGTTGCGCTGCTAGATCAGGTCAACATCATAGGCGACCACGCGTGTTCGTGCCTCCGTGCCCACTTTGTCGTATAGGACGGCAAAATCGACACATTTGAAACTGTACTAGTACGACAAGAAACGTACAAAAGTGACAACGCGGCACGCGTGGTTTTTCGCTCTGTATAGGACGGCCCTTAGTAACGAGTAGTTGTGCTATGTCATGCATTGTACTCTTACATGAAAGTACCCGTCACACTCGTACCCTCCCCCTCTTGACGGATCAATGAGGCCAACTTTTCAGCTGACCTCACGCGGTAATCTTGAAGGATTTTACGTCGACCTTCGAGCGGCTTGATGCACGCAACCGAGATGTGCGAGATGTCGAAGTCGTCGTCGTCGTCCTTTGGCGTCGTAACCAGGACAACTTGATGAAGAGAAGTTGTAGAATAAGGTCCTAGAAATGAAAATAGAAATGATTTACAACAATACCATCAAACTAGACCGGATGCTTTCTAAAGGCTATAAGTTGCTCATCCACTTAGGACACGATAGCTACACCTGCTACTACCGATCAACATCAGTCCATTCCCGCCGACGCGACCCTAGCGACGGAGGGTGGTAAGGCGGCCCCTGAGCCACCTATCGACCTGCTTGACGACGAACCCGACCCCTCCGCGTCCGATTTCGTCGACTTCGCCTAGTACAACGGGGTCATCCCGGCCGGCCTCGAACGTCCCCCTCGCGACGTCGAGGAGCCACGTCTGTGGACTCTCACGGACGACACTGCCCGAGCTCTAAGCGACAAACGCACCCAATCGGCATACGACGAATACCTACACATCGGGTGCTATGCCTTCTTCGACAGTTGCGCCAATCCTCTATAGTCTAGTCGGTTGGATACACGGCTCTCACCCGTGAGACCCGGGTTCGTTTCCCGGTGGAGGAACCAACTCGGAACTCCCACGCTTCGAGGCCTGCGGTGCGTGGGAACGAGCGTACAACCCTCGCTACGTTTCCCGTATGTTTCCCGTATGCAAAAACCCGGATGCAACCAATGGCGTTTGATTATCGACCTTCGAGAACTCAACCGTTACTGCTCGACCTTCAACATGACATGCGAAACTCTCAAGCATCTACGTCATCTCTCTCGTCCTGGCGACTACTTCGTCTCCCTCGACCTCGCCGACGTGTACTACACCCTTGGCATCCGGGAGGAAGACCGAGACTTCTTCACGGTCAACTACCGTGGCACGCTATGGCGCCTCGCGTGCCTTCGAATGGGCTGGTCGGGCTCAGCTTACTACTTTTGCAAGCTCCCCCAGGTGTTCACAAACCACCTACGTCGCCCCCCTCCCCCTATGCCGGCGGCTACGCCCCTCCACTCTCGCCGGCCTACCAAGCGCTTCCTTCGAAACGCTCGATGGCGTGGGACCCGACTCCTCCCCTACATGGACGACTTTATGTTCTTAGCAGACTCTTACGAGGACGCCCTACTACTCCGACAACGCGTCCATGACTTGCTCGACAGCCTCGGCCTACAACGCAACCCAAAAAAGGGCGTTTGGATACCTACGCAAGTGGGCGACCATTTGGGCTTAGCCGTGGACCTATAACGCGGAATGTTTCGCGCCCCTCCCGCGAAACCCCAACAGCTTGCTCACCACGCCTCATCGCTGCTAGGTCGAGCAGCATCGAACGCCCGATGGCTACCCACACGACAGCTAGCGGCCTTCGCGGGGAAGGCCCAGTTCCTCTACCTCGCCATCGCCCCCGCACGGTTCTTTTTGCGCGAGCTCCACAACGTGTTAGCCACACGGGTTGGTTGGGGAGGACGCGTCCGCCTCACCCATCAACTACGCCGCGACCTCGAGTGGTGGCGCACGGTTCCCACACAACACAACGGCCGGTCGATCTACAAGACAATCGAGACCGCCTACCTCCACGCCGACTCAAGTGACTACGGTTGGGGGGCCGTGCTAAACGAGGACTCCAACTACCAAGCCCGCGGTTTTTGGACCGCTACCGACAGCCTCCAACACATTACGTGCAAGGAACTTCGAGCGGTGCGACACGCGGTGGAATCTTTCCTACCGCAGCTCCGAGGCCGGCAAGTCCTCCTACACGAGGACAACACGGCTGTGGTCGCCGCCCTCACCAAGCTAACCTCCCGGTCGCCCGTCATGATGACCGAGCTGCGGCGCCTATGGTTCCTCCTCGACAGCAACGACATCAACATCCGGCCGCGCTACATCCGCTCGGCGGCCAACATTTGGGCCGACACGCTAAGCCGCGAAATGGACTACGAGGACTGGCAGCTCAACCCCCGGATCTTCGACCACCTTCAGCGCCGGTGGGGCCCTCACATGATCGACAGTTTCGCATCAATGCTCAACGCACAACTACCCCGCTTCAACGCCCGCTGGCGAGACCCCATGTGCGAGGACATCGACAGCCTGCACCTCTCCGACGAGGCCTGGCGACGCGAAAACAACTAATGCAACCCCCCATGGTCGGCCCTCCCGGCCCTACCCGCAAAACTGGCTCAAGCTCAAGCCGCGGCTACTATCATCGCGCCCTTCTAGCCAAACAAGCCATGGTACCACGCGTTCGCCAGGTTGGCCACATAAACTTTACACTTCCTAGCGACCCGCGACCTATTCTTTCCCGGCAGGCTCGGCAAGCCCGAAGGGGTCGGACCTCCCGCGTGGAGCATCGTGGCCTTTCGGCTCTAACCCCTTCGTGGCTCTACACCCGACGCGGAGCGATTGGCCGGGCGCTTCGCCCGGACCGATTACAGGCTCATGTAAAGCGCGTGCCGCCTTTGCGTACATGACCACCTCGCTACTGCCTACGCCTCGGAACAGCACCGGCGCCCTGGTCCGCCGAACTGGCTGAAACTTTTCAAGACCTCCTAGGAACCGACAAGCTAGGTGTTACGACGGTCGCTATACTCAGCAACTCGCTAGCGCCCTCTACGTACGCCAGCTACGACAGCGCGCTACGGCAATTTTTCATTTTCTGCACACAGGAAAATATCGCCCCGCTACATGCCACCCCGGCCACAATGGTACGCTACACAGCGTGGTTAGCCCTGCTCGGGACGGTCGCCGCCGGCTCGCTGCAGCCCTACTTCTCGGCAGTTAATAAGTTCTTTCGCGACCACCAACGCCAACCTATTGCCGTGGGGGAGTTACTGGCTGACGCTAGACGTGGCCTCGAAATGCTACAACACCGCCTCACCCCTGCCACCTCGCGCCTCCCGCTACCTGCAGCCGTCGCCCTCGCCATCCTACTGGCCGCCGACACTCGACGCCGCACCCTCCCGTGGACACCTGCGACCCTTCCCTAGCTGCAACGTTTCATGGCCTGCTTAGCGATTTGCGTCAATTACACTTTTTTCTGCCGCGTAGAAACTGGCGCCCGCTGCCAGACAAGCGACCTAATTGTCGACAAACCTTCGCAACAAATATGTATGTTCGTACGAAAATCTAAAGGCGACCAGCGCCGCGACGCCGGCGACAAGCTTGTTATCGCTATCCCTGTCGCCGCCAACCCAGTCCTGGCTTACCTGCTCGACTACTACACGGAGCGCCGCGCCGCATTCTGCAGAAAATTCTACAACCGGCCACCCCCGCTCGCCTTCTGGAGCTTATCACCTGCTGAACCTTCCGCCGATTGGGGTGCCGCGTCCACCATCTCCGCCTGGCTCGCCCTCGCCCTCCTCACAGTCAACACGTCCGCGCCCGCCGGTTTTAAATGGACATCGCACAGCCTACGGAAAGGCGCGGCGTCCGCTGCCAGGTGCATCGGCGCGCCCCTCCCCGTAATCAAATATATGGGTGGCTGGGCCAAGAATAGCTCTGTGACCGAAGGAAAATACATTGACCCAACCATGACCCCAACACCTGTTGCTTGGCGGTTCTTCGGCTGGCTCACTCCGTCCCCCCCGCAACACTAATTTTGTCTGTGCAAGCCTTTGGCTTTAGGTTACTGGCAATACGTGCCCTAGGGTAAATGGTCATATTAATTTGAATCTAGATGTTTGCATATCCAATTTCCATGTGTACGGGACAGTAACACTAGCGGTTACTGGCACCGTTAAAAGGCGGCGCGTCGCACCTGCAGGGTAACCGCCTCGCCTTGCAGTTAGACGTAGCCAACGACCAACGACTTCCCCAACGGTCAGCTCTAGCTAGCCCGAGCCTTACAAGCCGTAGCTAGCCACGAGCCTAGGCTCTCTCTGCTTTCGCGCTCAGCCAATCTAGGCTTCGCGCGAACCCACCCACCCATCCCTATAATCTTGCGCTAATCGACCCCCAGGCCCTGCCTGTGGGTGTTTTTTGGCCAAATTGTAAGCAAGCTAAAATCTTTGGCAAAACTTGCCCTAGGGTAAACCCCATTGGTGGAGAGTTTATATATTTTCAAGTTACGTGGGGGGCAAGCCGAAGGGGGCTTTTGTTTCCCCTCCCACTTTCCCTGTCCGTGCTCATCTAGTTTTTCTTGTAACCAATTATCCGTGGCAAGCCGAAGGGGGGGCCGACTATCCAGACATAGCTGCACCGCTAGGCTCAGCTGGTCGACCTACTATTCAGGAAACCTTTCACCAGTAAGGATTTTTAGTAATTAAGTAAGTAAGTAATTAGTAAGGATCCTTAGTAATTAATTACTACCAGTTTTTTAAAAGAAAAAAAAGTGGAGCCCACCAAGCAAAAAGAAGAAAAGAGCAAAAAACCAGCGGTTGACTTACTAATCAACACAGTCTTTAGGAATACATGTAATTTATCTGCTGCAATTTCTCTGGTTGTATCTTTTGCAGTTTTAAATGCTAATGGATTACAGGAAAACGAGATGAGCACGGACAGGGAAAATGGGAGGGAAAACAAAAGGTTTCTTGCACTTTTAAATACTCAAAATTATACATCAAGAAAAAGCAGCGGAGTAAAATTTTACTCCGCTGCTTTTGAAAAAGAAAATGCTACAAAAAAAAAAGTAAAAAGAAAATGCTACAAAGGTTTGTGCACAATGTAGCATTTTCTTTTGTTGTGCTTTGGATTCCGTGATCCTCTTGTCACTCTTGCCCTCTTGTTTCCCCTCCCACTTTCCCTGTCCGTGCTCATCTGGTTCTTCTTGTAAGCAAGACAATGTAGTGCTTTGCTTTTGCTGTGCTTCGGATTCCGTGATCCTCTTGTCACTCTTGCCCTTTTGTTTCCCCGCCTCCCACTTTCCCTGTCCGTGCTCATCCGGTTCTTCTTGTAAACAATTTCTAGTGAAAAGAAAATCTACTTTACTTTTCCTATTGCCCTGTCTTATTTATACTGCCGAGGGATAGCGGCGGAGTACCTGAAGCAGAGGCAGGGACGCCGATATCCCTCATAACATCACAGAGCAGCAGGAATGTTGCTATACATACTGAGTCGCCGCCGCCGAATCAGCACCGCACTCCCAAATCGCTTGTTGGTGTCGGCCTTTTCCGTTCCACGTTTCGCCGTGGGGCACTTACCTGCTCCCACGCACTCGCTCGACTTCATATTCCCTCCCACCGGTACATAAACATCTTAAGCGCGTAACGGCGGGATCGTTTGGGCGCCCGCGATGGTGCCCGGCTGGTAGGCGGCAGGTGGTGCGTCCGTCAATGCGCGATCAGCGCCGTTCGGTGTCCACAAATGCGCCGCCCGGCTCGGCTCTGATGACAGTGACGGAGGTGGGGGTCGTATGAGCAGGCTTTGGCAAGGGCTGAAGGGCGGAGGGGGTCGTCGGCAAGAAAGCTATGTCTCCGGACACGAAACAGTCTAGAGAGGCCGTTGAGGGAGGAGGCGGGACAGCGGGGTCGCTTCACCATGCGCTGCTGGAGCTGCCGGTGGAGGAGTTTGTGGAGTTGCCGGGTCGACCCTCCGTTCTGTATCAGCTCAAGGACTACAGCCGGCATGCAGGGTACGAGCAGCCGGAGGATAGCGCGGTGTCGCGGAGCGAGGGCGCCAAGGCGTGTCGAGAGGAACTGCCGTTTTTGTTTCGAGCCTTCGAAGCTGGCCACCCGCCCCCGCCGGCGCCCGGCACCAAGGAGGCCGAGGCGCCGCGCGCCTCCACCATCCACGAATACTTAGACTGGACGGTCGCGGCGGCGGAGGCCAACGCACCCGACGAACTGGTACGCCTCACTACTTCCCATTCCATCGCCCCCTTTCCGTCACAACAGGCCACGCGCTCTCCCGTCCGAAGTGCAACCCAGACTCATCCACCGACACACACACACACACACACACACACACACACACACACACACACACACACACACACACACACACACACACACACGCATACGCACACACACACGTACGCACACACACACACACACACACACACACGTACGCACACACACACACACACGCACACACACGCACACGCACACACACACACACACACACACACACACACACACACACACACACACACACGTACGCACACACATACTATACACATATGTATATATAGAGACACCCAAGCTTACCCATGGGCAAATCAGCCCTCAACAGTAAACCCCCATTTCGCGCCTTCTGTTACACACTCTCATCTCTGCAACTGAAAGAAGCAAGCAGTATTTCCCTGGGCTCTATCATGCGGACGTCATGAGTAACGGAGGCCGCACTGCATTGTGGCAATTTCAGAGGGGAAGGGGGGGGTTGGAGGATTGAGCAGCAGATTGGACATGGTACTCTTCGACCATGTGCACCAATCGACACACCTATCTTCAATGTGCGCCGACGTTCCTCGGAGGTTGAAACTGTAAGCAATCAATGTAATTGCCACAATCCCCCCGCTTAAACACTAACGACAGAAATAATTTTGTAATCAAGAAAAACATCTAAGATAGCAAATCCACTTATCAAGAAATGCAAAATGAAATTGCTGCTTGATCTTCACGATGCACTGCCCGCTCCCACCGAGCCGGGTTGCCGACCGGCCTACGCCGCTCGACGTTCGCGAGGGGCGATGGGTTAGCCACATCTAGATTCCGCGTGACTTCGGTCTTGCCGGAGAAAGGAGGGGAAAGTGTCGGAATCGGGAACGGATAGTTACACGTAGATCGTGCCGGCCCCACGAGGGGGCCGGCTGTGGTGACTCGAGAAGTGAGAAGAGAGAGATGGTGGCCGGCGAAGAAACCGGCAAGGCCGGCCGACCGCCACTAATAGGGAATAGAGGACTGCTAATAGCACAACACTAAGTACTAGGATGACAAATAGCTACCTTGTACATAATAAGCACTAGGCAACGGGATGCTAGTGCTAACACCCCCCCTCAAGGTAGCCGAGGTCTTGACGTCGTCCTAGCTTGCGTAGAGGAAGGTGCCATCTTGGTCGAAGATATAGCGCTTGTAGCATGTGTCTCAAGCCGGGTAGGTGTAGCGACATGCGCTCACATGAATGTGCCGCTACCGGCGAGTTGCCGATATGAAGCGGTTCCAAATGTACTGCGTAATGTACTATTCTGACATGTAGCGGGAAAAACTGTCCACGGGCGAATTAGCCTACGCATGAGAGCGACCGGCGGGGAAGACGCAAAGCCAACATGGTGCGTGTAGACACGCAAAAGCATAGACGGGCGCTGCTCGTGTTGACTCCCCCCTTTCGCCGTGGGAAAGGTAAGCTCCCCGCTAAGTTAGGTGAACGTTACGGCTTTGCCTCGGGAAAAAACACTAGCAATACTAATTAAAGTACGCACGGGCCGAATTTTCGCGAGTCGGTTTTAAACAACTAGATCCGGTCGAGAGCATCGGTAGGCTGAAGGCTAGGTGAGACTGTAAGCTGAGTGGGGCGAGCGTGGCGTCGGGCGCTTTACACACGCTCTACTCCTTTTTACGTGGGAGATGGTAGGACAGTCGCGGACAACCAGCTCGAAGGCGAAGCGTGGTGTCGGTTGGACGATGAATTACTAGCGTGGCGCCGAGCGCTTTACACACGCTCTACTAATTTTACGGGTGCCCGCCGGCGGCGCAGCGGCGGCGGCCCCGGAGGGGGGTCCTCTCGCGGGCCCGTCGGCACCTACCTCTGCCTCCACGCGGTGGGCGCTGGTAACCCCGTAGCCGTGCTAGGCTTGGCGCGGTAGGGGGCTGAACGAGGTACCGACGGTTGCGATTCGCGGGAGCAGCAGCTGTCGGGAAGCCATGTACGGAGGGTTTTGGAAAAACATAATATCCGCACACCAGCACATGGATCTCCCGCTCGGCCAGTCCGATATGTATTTCAGTAACTAAATACTCACATATACTCTCTCGTCACGGCGGAACCGATGTCTGCGGACTGTTTTTTTGGCGAGGAAGGGTACGGACGGATCAGCGGTGGGAGGAGGGTGTTGGAGCTGGCGGCGGACATCTGGGAAGCAGCGCTAGGGCACGGCGCTCGCTAACAGCCGCCAGCCGTGCGAGACTTTTAAGTCTACCCTAGGGGCGAGGCCTAACGCTGCGCAGGACGGAGGTGGTCCGCGGTCGGAGGACCGGCACGGCCTGGCGGCGGCGATCCTTAGGATCGACCGCCGCCGGAAAAACCCGGTACGGGAGGCTTTTTGAAAAATATTCCCGTACCCAACATCTTTTGTGGTTCGGCGCCTCGATCCATGTGTCTGACCCACCCCTCCCCTAGTCGGTACCCGGTTATCGACAGGCCGCCTCATGCAGTGGGCTAAGGGTCATCGTGACGGCCCACTGCTCGTAAAGGCGGCCCCCTAACAACGTAAACCATCGGGGGAGGGTACGCCCGGTCACAGCGCGATCATATGGGTGTTGGAAACAGACGGAACAAGGACATGGGACATGATAACGTCTGGCACGGGGGCAGGAGAGCCAGCCGGACACCGTATAGAGCTTAGTTATTTTCTCATTACTGCCCCCGAAGGAGGAGGGAAGACTCGGCTAGGTGGCGCAGTGTGTCGGGAGGAGCACGTACTACTTCGGGCGGGGACGAGCACGGATCGAGACGGGACCGACGAAGATCGGAGCGAGGGGTTTTTTCACATGCCTTTCCCCCTAGCTCCGGCTCGACCGGAGTCGCACGGTACCCGAGGTCAAGCACGTTCGCATTGACAAGCTCAAGCTGACCAGCCTCGCTAATCAGCATCCCCGCAGCGACTTGAGCAGGTCGCGTATCGTGGAGACTAGCAACACTTTTCTATTTCATACTATATCCAAAGAAATTACGTATAGATCAAAAAATCATAAATACATGGTTACGTGTATGTTTTAGACGGTATCGTCACTGCCAATGGAGAGGTTGGGATTAGTGGTTCACGGTCTATCCCACGCTTATGAGTCCACATTGGCTTAGCACGGGGGGACCAGAGACAGCAGCCGCTTAATTCTGGTATTGTTGTAAACAATTTCAATTTCAAATACTTTCTACGTGAGAGTAGGTAGGACTGGCATGGCGCCGAGCGCTTTACACACGCTCTTCTATAGTGTAACTTGGTGGAGGGCCCATAACCTGTCGGAATCGGGAACGGATAGTTACACGTAGGTCGCGCCGGCCCCACAAGGGGGCCGGCTGTGGTGACTAGGAAAGTGAGAAGAAAGAAATGGCGGCCGGCGAAGGCACCGGCAGGGCCGGCCGACCGCCACTAATAGGGAATAGAGTACCGCTAATAGCATAACTCTAAGTACTAGGATGACAAATAGCTACCTTGGCGCCCGCCGGCGGCGCAGCGGCGGCGGCCCCGGAGGGGGGTGCGCTCGCAGGCCCGTCGGCATCCCTTCACCTCCCCGTGGTGGGCGCTGGAAACCCCGTAGCCGTGCCAGGCTTGGCACGGTAGGGGGCTAAGAGGGCCGACAGCTCGATCCGCAGGATCAGCAGCTGTCGGGAAAGCCCTGTACATAGGGCTTTTGAAAAAATAATTTCTGTGCACTACCGGCGCCAAGATCTCCCGCTCGGCATGTCCGATATGTTTTTTCGCGTACATATACTCCTAGATACAGCCTTACTTTTAGGAGTGGGGCCTGTACTACGGCAGCGTTTGATGGCGAGGAGGGTACGGCCGGATCAGCGGTGGGAGGCGGGTGTTGGAGCTGGTGGTGGCCAGCCGGGAAGCAGCGCCAGGAAAGGGCGCTCGCTAGCCCTGTGCCGGTCGAACCTTGCCGAGGGGTGAGGCAAGACATGGCACAGGACGGTGGCTAGTCGCAGACGGAGGAGCGGCAATATGAGGCGGCGGCGATCCTCACGATCAGCCGCCGCCGGAAAGCCCTGTACGGAGGGCTTTTTTCGGATACTAAAAACAATGTCCGTACCCGGCGTCGAGCTAGTTGGGGAGCAGCACCATGGTAGGGCGCTCACTAGCGCGCCGCTACGTCGTCCAGCGTCATCTCCCGGGGGGAGGAGTTAGCTGGGACGGCAAGGGGGACATTCGCGACGGGAGGAGCGACACGATCTGGCGGCGACGACCCTTTGGGTCGGCGCCGCCGGAAAACCCGGCACGGAGGGTTTTGTTTAATTCCGGGCGCCCGCGGCCCGCCGGATCCGGCTACGGTGACCTGCCCCCCCCCCCCTCTTCGACACCCACTACCCCGACAGACCTTCATACTCCTAGGGGTCCTTGAGCGTGGGCCTGGGTGAGCGCGGAGGCCCCCGCTCAAGAAAAGGCTGCTCGGTGGACGCGCGATCAAAGGGGGGAGGGTACGGCCACAGGCCGGAAAACCGACAGGTACCCGGGTACCAGACAGAGAAAAAACCGGGGAAATGAGCGGGGAACATTCAGGCGCGGAGGCAGGAGCGCTAGTTTCTTCTATGTCTGTGTGTCTCGGTCCCCCCCACCTGTCCTCGAGGTGATGGGGGACCTCGACACGGAGGACCGCCGCGTCGGTGGACGCGGCAAGACCTTGGGGCGGGGTTTACGGGATGGAGCGGCGGGATCGACGAGCGACCACGCGAGGAGGGGTTTTTTGCCAGCCTTTCCCCTCCTACCTTCGGCAAGACCGAAGTCACGCGGGAGCTAGATTAGGCTAGCCCGTCGTCCCTCCCGAACGCCGACCGGCCTAGGCCGGTCGACACCCCGGTTCGGCGGGAGCGGGCCGTGCATCGTGCAGGTCGAGCAGCAGTTTAGTTTTGCATTTCTCGACAAGTGGATTTATTTTTAGATCTGTTTTTCTTGATTACAAAATTATTACACTGTTACTGCTTAGGTGGGGGGACTGTGGCAATTACTGCGGCTGCTTACAGTTATATAACTCCCGAGGAACGTCGACACACATTGCAGATAGGTGTGTCGATAAGAAATGTACCTGGTCGGAGAGACCCGGGCCCAACTTGCTAATAAGTCTTGTATGGCGAAGTAGAGTGGCCCGTGAGAGAGCACTCGGTCCAGTTTGCCGGGACATGTTGTAAACAATTTCAATTAGCTACCTTGTACATAAGCACTAGGCAATGGGATGCTAGTGCTAACAAAAAGACAAGCGAAAAAGACCCTCCTCGCGTGGTCGCTCGTCGATCCCGCCGTCACATCCCGTAAGCCCCGTCCCAAGGTCGTTGTCGCTCATCATGTCGCGACTTTCCTCCTTGTCGAGGTCCCCCGTCACCTCGAGGGAAGGTAGGGGAGGGGACCGATACAGCCACACAAAAAAGCTAGCCCTCCTGCCGCCGCGCTAAAAAGTTTTCCCGCCGGCTATTTCCCTGGCTTTTTCTGTGCTGGTACCCGGGTACTAGTTGGGAAAGCAGCCAACGATCGTACCCTCCTTCCACCGTTCGCGCGTGCGTCGAGCATCCTTGTTTCGAGTGCGAGCCTCCGCGCTTACCCGGGCTCGCACTTTCTAATATTAGGTGTGCCTAGCGATGGTGGGTAGCACTAGAATAGCACATGGTCGCAATCGCCGGATCCATAGGCATTGGGGGTGCGGAAATATTCAAACCCTCCGTACCAGATTTTCCGGCGGCGGCTAATCTTGAGGACCACCGCCGCCGGACCTCGCCGATCCTCCCGTCGCGACGGTCCTCTTGCGGATGGTGTCGTGTTGCCCCCCCTTAGGTCAACTCGACGTCAACATGTTGGTCGACGAGTAGCGAGCGCCCTTCCCAAGCTTCGCTTTCCGGATGCCCGCCGAGAAGTCGAGCACCCTCAACCCACCGTTGATCCGTCCGTACCATCCTCGCAAAAAAGTGTTTCACATAAGCATGCCCCATCCCCCCAAATGGGACGGTATCTGAGGAGCATCATGTCGCGAAAAAACATATCGGATGGCCCGCGCGGGAGATCTTGGCGCCGGTAGTGTACATATAGTACTTATAAAAGCCCTCAATACCGAGGCTTAAATTGCGGATCGCGGGGATCGCTAGTGCCTGTTTTCACCCCGCCTAGCCCATGATCGTGCCAAGCCTCGCACGGCTATAGGGTTATCAGCGCCAATCATGAGGAGGTGGGGCTAAGTGCCGACATGCCTGCGAGCGCACACCTCTCCGGGGCCGCCGCCGCTGCGCCGCCGGTGGGCGCCAAGGTCTTAGATTGTTTACGTGAAACACTGGATGTAAGCCTATTTTTGCCGGTAGTGTCATTATGTTACTATGCATCCCAATCTTCTCCTCCACAATAAAGGGTCCAAGTTGTCGATCACGTATTATCATCATGTTCGGCTGACCTCGCAAGAAGGGATTCTTTGTGGCCCCTACCGTCACTTTGTCTCCTCGAACGATGTGCGGGGCTGTCGATGGCTCTTAACGGGCATGCATGCCATCCTTATCATGTAGCGGTATCAATGATCGTGCGAGAGCATGAAGCTCACGTAATTGTTGTATACGCTCCATTGCGTCTTACGAAATTGGAATCGACTGTCGCATATCATTAAACACCAAATAGCATGGAGGTTCCTCAGGAGAAAAGCCAAAACTCGCCTCGAACGTTGTTGTATATCTAGAAGGCATATTATGCAAGAATGCCCTTAGACAACAACCAACGCAAAGCGGGTATTTTCTGTAAATCGTTTGCATTTCCTCAATGATCATTCATGGCACCCTTGGATTCTATCTTCGCGATGCACTGCGAGCGTGGGGGAGGGGGCGGGTGGAGTACCCGGCTACTTCCTTTTAAGAATATATTTAATTCCGGCTACGTTGTCTAAAGTAGTGCCACTTGTTTTAAAATATGTTTCCTCACTAAACCCGGCTAAAACAGTGAACCTATCTTCCCAATTCGCCTTAGATCCCTAAGGTTCTTCGTAATATTGCTCCCTTTCTGTATTGCTCCTCTTGACCTTAAAATGTGTCATGTGAAATACTGCACTGTTGGATTGGGTAAAAGTTTCCTTGAAGGGGGGCCCAACAATGTAAGATGCGCAACCAAAAACAATGAATATATTTTGATCACGTGGGAGTATTTACCCTTAAACTGAAAAGGCAGGCCTTAAGACAACGTGCGTATGTGAACGTTTTTGCAAAGCAAGGCTAACGTGAAGGATAAAGAATAAACTGAACTATATGCGCCATAGGAATTAAAATTGAAATTGAAAAGTTTTACAACAAGTATCGATAAATCGGATGTTGTCTCAGTAAGGCGTTCCCAATTCTAACATATGGGTCTTAGGAATACGGTTTTACGCCTTGGTGTCTCCTTCTCCATCCCTCTCCGTTACCGGTAACAACATGGTACATATATGCCAATATCTGTCGCTTCAATTGTACAAATGAACAAATAATTATGTCGCTAGTCTCCACGTGGTCCGCTCCCGCCGCTCGAGGGCGTGGATCAACCCAGTTAGTCAGCCTATATATGCTAATCGCGTCGGGCCGCGCCTGTCAGATCCATGCTCCCGTGCGACTCCGGTCGAGCCGGAATTGGGTGGGGAAACCTTTCGCACATGTAGTCGACGGCCCCGACTCGATCCACGCACGTAAACCCCCGTCCGAGATAATAGCCGATCCTCCCGTCGCATATATCATGCCAGCATAGGCTTCCTCTTCCCTTCGGGAGAGGGAGAGCCCCGCTAGGCTGCTAGATGTTTCTACACCGCAGGATCCGTAAAATACCGCCCGTACCCTCCCCTTGTGGTTTTCGCAGAAAGGTGGCCGTCTACACGAGCGTTTGTTGTCGCGATAACCTCTAGCATATCGTTTGAAGCACTCATCCACATCAATAGTGGGGATCGACGGGGGGAGGGATTGGGGAAAGTCGGATCGGGGCGCGGACCTCAAAGGTGCTTGGTACGGACGTTTTTTATCGAAACCCTCCGTACACGGTTTCCCGGTGGCGGACGATCCCTAAAACCGTCGCCGCCACACCGTGCCGCTCCTCCAATCGCGGTTGTCTTTCTTAATGCGAATGCCGAGCTCTTTCCCCTTGGGTATGCTCGACATCAAGAGCCTTGCTCGACGTCGAGCGCGCGCCATCCATGGTGCTGTTTCCCGGTTGTCCGCCTACATATCCAGCGCCCACAACACACCGCTTATCCGTCCGTACCCTCCTCGCCGACATACGCTCCATTGATACATGCCCCATCCCTCCAAGTACTGGGATGGTATTTGAGGAGTATATGGTATTGAAAAGCATACAAGACGGGGGATCTTGGCATTGGTAATGTACAAATATCATTTTTAAAAGCCCTCCGTACATGGCTTTCTCGACAATTGCTAATCCCGCGAATCGCATTTGTCGTCCCACCCCGCCTAACCCCCTACCGTGCCATGCTTGGCACGGCAATAGGGACACAAACGAGGAGCAGGTGGGGGTGATTACCGGTGGGCCTGCGAGCATACTCCCCTCCGGCGGACGCCATACGCCATATAATATATGTACAACGTAGGGGACATAGAGAACAAAGCCTCTAGACATCAAAAGTCGTGGGATGTAGTAGCCATGGCAGCGCCCGCCGACGGCGCAGCGGTGGCGGCCCTGGAGGGGGTTTGCGTTCGCATGCCCGTCGGCAGCTACCTCTACCTCTACGCTGTGGGCGCTGGTAACCCCGTAGCCGTGCCATGCTTGGCTCGGTAGGGGGCTGACCGAGGTACCGACAGCTGCGATCCGCAGGAAGCCACGTACGGAGGGTTTTGGAAAAACATAGTATCCGTACACCAGCACTAGGATCGCCCGCTCGGCCCGCCCGATATGTCTTTTTCGCGACAAAAGACTCACATATACTCTCCCGTCAAGGCGGGAACGATGTCTGCAAAATGTTTTTTGGCGAAGAAGGGTACATGCGGATCAACGGTGGGACGAGGGTGTTGGAGCTGGCGACGGACATCCGGACAACAACACCACGGTATGGCGCTCGCTATCAACCGACAACTATGTGACTTTTAAGTCTCCCTGCGGGCGAGACTAGAGGCTACGCGGGACATAGGAGGATCGCGGCCGGAGGAGCGGCACGATCTGGCGGCGGAGGTCCTCAGGATCATCCGCCGCCGGAAAACCCGGTACCGGGGGGGTTCTGGAAAATATTCCCGTACCCACCATACTTCGAGGAGCGGCGACTGGATCCTTGTGTTTCCAATCCCTCCCCTAGTCGGTACCCGGTTATCGACAGGCTGCCTCAAGCAGTGTACCTCGGGTTATCGTGAAAGCACATTGCTCATAATAAAGGCGGCTCCCTAACAACGTATGCCACCGAGGGAGGGCGGTACGGACGGCCACATCGTGATCAGATAGGTGACGGAAACATACGGAGCAAGGACATGGGACATGAGAGTATATGGCACGGGGGGCAGGAGAGCCAGCCGGACACCGTTCGAGGCCTAGTTATTTTCTCTTTCCAGCCCCCGAAGGAGGAGAGAAGACTCGGTTAGGTGGCGAGCTACGACGGGAGGAGCAACTATTAACTCGGACGGGGATGCGCACGTATCGAGAAGGGACGGCCGACGACCTTAGCGAGGGGGTTTTTCGCATGCCTTCCCCCCCTAGCTCCGGCATAACCGGAGTCGCACATGAGGAGAGGTCATTTTTCGCATGCCTCGACCAGCACAAGCTAACCAGCCTAGCTGATCAGCGTCCCCGCCGCGGTTGGAGCATGCCGCGTATAGTGGAGACTAGCGACACTTTCTGTTTCATATTGTATGCAAAAAATACATGTAGAATCAGAAAATAATAAATACCTATTTATTTGTATGTTTTACACGGTATCGCTATTGCCAATGGAGAGGTCGGAATTGGTAGTGGTTCACGATCTAGCCACTGCTACGTGAGACCCAATATGGCAAAGCAAAGACAACAGCCAGTTAATTCTGGTATTGTTGTAAACAATTCCAATTTTACCCATGGCCGAAGTATGGGACAATTGAATGAGGTGAAAACCATTGGAGTTGTTGTTAGGCCAATGCGATTGCAACTACTTTGGCGAGTGATGACATTTTTGGTGGCGGAAGTCATGCACTCAAAAGAAGACGCGCCGGAAACGCTCTCAAAGCGGTAAAGAGTCTGCCCAAAACGAAGTTAACCCGTGCAACGGGTGAACATGGACATGCGGCGAGGGAGATATCTCTACGTCACGAGGCCAACACACAGACGTGCACTTCCGTGGAGGCGGTAGCTTGCGTGGCCGTAAATCATGCTATAATTCTGCGACATGTCACCCGACGGGTCCAAATAAAGTCACATCTAAATGAATGGGATGAATCATGTACTCGTCGGGAGGACTCTTGTACCAAATACTCCAAATACTTATTAGTCCAATTCCGCATTCTTTGTACGATGAAAAGACTCCGCCGGTGGTGAAAGGTAAGCAACGCCAACCAAGCCAAGACCTAAAAATCACAATCGAGTTTCAATCTAGGAATGCCGCCGTGGTATATAATGCCGCCATTGACAACTATACAACCATCGCTGCTATTGGGAGTTTAACAAGTTCGGTGAATGATACCAACATTTAAGTGCCAACGCCAATAGCGTTGCGGACCTTATCATCAAGGATGCCGGCCTAACCGTCACTAACAAATTCGGGCGCCCCGGAATTTGGATTTTCGACGCTTTGACTGGTGAATAATCCCGAAATCGGAGACACAACATGCGGTTTTTATGATCATAGCACATTGTTCACAAGCATGGGAGCACATGCGTTTGATGGTAGGTGCCGCTAAAATGCTTGACGCGGGTGGGATTGGAGCAGGAAAACCACAAGTTGGGGGTTTAAAAAGCTTTTGCTTGGCCGTACGGTGTCCGGTTATTGAAGCAACCTATGTTGCAAATAAAAGCCCTTCTCCCAAGTAACCATGAGTTTGGAACATTGTGTGTGCCTACCGGCATGTTTCGCGTAAAATCCGCCGTCCGACGTCATCTAGGCCCTCGTACAGCCAACTAAAGTTTTTTAGGGTACAAAATCTACCACATTCGCGCGGGGCTAGCAACCCCTCGACATGTGGTACCCGCACACTCGCTTCGCCATTATTATACTCGACAATTAGCGCTCTAGATTTCTTTTATTCACGGCGGTGTCCATTTCATATGCCCCATGATGACATGGTGTTGTGCCATTTGCCGTACGCCAAATAAACCCGCCAAGGGTACTTCGAAAGCTTCCCGCCATTTTCACGCCCGGCGATGCGAACCCGCGATGCGCAAGCTTTGAAGAGCAACAATCCGCGCGCTGGGGTGCGTACACTAAAAGTCAACCGCCCCTCAAACAGTAAAACTAAATACGTCTCTTGCCAATGCTCTTTGGTTGTACTTCCGGGCACACGGCAAGAAAACCAAGTGCACACGACATGGCTTTCTCTCTGTCGCTGCTCTTTAGACGGCCGGGCGCAACACACTCGCCGGATACTAGTGCAATTGCTTAGACATGTTGAGAACCAAGTGTCGAGTGCTCTCCGTGCTTGCTATGTGTACCGAGCTACGTATGGAGGGGTGCATAACCTGCACATGCACGAGTTTCGGCCCGCATATCTAGCGGGTGTGCCCCCAGTAGTTGGGGCGTGACGATAGAGGTGTCCCGGTTAGTGGACATCGCCCCATGGTGTGTTGTTTGCACCTCGTAATTCTACCCCCCAGTCGAGTTCCGTGGCCATCGCGGCATTGTGTGGCGGGTAGTTAGATGCGTGCCGCTAGTAACGAACTTGATGGGAAGAGTGTATTATTGCATCCATGACTCCCCCTCCCTCCCCATGTGCTCAACCCGTTGCCATGAATCAGTTCGGTTACTATGCTTTGAAAAGTCTTGATCGCAGGACAAGCTTGCTAGTTTGTTGTTGCCCTTTCATCATCGCTACGACACTGGAACTGCCCGTTGATCAGCATGATTTCGTCAGACATATCATAAGATTTACCCTAGGGCATGTGTGGTTGTCGTCTTCTGGAGCTGTGCGAGTATGGCAGCGTTAGCCACCAAAAACTACTCAGTAATCCGTTGTTCCGATGCCAAAACTGCCGTACGAATCTGTTCGGCTGTGCGTTGTTCGATCGAGATAGCGTGAGGGTCGGCCGCTGCGGCGGACGTAGACTGCTCAGGCTGCATGTCGCGTAACTGCGTAGCTGAACGAGGGGAAGTCTCGCGTGACGCTCGAGTGCGCATGGGACGATGGTCAACTGACACCCTGCTCGACTACGAGAGTCGAGACTGCATTCGCGTGAAGCCTAGATTGGATGAGCGCGAAAGCATAGAGTGCCTAGGCTCGTGGCTAGCTACGGCTTAAAAGGCTCGGGCTAGCTAGAGCTGACCGTTGGGGAAGTCGTTGGTCGTTGGTTGCTATTTACCGCTAAGGCAAGGTGGTTGCCCTTCACGTGCGACGCGCCGCTATTAACGGTAACAGTAACCGCTAGTGTTACTGTCCCGTACACATGGGAGTTGGATATGCAAACCTCTAGACCATAAACCTAGTGCCACGGGTACGATGCTCGACCTCACCGGTGAGCTGCGTATGCAAGGGCCTTGTACTGCGACACTCGGAAGCTTGGACACATGCATGATCATGTCCCTCCCGAAGACCATTCCCCTGCCAATGGCCCTTGATTATTAAAGCGTAGAGCGTGTAGGAGAGATCGTGATTGTCATGCTCTACGCTTCTCCTTCCCCTAATATCAAGTTGGCCCGAACTTGGCGCCCGCCGGCGGCGCAGCGGCGGCGGCTCCGGAGGGGGGTGCGCTCGCAGGCCCGTCGGCACCTACCTCTACCTCCACGCGGTGGGCGCTGGTAACCCCATAGCCGTGCCAGGCCTGGCACGGTAGGGGGCTGAACGAGGTACCGACAGCTGCGATCCGCGGGATCAGCAGCTGTCGGGAAGCCATGTACGGAGGGTTTTGGAAAAACATAATATCCGTACACCGGCACAGGGATCTTCCGCTCGGCCAGTCCGATATGTCTTTTCCGCGACAAAATACTCGCATATACTCTCCCGACGATGGGGCGGGGGCGGCGTTTGCGAAATATTTTTTGGCGAAGAGGGGTACGGACGGATCAGCGGAGGGACGAGGGTGTTGGAGCTAGCGGCGGACAGCTGGGAAGCAGCGCTAGGGACGGCGCTCGCTAGCAGTCGCCAGCCCTGCGAGAGCCGTAGGTCTCCCCAGGGGGCGAGGCCTAATGCTACGCAGGACGGAGGTTGGTCGCAGCCGGAGGAGCGGCACGGTCTGGCGGCGGCGGTCCCTAGGATCGCCCGCCGCCGGAAAAGCCCGGTACGGGGGGTTTTTGGAAAAATTCCCGTACCCACCATCTCTTGAGGACCGGCGACTCGATCCCTGTGTTCTTCCAACCCCTTCCCTAGTCGGTACCCGGTTATCGATAGGTTGCCTCAGGCAGTGTGCCTAGGGTTATCGTAACGGCACACTACTCGTAAAGGCGACCCCCTAACAACGTAAACCACTGGGGGAGGGCACGGACGGCCACAGCGCGATCAGATAGGTGTTGGAAACAGACGGGAAAAGGACAGGGGACATGAGAAAATATGGCTCGGGGGCAGGAGAGCCAGCCGGACACCGTATGTAGCCTAGTTCTTTTCTCTTCTCAGCCCCCGAAGGAGGAGAGAAGACTAGGCTAGGTGGCGAGCTGCGTCGAGAGGAGCGGCTAATACCTCGGGCGGGGTTGAGCACGGATCGAGGCGGGACCGACGACGACCTATGCGAGGGGGGTTTTTCACTTGCCTTTCCCCCCAAGCTCCGGCACGACCGGAGTCGCACAGGAGCCGAGGTCAGGCAGGTTCGCCTCGCAGATGATCAGCGACCCCGCAGCGGCTGGAGCAGGCCGCGTATCGTGGAGACTAGCGACATTTTTTTAATTTAAGGGACTCCACCCGGTATTCGAGTGTTTAATTTAATTTCATTTAATTTAATTTCATTTCGGCCCGAACTTCATTTCGATATGTTAAGCCACATGCTAAGTACTGTGCGGCCCCACGCCAGTCAAGAGTATGACGCAAGAACATAGAAGACAAGCATTGATCTATTAGTGTCGTCCTCTAAGGCAACATTCGATTTTCTCGCTGCTCCAACCAAGTTGACAAAATGTTTTTGAGCTTGTTCAAAGGTAACAGTGAATCCGGAAGAGCGGTGAGAACGTGACATTCATTTTGTCGACGTAAAAAATACGCCTAATCTTAACGAAGGTCGCGACATAGCACCGCAAAGACTAAAAAACGCAAAACACACGAGACTCCTGAAGGGTCAGCAGAAAAGGAAACAAACGCCGAAAAAATTATCCGCAGACTCGCATTTCAAAAAGATGGCGAGGCCAGAAGGTGAACGGAAAAGCAATCCTTGAGGATTGGGCAATGTCTTCAACTTGCCCGCCGAGTACAAATGCAAAAAGCCCGACCTCGCCACGGGCTTGTTCATATGCTGCCCACACAATATACAATATATTACCACAAGCATTCATACGCGCCGGGTGCGCACTGAATTTTGAAGCCGATGTAGCTGTCACATGCATAATACACAAACAGTAGGTATGGTGCGTGCGGACGTGAGTGTTGGCAGTTGACCAGCACGTGACATGCAGAGAAACAAGTTTCACTCCGAGGACAACCGCAAATTCATTAGCTACCACCGCCCGATGAGCCGGTGCTGTTGTTCCTCTCCGGGCTCATCACTCCCCCATCCCTGGCCGACCCCTGCTGAGTGATGTACACATAGTCCGGGTGCGGCTGGTTCAGGTGCCACCCCTCATTCAGATTGCGGTCCACTTTGTGTTCCGGTTTGTCGCGAGTCTAGTTACCACACACACACACACACACAGAGCAAAGGTATCAGCCACAGCACCCGCAAGCAAACACTCGCTCAGACTAGGCAGGAGCTACTCGGCAGGACGAGAAGCAGTGGCCACATCACATACCTGATAATCTACATGCACATGTGCGCGCTCCACATCCTCTAGTGCCTCAATCTTTTCAGAATACAAAAGAAACTGTTAATGACCACCCGCATGGGCATTTGACTTCCCCCAAGCATGACGCATACTGCTGACGTGCTGAAAACACGCGCGCGCGCGCGCGCGTGTGTGTGTGTGTGTGTGTGTGTGTGTGTGTGTGTGTGTGTGTGTCAGAGAGTGAGCGGACGGGCAGCTGAAACACCAAAAAGAACGAATGCAACGGAATGTAGGTCCCAATCGGGGAATGCGTGTATGGTATTTCCAGTCTATCATATGCACTTAGGACTCAAACGGAGATTATTGCAACTGAAAGGGGAGCACCTTGTGTTGGAGGTCCAGAGCGATGTCATGTGACTGCATCACTGACATATCGCCCGGCAGGACCACCTCCACTTCCACTGTGTAGCGCTCCCCGAAGTGATAGGCGCGCACCACATCGACTCCCATCCCATCGTGGTGCGTGGACGCCATCGCCTTGACCTCGTCAAGAAATTCGTCGGGGGCGCGGTGACCGACCAGCTTGTCGAGCTGCTCCTTGGTGATGAGCGCCCAGCTCCACATGATGTACAGACTGATTAAAACAGCGCCTACCAGACATGTCACATATTCATTGTCAAGCCCATCGAGAAAAAAACGCTGTACCCTTTGTTTTCATACTCCAACAGTTACCCTAAGGGCAGGGGTAACTTGTGCGCCCCCTCACCGATTGGATCTACCATCCAGAGCTTGTCTTTGTTCCAGGACGCAATACCAGCTGTGACAAGCGCAGTCATGTTGGCTAGGACGTCGTTCCTACAGCAAGTCATTGAATGTTAGATTAAAAATCGCTTCACATGTGCTGCTCTCCTCCAACTTCCCTCACATAGACCCACCCAACACACACACACACACACACACACACACACACACACACACACACACACAAGCATAAGTGACTGCACTAAAGTTCTGGCAGCCTTCTCACCTGTGATCTTCTGCTAGAGCACCCATAGACGCAGAGGATCCCTCCAAAAGGCAGCAGTAGAAATAAAGAGGAATCTATGACAATCCATAATCTTCGTTATCCAAAGAATTGAGCAGTAGGGTACGCTTGCAATCGTGCATGTCTACTGAGATAAATGGCGCAGGCACGCACCTTGAGTGCCGTTGTGGCCCCAAGAATGATGTACATAAGGGCCCCAAACTCCAGTGTCGGGTACTGATGCTGAGCAAACCCTTTCCACAGCTGAGTAGCCGCGGAAGCGAGGACCTCAAAGGAGGCGAGGCCCATGATGATGGCGCAGGCAATGACACCCAGTGTTTCCAGCCTGGTCTTCCCGATCGGGAAATCGGGATCCTCTTTCCTCATTTGCCAGGACGCGAGCCCAAGGACACCCTGCATGAAGAACAAGGGTAAATCACCTTAGCAGATACTCAGCACATCCATTGATAGAGAGAAAAAGGGGGCAGGGGGGGGGGGGGGGGGGGGGGGGGGGGGGGGGGGGGGGGTGAGGATATGTGAGCGCGAATTGCGTAAGATGTATGTCTGAGGACGTATAGGCGAAAGGCTGTGTGGAACACTTATCACATTTATTTCATTGCGAAGGAAAGTACAGGGGGCGCAGAGAGGCGGGGGCTACCTGAGAGGCTAGATCAACGGCGCTATCTGCCATACTCGCGAGCACAGCCTGTGAGCTACAATGTCAGAGAATAGATCTCTTAGCCAGCCGAGGGATCAGCACCTAACCAGAGCAGCACAGATGACGTGAAGCACGGCACATACCCAGAGTAAGTGAAGGCGTATATCTTCGCCAAAAACAGCAAAATGTTAGCCACCAGTGATGCATACACCGCAATTTTGTACTTCGCATCCATTTTGGCCTGATTCTCGTGGAATGAGGCACTATGGTCCACTCCACTTCCCTCCGTCTCGCCAGAGCCGCTCTCTCCCCTCTCTGCATCTGCTCCCAATCACATGCAACATCGCAGACATGTCACACCCAACCCAAAGGTGCTCATGCACTGCAGCACACCAAATGGATGGATAAGTTCATGGACGTGTCCAGCCCCGGCTTCGAACCTTGTAAGAGGGGGACAGTGTTAGGCTGATTCATGTCCATGCGCGGATTGGCAGGGGCTTGGGTGGGGGGCTCATTTGGCGGCAATCGATGGTCCGTCGGTACGGCGGGAAGAGGGGGTCTCATCCGGCCACCAGTGGAGCTCGGGGAGGAGGACAGGGCGGAGGCGGAGGGAGGTATGCGGTGCCAGAAGCCAGGGGGGACTGCCACGCCAGAATGCACACCCTCCACTGGAGCGGTCCCATCATTGGACGCCTGCCACAAGCACACAACCCCAAATTGCCTCATCCTCTGCCTAGTAGGAGTGAAGGCACACAACACCGCCCCAGACTTCGTAAAGAGCTGAAAGGGGAAGACAACCAAATAGAGCGGAGCGCCTCTCCCACGCACAACCCTATATTTCCCTCGATGCAGAAATTTGAAGGTAATAAAAAAATCGGAAACTATAGTGAAGCTGAGCTTCGGCTGCTTTGAGAAATCCCCCAAAGGAAGGCAGATAGGTGCATAGTAATGCCGCTGGGCGAATGACGCAAATAACCTCTTAGCTACGGCGCTCGATGGAGGCGTGGAGAAGGTGAAGACGGCTCAATCTTTCATATGCTTCATATTTTCAAGCGTCAGTCGCATCAACGAACGGATCGCTAGTCCATATGGACCGTGAGCTCGTGAGGGTCGGGGGAGAGGAGCGTACCTGCCGGGCGCTCCCGCTGGCCTGGCGCCTGAGTTCGTTATTTCCCATGGGCTTCGCGGGCGTGACAGCTGGCTGCGCTGCTAGAGTTGGTGCGCGATCAGCCTGCGGGTGCGCAAAACCCTGGCCGGAGGCAACGTTAGCACCTCCGGGGCGGGGACGAGACCTGTAGAGCGCGCCAGGGTATAGGGCGGACAAGGCGGAGAGAGGATACAGCACGTCAGAGGCCGCGCATCAGGCAGAGGACTGGATATAGGTGCTGAGTGCTCAGGTACTTTGGAGTGATGAGTGCTTGGGTGGTGATCGGCGTTATATATGTGGCGTCGTACCTGTACTAGCGATACCTCACCGCTGCGCTACATACTACCGCGTCAGCCACGCGACTGACAGACGCCAATAATAAGCTCCCGCACAGCCGCGGACATAATCTGGAGACGGACTTGGCGATAGTGAAAATTGTTTTACAAGAAAAAGCAGTGGAGGCCACCAACCAAAAAGAAGAAAAGAGGGAAAAAATCTAAAACGGACTTCAAAATCAAAATCAAAACGGACTTGGCGATCATCGTCGCTCTAATTGGATTTCGGAAACAGGACAAGCAATGGCACCCGGGTACCAGTACAGGATAACGCCGGTCGTCTGTTGTCTTCGAGTACTACGGGTACGTGCAGCTCAGCACCTTCTGGTACAAGCAGGTACCTGTACCTGTACTTTGAATTTTTGAATTTTTTTGGCGTCCCCGGGATATGGGACTGGCAGGTAACCCGCACCTGCACCCTCTACAGGCGGCGTTTTGCAAGCATGACTGAGAGCAGTTCGAAACAACCTCAAACTCATCATCGATCATGCTCCCGGGTAGGCGACGCTCGTGTGAGCGCATTACGTACCATTGTACGAGAACCGTACCGTACTGCGCTAACCCCACACGAAGCGAGCGTTGGAGTTTCACCAGCTAAAACCTTCCAATGACATGCAAACAAACATGAATGCATTCCCGGCACTAACCAAGAAAGATCAGCCCTACCCGTCCGGGCGTCGGCCCATTCGAGTAATGCGAGAAGGACCAAGGCCCATCTCACGGAGCAAAACATTTTGGGAGTGCGATCCATGAACTACAAAGAAAGCAATATGAGGGAGGACTTGGCGCCATAACTGGAAAAACCTCCCATTTCTGTAAAATGAATGGCGCCATGAAGAGAAGGGGGGACACCGCCTAAAAGTAAGGCATTTGTATCTTCATGGGGGGTAATGCCGATGATGATGCTTTCATAGCGGCACACACTCGTCATACATGTACATTATTTTTACATCATAAGTAGCAATACATCTTGCTATGGCACACGGTACGGGTAGTAGCGAAGGACGACAAAAGGAGTCGCGCGACGATATGGGTTCCAACTCTAGAGTCTAATAAAATATGCGGTTCCCGGCCAAGGTAGTTGCCTTAAAGAGGCTCTCTAGGTATTCGGTTGTGTCCACCCGAAAATTTAACCGCGGAGCGTTTAGCTAAATTGAATTCAAGTTTTATAGTAGGTATTCAATTAGTCGACTGAGAAGACAAGTTTTTGGCATTTTGCCTCCTTGCAACTAGCACACATTAATTATTGTTGCAAAAGGGAGTGCATATGGAGGAATTAAAGATATCGGACAACTTAATGCTAGTAGTAGAATATAACTAAAGAGAGAAAAGAAGGTGGCATATGTCACCTCATTCCCATACGTATGCACAATGATCAAATAGGTGTGTCCCATCCAGCATTGCTAGCCCCATATGGCCTCGCATGCTCTTCGTGGCGTGCGCGTTAAGACTCTCGTAACGGGGCGCCCGGCGGCGGCTCAGCGGCGGCGGTCCCGGAGGCGGGTGCGCTCGCACGCTCGTCGGCACTCACCCCAACCTCCACGTGGTGGGCGTTGGTAACCCTATTGCCGTGCCATGCCTAACACGGTGGAATGGGGCTAGGCGGGGTGAGCCGACAGCCGCGATCCGCGCGATCAACGGTTGCTAGGGAAGCCATGTACTTAGGGCTTTAAAAAATAAGTTGTACACTACCGGCGCCAAGATCTTCCGCTCGGCCCGTCCCATATGTTTATCAAGGCAAGATTGTAAAAATCGTCCTACTTTGGGGGGGGAGGGGTAGGGCATGTATTTCATGAGCAAACTTGACCGACTACTGTCTAACGGCCATAAGTTGCTCAGCCATTTGGGACACTTAGGAGCAAAGATTGGACCGGGTACTCTTCGACAAGGTATGCACCAGCGTTGTGTTGAAGTCTATATTCCTGAGAATTCAGACTGAACTGAAGTCACTTTAGGGACTTCAGCCCGAATTCAGCTGAACAATGTTCACGCTTGAATTCAGTTGAGACTTGAGGACATGAATTCAGGCAGAATTGACTTCATTTTAGTTCTTCAACTCAATTCAGATCATGAACATAACACAACCTGAATTCAAGTCAAGACTTCAGAATGAAGGCCCGCCTGAAGTGACCAGAAGAACCCCTTGGAGCGTTGTAAACCCCGTCTGACCCAACAAACCCAAAAAATGTAAACCCTAAATCCTAAACCCTGACCCCGCCGAGCTCCCGAAAAGTACGAATTTCCAGACATAAGGCCATATGTAATCCCATGATACAAATATAAATTGAAATATACTATTTTTCAGTACTTACTCAGTACATCGCAACACGGCCACATATGGGTGACAAATAACGGTACGCAGTATTTCTCGACGGATATCGCCAAATCAGAGGGCGGCCGAACAGGGACAGCTCACCGGATTTAAAAAAAACAAATCTAGGCTGACTTCAATCCGGTTGGGTTCAAGCCACTTTCGCCGAGACTTCAGATTGAATTGAAGTCACGCTAGTTTAGGCTGAACTACTGAAGTCGATTGAACTGAAGTGACTTTAGCACAACCCTGGTATGCACCTATCGACACATCTATTTGCAATGTCTCCCGAGGGTCCTCCGTCGCCTCGAGGGTAGGTGGGGGGATTGAAATTGAAATTGAAATTGTTTACAACATGTACCGTATGCGCCGGTTTTTCACCAAAAGCCGGATGCGTCGGCTGGCGGGAGGTCGTGCGGGACTTGATGCGGTATATGCGTAGGAGGTGATGCAGCCATTGGACAGTATGCGTATGGAGTTGTGCAAGAATGCGAGATGTGTCGAGATGTGCTTTGGAGACGAGTTTATCAGGAGGGTCGGTGCGGGCGGTGAGAAGGGAGGTGAGACTCGTGATGGTGGAGGAGTGCGGTGTACCTGTGCGGCTCATGACTATGGGGAGGATGTCGACCACTGTGCCTGGCCAGTGGTTTCTGATGGCGTTCGCAAGGGGTGTGTATTTGTCACGTATGAGGTCGGCTGTGTGGGAGAGGTTGTTGTCTGTGCAGTACTTCCATTCCCCTATCTGAATCTTTTTTATGGACGCGTAGCGACGGCGACCGTTGGAGTGACCAACGAATCGGGGTTCGAGGATGCGGATGAAGTCAGGTTTGTGTGCAGGGGGACGAAGCAGGGGGGGGAGAATCTCAGGGGGGAGGACGGCGGGGCATGAGGTTAGGGAGTCAGGCGAGAGACCTTCGTCAGCAGCAACAAGTCGGGTGGGCATGTGGGTGGGGTGAGGTGGGTGGCAGTCAAGTGGAGTGTGGGCAGGGGTGGGGGAAGCAAACGATTTTATGGGTTTGTTACCGAAGTCTGCGGTGATGGTTTCCCAGCGTCCTCCGTTGTGGCGTTCCAGTAGGGAGAGTAGGAGTTGCAGAGCGCTGTTGTGTCGGTCCTGTCTTAGACCAGACATAGAGGGGCAGTTACCGGCCATGTGGCCGTTGCTGGTGAATTGACCACATAGGGGGCAGCGCAGGGTGGGGTTGTGAGTAAGTAGGCGGGTGTTGTGGACGCCCCACATGAATTCTTGTTTGTGTGTGAACTGGATATTTGTGAGGGTTGAGTGTTTTTTGTGGTAAGAAAAATCGGCGCCGTCCTTCGCGGCGCGGGCGAGGAGGGCTCCGTGTTTGGTTGTTTGCGAGAGAGGAGTGTGTGTGTGTTTTGTGCTGTAGGTGTGTGCGTCGGATTTGAGGTTGGTGTATCTGTAGGGTATGGGGTCCCCTAGGGTTTGTGGGAGGAGGGTGTATGGCCATGTCCAGTGGCCTATTGTGACTTCAGAACCTGTGGTGTATAAAGTGTCGGGTGGGTGACCATCCGCGACTTGGTTTGCGAGGGTGTCTGCGAGGTCGTTGCCTAGGGAATGGTTGTGGGCTTTGATTTTGCCGAGGTGTGTACGGATGCCTGCTTCGCAGCGGGTTTTAAGGGTGTGTGTGATAGATGAGAGGGTGTCGCGATGAATGTTGTGGCGGTAAGCGGAAGGGCAGTTTAAGTAGCCTTGTATGAGGCGGAGGGAGCACGCACTGTCTGTGAGGAGGTGGGTGCGGCCAAATTGGAGGCCTACATCTATGCCAGCTAATTCAGCACGATTTATTGTATGGGAGGGAGGGGTAGAGGTCACCAGGATTTTGACTTTGGTGTCCGAGGCGGGGTGGGTAGCTGCTGCTCCGAGGGGGGTCGAGCTGCCTTTTTTCGAGCCGTCTGTGTATACAAAGTCCTGCCAGTTCCAAGCAAGGGTGCCTCTGGTGGGGGGGTACGTTAGATGTACGCGGTCTGGGAGGGGGTATGTGAGGGGGTGAGTTGGGTTTGGGGGGCGGTGGTATATACCTGCTGAGTGGGGTGAGTAGGTGACAATGAGGTGTGGAGGAGGGGGGGTGATGATGGGGTTGGGGAGGTGAGTGTCGTAGATAGATTCGAGAGTGTTGTGAAGTGCGGTCATGGCTGTGGGTGATGGGAGGGTGGAGAGTGCGAGGGGGTTGGCGACGAGGTATATGTCGACCATCCATCGTGTGCCGAATGGGGTGGGGGTGGGGTTGCCAGTGTGTTGGTCGGGGGGTAGGAATGTGTTTGCGTCATTGGGGAGGGTGTAAAGGTGGTGGGTGTATGGGGAGTTGATGTATTTGGAGTGGCGATAGGGTGTGTGTTCCCATCGGGGGAGGATGAGGATGGTTGCGCTGGGTGTGTGAGGGGCTGTGAGGTGTGCGCTGGTGATTGCGTGTTCCATGGCTCGTCTCATGCATTCGTGGTCGTATTCGGGGTTGGCTATGCTGGTGCCTTGCCAGGTGTGCGGGGCATTGCTACCGCTGGATGAGAAGACTATATCTTCGGGATAGAGGGAGTGGTATGTGTGGGAGTGAAGGGATTTATTGAGGGGGTCGGAGTAGAGTTCTGTCTGGATGCGGAATGTGTGACGGAGGGCTGTGAGGAGGTCTTCTCTAGTGGCCCATCTATTTCGGGTGGTGGTGGCGGGTGTGGGTGAGTGGATTTCTGAGCGGGAACCTAGACGGGTGAGGAGGTGATAGACCTCCTCTTCGAACGTATGCTGCGAGAGGTCGGGGCGAAAGAGTTGGTAGAGGTGGCGGACGCGGGGGCCGTTAAGGGTGGTGACCGCGCGGCCGTCGGGAGTGCAGAGTATGGTGGTGTCGTGGAGTGATGGGTGTGCGTGGATAGCGAATTTACCGGTAGGGAGCATGTCGAGGTCGGGGTTGATGGGGTCATGGTTGAATGTGATAAGTGGGTGTGACCACGGAGGGGGTCCGGGTTTTGGCAAAATGGGTGCGGTGGAGGGGACATAGCCGGAGTTAAATGCGGTAAGGGCGGTGGGGCCGGAGGGGGTCTCACTGATGGTGTCGTGGAGTTGTAGGCACGGGGCCCACTGCACTTCGTGGAGGCGGGTAAGGTCGTGTCGTTGGCCGCGAGCGCACCACTCGCACTGCCATGTGGTGGGTCCTTGAGCTGGGCGACATTGGGAGTGTATGGCATAGTGCGGGCATGTGCAGCAGGTGGAGGAGGGTTCTGTGTGCAGGGGGTCATGACAGATGGAGCATGTGGTGGGGGAGGGGGAGGGGAGGCATACCGATGTGGGAGTGGAGGAGATGAGGCGGAAGCCGTCGTCGAGTTGTAGCTGAATGTCCCATTCCGTGAGGTGTTCCGGGGCCCATTCGACCATGTACTGCGTTTGGCCGTATTCTGTGTCTTTGTGTTTGGAGATGATGCGTGTTACGTCGCAGGGGGGGTAGTGGTGGTCGGAGGGGGTGAGGTATTCTGTGTCTAAGTGTGTGGTGGGTGCGGTGGGGGTGGAGTGAGTGGTGTGGGAGGTGCAGATGCCGGATTGGAGGGTGGGGGGTGAACGGGGGAGGTGAGGGGAGAGGAGGGGGATCCACGAGGGATGTATAGTGGTGGGGGGGGATGCTTGGTTGGTATTGAGGCTTGTGATGGGGAGGCGGTTGTGTATAGTATCGAGGGGTTCGGTGAGGATTGCTGCGAGGAGGCGGATGGGAACTGAGAGGGGGGTGGTGGACCCCGTGAGTGTGGTGATGGATTTGCATGATTTGAGGATGAATGAGGATGAGGTGGCTCTGAGGAGGACTTGTGGCCATGTGGTAATGTTGTTTTTCCAGAGGGGGGTGAGGCGGGGTAGGAGGGAGGCGTGTGTTTTGCGGGGGGAGAAATCGCAGTAGGCTTGTTTGTATGTGTGAGGGTCGGTGATGTGTGTGGCTTTGTCCCGGAGTGAGGTGAGGAGGGCGTTGTCTTGAGTGGTGAAGTGGGCACGGATTGTGGAGGCGATAGGGTTGGTGAGGGAGAGTGGGGGAATGTTGTGGAATAGGGTGCCCGCGTCGCGTTGAGCTCGGACTAAGCATTTTAGTGTGGGTGGAGTGTAACAGGTTGACATGATGGATTCTGAGGGCCAGTGGGAATACGTTGTGGATAGGGTGCGTATGTGTGCGCGGGCCATGTGGCCTCTATAGCCTGAGGCATTCATGATTTTATGTAAGTGGCATACTGTGAGTTGTGCGGCGTGGGCTTTGAGGGAGGGGAGGCCGTATCCTAGGTCTGATGTGGGGCGGTGAAGGGCGGTGCGGGGGAGGTTACGTACCGAGGAGACGGCGGAGCGGAGAGCGCGGCAGATTTGTCCTTCGAGAGTGTCGAGTTGGGAGTCCGTGAAGAGGCCGAGCTGGAGGGTAAAATGTTTTCCGATGAGGAGGCCACGGATGACTCTGATTCTGCGGGATTGAGTTAGTGGGGAGGTGGAAAGGGCGGTGATGAGGGATGCAGTGGTACGTTTGAGTTCGTGCCAATGTCTGGTGAAGGTGAGGGAGGTGTTTAGTTCTACCCCTAGGACGCGGTATGTGTCCCTGGGGCCAATGGAGGGGATGGGGGCCGGGGTGGAGTTTAGGGAGATGAACTGTGTTTGCAGGCGGGATGCGAGGAGGGTAGTGTTGGCGCGGGTGAGGGCGTTGCCTGTACGCCAGAGGGCGCCGGTGATGCAGCATTTGCGGATGTTGACCGTCATACCGGTGTAGGCGCTGAAGAGGGAGAGTTTTCTGAGCTGGATGGTCATGTTGGGGGTCGAGCCCGTAGCGAGGCTGAGGTCGTCGGCGAAGCCGTGTCCTGGGTATGTGGCTGTGGGTTCTGTGGGGTCAACGTTAGTGGTGGGGGGGCCTGGGCGGTAGCCCCGGCTTCCCACCGTGAGCCAGCGAAGGAACGGTTCAAGGAAGAGGGTGAATAGGAAGGGGGAGAGGGTGTCGCCCTGGAGGGTTCCTCGATTGATGTCGATGGAAGGGGTGGGGCCGTGAGGAGTGATATATGATGTGGTTGAGACCCCGTATAGTTGTTCGCATGTATCGACAAAGGTGGGAGGCATACCGAGTTGACGCATGTGTTTGAACATGATTCGGTGGTCCGCGGCGTTGAAGGCGCCTTTGAAGTCCGCGTACATGACGTAGATGTCTTTGCTGTGGAGTTTCGCGTCCTCCATCGTCATAATGAGGGAGGAGAGGGCGTCGTGGATACTGCGGTGTTGTCGGAATCCGTCTTGTTGGTCGCTGAGAATGCCATGGGTTTCGGCGTACTTCGAGCCTGCATCTTTGATTAGTGCTGTCCATAGTTTAAGGAGGTTGTTCATGAGGGCGATAGGGCGGTAGTTATCGAGGAGGGAGGGGTCGCCTTTTTTATGTAGGAGGCATGTTGTGCTGTGGCACCAATCAGGAGGAGTGTAGGATTTGTGTGCTAGGAGGGAGAGGAGAGAGAAGAGGGCGGAGCGGGTCGCCGGGGGTAGGAATTTGATTATTTCATTGGGGATACCGTCGGGGCCGGGGGCTTTGCCGGTGCCTAGGGAGTTGAGGGTTTTATCGAAAGTGTCGCGGGTAATCATGTCGGCAAGGGTGAGAGAGGGGTCTCCGCGGGGTTCGATGGTAAAGTTGTCGGGGTTGTTAGGGAGTTCCCATGGGGGGGTGGGTAGTTCGGGTGGGGTGGCGCAGCCGAGTTCGCTAGCGAAGTGAGAGTGTACCGCGTCGATGACGGCGGAGGGAGAGGATGCGGTGGTTTTATCGGGTTTGGTAATGCGGTGGAGGGTGGAGGTGGTGCCGGCGGGGGGTAGGAGGCCGCTTTTAATTTTCAATCGGCGGTGGGAGAGTTTGGGGCAGGTGTCGTAGGCCACATTGGCTCGAGTTTTTATTTTCTTTATTTTATTCGTGGTGGTGTCGTGAAGGAGCTGGCGGATGCGTGCTTGGCACTGTTGTTTGATGGCGTCAGGGGAGAGATATTCCGTTGTGTTTAATAGGGCTTGGGCGATGGGAAGGGGGCCGTTGTTTTTGCTGCATTTACGGAGTTTGAGTATTTGAGTGCGTGTTTTATTTGTGAGCCAAGTGGGGTCAAGGGACGCTTGGGGTGGGCGGGGTTTTTTGTCGGGGAGGAGGGGCCAAACTGTGGCTGCGTGGTCCATGTGTTGGGAGAGGAGTGTGGTGAATTGTGAGGCGAGGGTGTCGAGGGTGTCGGGGGTGGCCGAGGTGTATGAGGTGTTGAGAATTTCTGCGTGGAGGGTTGCCGTTTGGTTGATGAGGTCGGGGGTGCTGGATTGGTATACTTTTATGTGGTCGGGTGTGAGGGGAAGGCGAAAGGTGAGTTTGCGCGTCGTGTGTTGTGTGTGGGGGTGGGTATGGGGAGGGGGGGGGTGTGCCATGAGTGAGAAAGGGGCGGGAATGACGAGGTGGATTGCAGAGTGATCAGTAAAGTGGGAGGGGGAGGGGAATATCGAGCAAGAGGATGGTGGGAGGGTGATAGGTGAAGGAGGCGTGGTGAGCCAGTGGTCAAGGCAGCCCCCGCTGCGGGGGAAGGTAGGGATGGGGTCGTGGAGGGGGTGGAGGTGGGATTTGAGTAAGGAGGTGAGGGCAGGGTGTCCTATACCTGTGTGGGTGGTCGATTGGAAGTCCCCTCCCCAGAGGGTGCGGTGTTGCGGGTGGTCGTCCGCTAGTCGGAGGCCCCAAGCTGCAACTTCTGCGTAGAGGCGGGTCAGTTGTGTGTTGTAGAGCTGGGGCATATAAGTACCTATAAGGAGGTAAGGGGTGCCTGAGTGGGGGACGATTTTTAGTCCGGCGATATGGGGGATGAGGTGGGGGGGCGGGGTTAGGACAGTGGCAGACTGGAATGAGGCTCGGCGGACCGCGAAGAGAACGCCTGCGTTGGGTAGGGGCACAGTTGAGTAGCAGGGTCGGGAGCTTTTGAGGTGGTATTGGGGGAGGGCTATGCGCCAGCGGGACTTGTGGGTGTCGTGGTTGGTTTCGGTGAGGATTAAGACGTCCGGTTGGTGGGAGGTGGAGAGGTGTTCAACATCCATAATGGAGGTGTGTAGGCCGCGGGTGTTGAGGGTGATGAAGTGTAGTGGTTGGGATGTGTGGTGTGGGAGGATGGGGGAGGGGAGGGAGGGGGTGGTGCGGCTTAGGGGGGGAGGGTAGTGTGGGGTGGTGGAGGGCGTCGAGAAGGTGGTGGCGGCCCTGTGGGAGGGGGGCGGAGCGGAAGGTGTGGTTCCATAGGAGAGTGTGTAGGGAGTAAACCGAGGAACGGGGGTCGAAGGGGGGGGGGTTGTATGGTTGGTCCGGGGGGGCTGTGGTGATGAAGTAGGTGTGCAAGAGGGCGTGGGTGCCGCACGACCATGCTCCGTCGGAATCGTTTTGGCGAGGTGGGTTGAGGAAGCGTAGGGTACCGACGGGAGGGGGGGGGGAGGAGTTCCAGTCAGATAGGAGATTGAGAGAGCGGGCGAGGAGGTCGGGCGGAGGAGGGTGATGAAGAGAGTCGATCCATGTGGCTGAGGTGTGAGTTAGGTGTAGGAGGCCGAAGTGTGAGTGTTGCCATGTGAGGATCACGAGAGAGTGGTTAGGCGTCCCCGGACGGGGGGGGGCGCTTCGGTTGGCGAGATTAGTCCAGTGGCTGGGGAATTGGGAGTTGTTGTGGTGGTTGTCGACTTCGTTGTTAGTGATAACTGTGTACGAGGCGGTGGGAGTGGAGTGGAGTTTGGATAACGTCGTAGCAAGGCAGTAGAGGTTGGAGAGGTCCTGGTAACGACCCCATTGGAAGGATAGCACCGCAGAGGAATCGAGGCAGCCGATGGGTGTAGGGAGGCCGTATTCAAGGTTTAGGTCGAAGAGGTAGTTATGTAGGACGGTGCAACAGGTGCGTGGAGTAAAGTGGGCCGGGAGAGTTGGCGGAAGCATGGAGGTAGTAGTGTGTCGTCGGATGTCTAGCTGGGGGGTGGGGGGTTGGTTGTGGGGTCTAACCTCTGGGCCTTGAGGCCCGTCATGTGGGGGACTAATGATGATAAGCGGCCTTGCCGGCCGAGGCTTGTGGAGGGCGAGGGTGTGAGGCTCCGGAGGGTCCGTTCGTCGACGTCATGCGCATTTCGGCGAGTAGAAGCTCCTTGGAACGGGTGGTCTTCTGGAGCTTAAGAGAGGGTGGTAAGTGTAGGGATGGCGGGGATAGGATGAGAGGGTAGGGGAGGGGGAATTGAAAAACTGTAATCAAGGTGTGGTAGGTATTAGAAGGAGGGCGATAGTGGGGAACTGTGACAGGGGGGGCTGTCGATATCATATCAAAAGTGCTTCGGGGCTTCCGAGAGAAGCCTCGGAGCAGGCCTAAAGGAAGTGGGGACTGTAGGGGCGAGGGAGTACGTGTATCGCTGGGATTGTTACGGGTTCGGGACTGCCAGACTGATTCTGTAAGGGAGGGGCGATATTTCCGGGGCAGGGGGGTGCGCGGGGGGGTGGTTGATCGGTTAATTATTCGGGTAGAGCAGGTCGGGTGGGCTAAACTCTGCAGGGGAAGCACCGCCATTATCACAGCGACGGGCGAGTAGGGCAGAGCATGGGGCGTGTAAAAGGGGGGAGGGAGAACGAGTGCACTAGGTTCTACAGTGTGGTAATCGCAGGTAAGCGCGAGTGTCTGTTGAGTTAGGCGTGTTATCGCGGTAAAAGTAAAAAAGGGAAGAAAGGTAAAAAGAAAAGGATGAAGCGGAGAGGAGCGACGACTGGAGCGAGTGAGGGATAGAGCGAGGGAGCAGGGGGAGGGCAGCAGGGAGAGGGGTGACGGGGGTGTCTGATCAGGGCGGTGGTTAGTGCAGTTGTAAGAATCAGGCCTGTAAAAAGATTTTCTAAGGAAAACGACTTATTGCGAGTTACAGGGTGATGCATTATTGATCGAACTGTGCAGCTCTTTGGCTGGGAAGCACTAAGGTGGGGAGAGGGTTTCGATTTAAGTGCGCTGATAACCAGTGTATCAGTGCAGGCTAACGGGAGGGGTTGCTGGGTGCCATACAGGGCCGTATTGTGGGATGGGGGGTGGCGGTCGGCGAGCGGCGAGTTCGGGCGAGAGGGAGCGTGTAGGGCAAGGGCCGGCGCGACAGGCCAGGCAATTTGAGCAGCTGCGAGTGGACTAGTGTAGGTGCGGGGTAGGTGGGTAGCATGAGAGGGGGGGGGGCGTCGGTGAGTACAGATCAGGGCAGTGGCTTGTGCAGGGGCAGGGATCAGGCCTGTAAAATAAATTTTTTTCTCTGATTAAAGAAGATGATTTTCGAGGTACATGATGTTGCATTATTGGTCGAACTTTACAGCACAGTGGTTGGGACGCACTAAGGTGTGGGAAAGGTATCGGTTTAAGTGCGCGCTTAACGAGAGTATCAGCATGGGCTATTGGGAGGGGATGGGGGGTGTTAGACTGGTCCTTACTGTGGGACAGAGCGGGACTATCGCACCGGTACATGTCGTCTGTGTGGGTTGGTGAGTCAGCGGCCCGTCCCAGGTCAGTGGTTGACCTGGGGGCGGCGAGGACCAGAGGCGTCTGGAGTCCTCTGGCTGGTGAGGGTTCCAATGCCGGGTCCAGGTCTTGGGCCGATGGGGGTGGCTGGGGCACCGGGTTGAGTAGAGCGAGCGGATGTCCCGCTGGATAGCTCCGGGGGTTGTAGGGGTCCGCGGCGGGCGCATTTACGCGCCGATCCCGCAATGGCATGAGCATCTGTCTGTGAGTGGGGGGGGGGGGGGTAGGGGTCGAGGACCTTTCGATCGAGTTGGATTTCGAGTGTGTGAGAGAAGTAGTGGGGTTAATTGTGGCTTTTCGAGTAGGTGTTTGAGTTTCGTACGCGTGTTGGCTGCACGCGACCAGGCCTGGTGGGACCTGGGTTTGTTGGATGTTGGCGGCGGACGGGAACGTCCGGACGCTCGGAGGGGCGCGGTGTGGCGCGCCGTTCCCCTGGGGGGGATCTTTTTGTAAGCGATGGTTGGTATTGTTCTTTCGTAGTACTTTGACTGGTACATGTGTGGTTTTCGAAGTGGATGGCGCGATAGCTGTCGGGGGGATGAAATTCAAATCCCGGGAAGCTGCGCCTTTGAGTGTGTACCGTCTGGTGTCGCTACGGATCCACTGACCATTGTGAGCTAGGCTCGGGTGGGGAGAGGTGAATGGTGCACGCCGTCCGGCGGCCCTGTCCACCAGTCTTGCGCTCGATGGGAGGCCAGGCCCAGAGCGAAGACGATCGGCGTTGCTCATCCGAGCTACCGATCCATCCCCGGGTTATGTGGTTCAGTAGTACTTTAGTAGTACTTTGGATCGTTTTACTGTCTTTAGTGACGGTAGGATACGTTTTGGGGGGACCGAGACATTCAAACAAGGAAAGCTAGCGCCCCCGCCGCCGCGCTGAAAAGTTTCCCGGCTATTTCCCCGGCGCTTCTGTGCTGGTACCCGGGTACAAGTTGGGAAGCCATGCACCGATCGTACCCTCATGCCACGGTTCGCGCGTCCGTCGAGCATCCTTGTTTCGAGCGCGAGCCTCCGCGCTTACCCGGGCTCGCACTCTCTAATATTAGCTGTGCCTAGCGATAGTGGGAAGCGGTGGCGTAGTGCACAGTCGCAATGGCCGGATCCAAAAGGCCGTGGGGGTGCGGAAATTATTCAAACCCGCCGTACCGGGCTTTCTAGCGGCGGTTGATCCCGACAACCGCCGCCGTTAGACCCCTCATGTCACGACAACCCTCATGCGGTTCGTGTCGTGTTGCCCCCCCTTAGGTCAGCGTGTCGTCAACACGATGGTAGACGAGTAGCGAGCGCCCTTCCCCGGTGATGCTTCCCGGACAACCGCCCCCAGCTCCCAATCCCCCAACCCACCATTGATCCGTCCGTACCCTTCTCGCCACAGAACATTTCACATATACATGTCCCATCCCCCAAAATGGGACAGAATCTGAGAGTATTGAGTCGCAGAAAAACACATCGGACATGCAGAGCTGGAGATTTTAGCGTCGGTGTACGAATATTTCAATTTCCAACACTTTCCGTACATGGCTTCCCGATATCTTATGATCGCGCGGATCGCAGCTGCTGGTGCGTCGTCCTACCGCGCCAAGCATGGCACGGTTACATGGCTACAAGCGCCCACCGCGTGGAGGTCCAGGTAGATGCCGACGGGCATGCGAGCGCACCCCTCTCCGGGGCCGCCGCCGCTTCGCCGCCGGCGGGCGTCCAAGTGATTGCCTACGCTTCCGGCATCTTTAATGCCATCACAACAAATAAGGGACGGTGGTGGTACTTGAGGTTTATAGTTTGTGACGTGATGAGATGCATTGTCGTTTATGAAATAATGTCTTGTACTAAAGTTACATTTTACGTTACCAATTGTACGCACATATGGTATATGATCGGCGCCCGCCGGCGGCGCAGCGGTGGCGGCCCCAGAAGGGGGTGCGCTCGCGGGCCCGTCGGCATCCCCTCACCTCCCCGCGGTGGGCGCTAAAAACCCCGTAGCCGTACCATGCTTGGCACGGTAGGGGGCTAAGAGGGCCGACAGCTCGATCCGCATGATCAACAGCTGTCGGGAAAGCCATGTACAAAGGGCTTTTGAAAAACTAATTTCTGTGCGATACCGGCACCAAGATCTCCCGCACGGCCCGTCCGATATGATTTTTCGCATACAGATACTCCTAAATACAGTCTTACTTTGAGGGGTGGGGCATGTACTACGGCAGCGTTTGATGGCGAGGAGGGTACGGCCGGATCAACGGTGGGAGGCGGGTGTTGGAGCTGGTGGTGGCATGCCGGGAAGCAGCGCCAAGAAAGGGCGCTCGCTAGCCGTCGAGCAGCCTTGTGCCAGTCGAACCTTCCCGAGGGGTGAGGCAAGACAAGGCACATGCCGATGGCAAGTCGCGGACGGAGGAGCGGCTATGTGAGGCGGCGGCAATCCTCATGATCAGCCGCCGCCGGAAAGCCCTTTATGCAGGGCTTTCTCGGAAATTAATATCCGTACCCGGCGTCGAGCTAGTTGGGGAGCAGCACCAAGGTAGGGCGCTCAGTAGCGAGCCGCTACGTCGACAAGCTTCATCTCCCGGGGGGAGGAGTTAGTTTGGGCGGCAAGGAGGACGGTCGCGACGGGAGGAGCGATACGATTTGGCGGCGACGACCCTCTGGGTCGGCGCCGCCGGAAAACCCGGCACGAAGGGTTTTGTATAATTTCCGGGCGCCCACGGCCCGCCGGATACGGCTACGGTGACCTGCCCCCCCCCCCCCCACCCCC
The DNA here is from genome assembly GCA_026401115.1 of Tetraselmis chui. Classification (NCBI taxonomy): domain Eukaryota; kingdom Viridiplantae; phylum Chlorophyta; class Chlorodendrophyceae; order Chlorodendrales; family Chlorodendraceae; genus Tetraselmis; species Tetraselmis chui. The sequence goes on from JAPMLY010000478.1 coordinate 122,403, forward strand.
CCCCTCTTCGACACCCACTGCCCCGACAGACCTACATGATCCTAGGATCCCTTGAGCGTGGGCCCGGGTGAGCGCGGAGGCCCCCGCTCAAGCAAAGGCTGCTCGGTGGACGCGCGATCAGAGAGGGGAGGGTACGGCCACAGGCCGGAAAACCGACAGGTACCCGGTTACCAAACAGAGAAAAAACCGGGGAAATGAGCGGGGAAAATTCAGGCGCGGAGGCAAGAGCGCCCATTTTTCTATGTTTGTGTGTCTCGGTCCCCCCCACATGTCCTCGAGGTGACGGGGGACCTCGACAAGGAGTACCGTCGCGTCGGTGGACGCGGCAAGACCTTGGGGCGGGGTTTACGGGATGGGGCGGCGGGATCGACGAGCGACCACGCGAGGAGGGCTTTATTGCCAGCCTTCCCCCTCCTACCTTCGGCAAGACCGAAGTCACGCGGGAGCTAGATTAGGCCGGCCCGTCGTCCCTCCCGAACGCCGACCGGCCTAGGCCGGTCGGTACCCCGGTTCGGTGGAAGCGGGCCGTGCATCGTGAAGGTCGAGCAGCAGTTTAGTTTTGTATTTCTCGACAAGTGGATTTATTTTTAGATCTGTTTTTCTTGATTACAAAACTGTTACTCTGTCACTGCTTAGGCGGGGGGCCTGGGGCAATTACTGCGGTTGCTTACAGTTTTTAACTCCCGAGGAACGTCGACACACAGTGAAGCTTGGTACGCCGATAGGTGTACCTGGTCGAAGAGACCCGGGCTAAACTTGCTTATAAGTCATGTATGGCTTGGTATAGAGGCCCGAGAGACAGCAGTCGGTCCAGTTTGCCGGCACGTGCTGTAAACAATTTCAATTTCAATTTCAATTTGTATATGATCATAGGTCCACGGCAGGTGTAAAGGGCAAGGAGGACCTCGTCGTCAATTACGTGGAGAACAGCATGCCGTGCTCTTTCCACCTTCCTGATGATTGCTACGAGGACATAATGCCGAGATGTCCGAGAATTTCAAAGTTGATACGAAACTTGGAAGCCGAGGGTATAATGGCGGATGGGACACCCCTCATGGATTCCCCTCCTCACCTCACACCTCCCCCGCCCTCCTCCCACCCTCACCCCCTTTACCCACTCCTCCCGCACCAACATATACACCCCCACTGCACCCATCACGCACTTAGACACGGAATACCTCTCCCCCTTTGACCACCATTCCCCCCCCTGCGACGTGACGCGCATCATCTCCAAACACAAAGACACAGAATACGGACAAACCCAATACATGGTCGAATGGGCCCCGGAACACCTCACGGAATGGGATATACAACTCCAACTGGACGACGGCTTCCGACTCATCTCTTCCACCCCCACCTCGGTAAACCTACCCACCCCCACCCCCACCGATTGCTCCATATGTCACAACCCTCTGCACTTAGAACCCACCTCCACCTGCTGCACATGCCCACACTTTGCCGTCCATTCCCAATGCCGCCCTGCCTTTGGCCCCGCCACATGGCAGTGCGAATGGTGCGATCGCGGCAAACAACACGACCTTACCCGTCTCCACGAGGTCCAGTGGGCGCCGTGCCTTCAACTACACGACACCATCAGTGAGACCCCCTCAGGCCCCACCGCCCTCACCGCATTTAACTCCGGCTTTGTCCCCTCCACCACACCCATTCTGTCAGAACCCGGACCCCCTCCATGGGCACATCGCCTTATTACATTCAACCACAACCCCATCAACCCTGACCTCGACATGCTCCCTACCGGTACATTCACCATCCACACACACCCCTCACTTCACGATACCACAATACTTTGTACTCCCGACGGCCGCGCAGTCACCACCCTTAACGGCCCCCGCGTCCGCCACCTATACCAACTCTTTCGCCCCGACCTCTCCGAACATACATTCGAAGAGGAGGTCTGCAACCTCCTCACTCGCCTAGGCTCCCGCTCAGAAATCCACTCACCTACTCCCGCCACCACCACCCGCAACAGATGGGCCACCAGAGAGGACCTCCTCTCGGCCCTCCGTCACACATTCCACATCCAGACAGAACTCTACTCAGACCCCCTCAAGAAATCACTCCACTCGCACACCTACCACTCACTCTACCCCGAAGACATAGTCTTCTCATCTAGCGGCAGTAATGCCCCACACACATGGCAAGGCACCAACATCGCCAACCCCGAATACGACCACGAATGCATGCGCCGAGCCATGGAACATGCAATCACCAGCGCACACCTCACAGCCTCACACACCCCCAGCGCTACCATCCCCATACTCCCCCGTTGGGAACACACACCATACCGCCACTCCAAATATATCAACTCCCCCTACACACACCACCTATACACCCTTCCCAACGACGCGAACACCTTCTTACCCCCCGACAAACACACCGGCAACCCCACCCCTACCCCATTCGGCACGCGCTGGATGGTCGACATCTACCTCATCGCTAACTCCCTCGCACTCCCCACCCTAACCTCACACACAGCCATGACCGCACTCCACAACACCCTCGAGTCTATATACGACACACACCTCCCAAGCCCCACCATCACCATCCCACCTCCACACCTCACCGACTCCTACTCACCTCACTCCGCAGGCATATACCATTTCCCCCTCAACCCCACTCAACCCCTTACCTACCCCCTCCAAGAACGCACACGACTAACATACTCCCCCACCAGAGGAACTCTTGCTTGGAACTGGCAGGACTTCGTATACACAGACGGCTCGAAAAAAGGAGGCAGCTCCCCTCTCGGGGCGGCAGCCACCCACCCAGCCTCGGACACCAACATCAAAATCCTGGTGACCTCTACCCCTCCCTCCCATACTATCAATCGAGCCGAACTTGCTGGCATTGACATAGGCCTCCAACTAGGCCATACCCACCTCCTAACTGACTGTGCGTGCTCCCTCCGTCTCATACAAGGATACCTTAACTGCCCCTCCGCTTATAGGCACAACATCCACCGCGACACACTCCCCTCCATCACACGCACCATCATAACCCGCTGCGACGCAGGCATCCGCACACATCTCGGCAAAATTAAAGCACACAACCACTCCCTCGGCAACGACCTCGCAGACGCACTCGCTAACCAAGTAGCAGATGGTCAACCACCAAACACCACATACACCACAGGCTCGGACGTATCGATTGGTCACTGGACCTGGCCTTACACCCTCATACCACAGACTCAAGGGGAACCCATACCCTACATATACACAAACCTCAAAGCCGACGCACACACCCACAGCTGCAAGCACACCCTTCCACCCCTCTCACAAACATCCAAACACGGCGCCCTCCTCGCCCGCGCCGCGGCAGACGGCACTTCACCTTCCACAAACAACTCACAACACTTACCAACACCCAATTCACCCACAAACAAGAATTCATATGGGGCGTCCACAACACCCGCCTCCTCACACACAACCCCACCATGCGATGTCCCATGTGTGGACAACTCACCAGCAACGGCCACATGGCCGGTAACTGCCCATCCATGCCTGGCCTATGACAGGACCGTCACAACAGCGCGCTACAACTCCTACTATCCCTCCTAGAACGCCACAACGGAGGTCGCTGGGAGACTATCACTGCAGACTTCGGTAACAAACCCATCAAGTCTTTCACCCGCCCCACCCCCACCTTCACCCCTCTTGACTGTCACCCCCCGCACCCCACGCACATGCCCACCCGCCTTGTTGATGCAGACGAAGGTCTCTCGCCCGACTCCCTAACCTCGTGCCCCGCTATCCTCCCCCCCGAAATCCTCCCGCCTGCACTACGTCCCCCGGCGCACAAACCCGATTTCATACGCCTCCTCGAACCTCGCTTCGTCGGTCACAACAACGGCCGCCGCCGATACTCATCTATCAAGAAAATACAGATAGGGGAGTAGAAGTACTGCACCGACCACAACCTCTCACACACAGCCCGCTTGATTAGGGACAAATACACACCCCTCGCAAATGCCATCCGAAACCAATGGCCAGGTACCGAAGTCGACATCCTACCCATAGTCATGAGCCGCACGGGCACACCGCACTCATCCACCATCGCAAGTCTCACCTCTCTCCTCACCCTCCGCACCGACCCTCCCGACAAACTCATCACCAAAGCACGACTCGACACATCTCGCATCCTCTCCACGCTCCATGCACACACCGTCCAATGGCTGCATTATCTCCTCCTTGTCTACCGCACCAAATCACGCACGACCACTCGCCGAGCCTCCGCATAACGCACCTCCCCAAGCCATTCCTGCACACCACCTTTAACCCGCTTCAGACCCTCCCCGGGGGGGAGTAAAACCCCCGACCACACTTGGAGAGGTTGGACATAGGTGGTTCACGGTCTAGCCCTGACTTGTAAGTTCCTTGTATGGCATAGTTGGGAGGGCCCAGAGACAGCAGCCGACGCATCCGGCTTTTTGGTGAAAAACCGGCGCATACGGTACATGTTGTAAACAATTTCAATTTCAATTTCAATTGGCGGATGGGACGCACCACGCGGTGCAATATTGCATGGGTGAAAATCTTAAGCTGCTAAACGCATGGATGGGGTTGTGTGGGCGGTCATCAAAGTACCCGTGCATCTAGTGCCATGCAAGGAAGGAGCAACTCTTAAGGACCAAACCAGCTTGGGGTGGCTTTGGTGGACTGCGAACGGTTCATGAAATGACACAAATGGCACACGCGGTCTTAGACTAACTTTGTTTGCCATGCTCCCATTGCGTTTTATTGCATTCAATTGTGAATTGCATGTTGTGTGTATATGTGTATGTGTGTGTTTTTAGGGTTTGTGTGTGTGTGTGTGTGTGTGTGTGTGTGTGTGTGTGTGTGTGTGATTTCCTGATCGACTATACCGTATGGGAGGTTGTGCTTGCACTATCACTACGACAAGTGAGACGCCGTCTACGGAGGACATGAGCAAGCCCAAACGCCAACACTTGCAACAACAACACTTCGGCTAGTGCACATGCCGCCACTAATCCTATGCATCAGTCACAAAAATCTGAATCAAGCATTCACCTCAATGCATCAAAAGTGGATGCATCATTTATTAAATTCAACTGCCAATTCATGAGCGCATTGATCATTTGAGCCACTAATTCATGGACACACTAATTATTTAGGGCACTAATTCATGGACGCATTGATTAAATTAGGCACACATTAATGGATGCATTTATTAAATGGGGCACTATTTCGTGGACGCGATGGTTAAATGCGGCACTATTTCGTGGACGCATTGATTAAATGGGGCACCAATTCGTGGACGCATTGAGTAAATGGGGCACTAATTCGTGGGTGCATTGATGCGGGTGGTGCGGGGCGAATGCATTGATGCATCTTGCGCATCGGTTTGCCGGCAAAAACATTAATTGTGGATATTTTCAATTATATGACCTTGTCGCGAAAATTCAAGTGATTTGGATATTGTATGGGAAGTCTGTCGTAATAAATACTTCCTGGTTATTAGTTGCAGATATTTACTCTAAGCTATTCTAGATGTATTTTGTACATGTCATGACGAGACACAACTGTGCACTAGACACTAGTATAGTGTTTCGGTACATAGTTGTCGCTAGGCTTCGGCACTTCTCTTTCTTCGTCCCGACACAAGGCCTCAAGGCGGTTGTCTCTATGAATGTCCATTGTGTGACCATGACGGTAACTACATATAAGTTAGTTACCTTCCATATTGAACGTGTTTGCACTCTTATGCATGTTATGGGCCCCCACTTCAAGTCACTCACACGCGACCACTTTTTTCCGGCGAGCCGCGATCTACGACACTCTTCCGAGAGGCAACGCCCTTACTGCTAGTTTTTTAGTATAGTACTTAATCCCTATATTCGGCGTAATCCCGCCGGTACTCACCTACTACTTTACCCGATAAGCACCAAGTGAGCCAGCTGCTCAATGACTTCGATCAGCCAACCACACAGAGCGCACTCGCTTTGTGTGCATATGGTGCATAAATGTCCAAGCCGGAATCGGAGGGGGGGGGGGGGGCGCACTGGTGGGTGAATACGCATATACACGGTGCACGACAGCTATATGTAGACGCTTGCTCTTAGTCTCGGCCGGGCCGAAAGCTACATATAATTTGTCCGTGGCTTTCACTTGTGCCTCACATTGGGTGAAGGAAACATTGGTGAAGATGCTTTGAGACGCCCCGGGGTATCATACCGAGGGGCCGTCGGGCATCATGCCGTCCCCCTGGAATTCACCGTTAGGCATAAGTCCGGCTAGTGGATTTCTCCACTGCATTGGCGTCACTAGAAAGACCCAGGAAAACCCTCGCAGCCCCCCGATCCGGAGGGGTCGTCGCTAAGCTCTAGAGACTCTCCTTCGCCTCCCTTTGACTCATCTGCAATGGCAACCGTCATGGAGCAGCTGGCCATCATCACATGCCGGCTTGACGTGCAAGCGGCCGACACTCGGCAGCTCATGCAGCGTGACGCGCTGCGCGATCACCCGGCCCCTATCGCTGTCGAACCCCCTTTCTTGTCCCCGCGGCCTCGTCATGCCCCTCCGTCACTTGTCCCACATAGTAGGTTGCCACCTGCCATGCACCCCAACATGTTTGGAGCTCCATGTGGACCGGTTGCACGTGGAGGTCCCCGCCCTACCATCGACCCCGTCGTCATTGGTCGCGCGGCTGGTGAGTCTGCGGGCTTCGAAAGGGACTCCATTAGCCAGTCCATGAGGATGAACGTCCCATTGATGTGCCGCAACACGGAGTTTTGATGTTGGGAAAACCGGTTTCTCTCCTACATGTCGCTCAAATATGCTTATCTAATCCCATAACTTGCGCTGAGAGACTATGGTCTCTACCTCGAGGAAAGTGCACAGAGCTACGCCTTCGCCCTTCTACTTCACGCTGCCAATGACAATAGGCGCGATTACCAAGCATTTCGGTGCGTCACTGCAGCCCGACCCGACTGTGGTGATCTTGTCTGGGAGATAATCTGCGAGCGTGTGGACGCCCGGTCTTTCGCACGCTCTCTAGCGATGCTAGACAATCTCATGCTCCGCCATCGACCCGGTCAGTCCGTCACGGGGTACGTGGACTTCATGCGGCAGTGCTCGACGACTGCAATCAAACCTGCCTAATGATTGACGGCTCCGCGGCCATCCATCCTCATAACTTGGGCCTCTTGATGCTACGTGGGATCTACAGCTCGGGACATTATGGACATGCAAAGTAGTGCGCTATCAACGCGTTCGACACACATAACTTCATATATGCGGACGAGGCGATGGCCAACATCTTGCACCTAGCTCAGACTATGGAGGAGAAACTTCCTCTCTCCGTCGATCTCACTCCTACCCCTCGGGCTTCTGCCTATCCCATCTTTGCCTTCGTGGTTAATGGATGCAGGCCATCTAAAGGGGGCCACAATGGTGCTCGGGGGGGTCTTGATTATCGTGTTCCCTTGCCGAATAAGTGCAGCGCGTGCGGTGGTCTTGGCCACATATTGTGCTCATGCACAACATCGGATGACGCGCTCTTGAAATGGAGTCTTGCCAAGCGCAAGATGCTTGTCCAAAAGTACGGCACGCCGAGCGGACTTGCTTCACACGTAGTTCTACTTGGCGATGTGCACCAGTCGGATGTGGAGAGCGATGCACTCGGTGCCGGACCATCGAAGATGGAATGCGGAGATGAATACGACGACAAAGGGGCTAGTGTCTCTTTCAACTTTGTTGCGTTCTTTGCCTCTGCACCTCCGGGCCGTGGCCCGTGACAGAGTTATGGGTGGTGGTCTTTGCCTGCTCAATCAATCTCACAGAGTTTCGTAGTGATTTAGTGTCCTTCGACCCCCTTCGGGCACATCTCGTGTGGGTGATGTGTGTTTTGACGTGCGTTGGAGCGGCAAAATTGCGATTGCCATTCCATTTGTATCTCGGCGAATGATACATCGCATTGGTCACGCGCTATATACTCCTGACTTGTCGGCGCTACGTACAACGCATTGGCCGCCTCCTAAGTGTTAGGTGGATGCAGTCCCACAACGGATGTAAATTCATTTTCCCGACTGACTCAGAAATTTGTATGTTGTTGGTCCCCCCATGAATGGGTGTGTTGAAGCCGTCGGGAAACAGCCTCTACCTTCTCAAGCACTCGACCCCATCCGGGAGGCTGCCCTCCGTGGCTAGACTTGTTGTGTTAGACAGCGATGTCCCCATGACTGTTCAGTGCGACCCGGTTCTATGGCGCAAGCGCTTTGGACATTTTAACATACAGAGGCTTCATGCTCAGCATGCCAAAGGTGGACCTACTTCGCTTGCGATGTTCACTTGTGTAAAATTGTCTCTTGTGACTCGTGCATGCCGAACTAGGCCAGTGCATCACCTCGTATTATATTGACTTGCACGAAACCGCCGCGACCCCTTATGAATATGTCCTCGGACATCGGGCGGGCCGTTAATGTGCCGTCACCGCGTGGCCTACACCAATGCCTCTTTGTCATCGACCATCACACTTACTTCATGTGGATAAGATTCTTATCATCCAAGGATGATACTTGCAGCGAGCTAGAATCCATTCTCCTCGAAGTAATCCATTTTCCATCTCCACGCCCGGTTCCAATCTGCCCTTGGTGCATTTGCCCCGGTCCTGAAATTTGATTCGGACTCGGTGTTTGAGGCCACTGCGACACGTCAAATGTACGGCCGCTTGGGTTGAGGTGTTCAGCTCTTAACACCCTACCCTCACCGCATGCTTGGGAAGGCGGAACGCCCTTGGCGTATCATTAGGGATAGCGCCTCTGCCATGATGCACAATATGCAAGTTCCCAACTCTGTGTGGTCGTCCGCGGTCAATACAATCGTCTACCTCCGTAATTACATATTCAGTCGTGCGTCTTGCATTGATGTACGTGCATGTTTGGTAGATGTACCAAGCAAATGGTACGGATGCAGCAGTTGGATGCTTGGATAAAGTTTTTAGTGACTTCTTCTTACGCGTCCAAAGCTACGGGTATCCGTAATTGTGTCACACTCGTTCAATCGACGATGATTTGAACTGAGCGTGGCCTCCATAAGCACGACCTGCGGTCGACGCGCATTGACGTTTGGCACACGTGGACTTTGACATGTCTTGGATGTCAGTTGCACCGTGCTGTGTATGTCGGTTTCATATGAGCGGTCGCACTTGAGCCACACTTGCATTACGATTGCCTATTGTTGAAAACCGTATCCTACCGTCACTAAAGACAGTAATGAATTCCACAGTACTACTAAATTACTATTGACCCGAAAAATAGGGATGGGTCGGTATCTCGGATGAGCAACACCGACCGTCTTCGCTCCGGGCTTGGCCTCCCTATGAGCGACAGAATGGTGGTCACGGGGCCCGTTGGACAACTAGCACCGGTCACCTCTCCCCATCCGAGCATAGCTCACCCATGTCAATGGATCCGCAGCTACAACAGACGGTACGCACAACAAGGCGCAGCTTTCCATCATTTGAACTCAATTCCCTATAAGGCTTCCGCGCCACCCGCTTCACAAACACATCGTGTACTACACCCGATACTACAGTACCCCTCCGAGCTCCACCGCTTACGAAACACAACCCTCCACGGATACGGCGCACCACTACGCGCCCACCCAACGTCCGGACGTTCACACCCGATGCCCACAGAAAACAAACCCAGGTACCATATGACATGGTCGTGTGCCGCCAACACACGCCGACCACTCCAACCACACCTCCTACTCAACCACACAATCTTCAAAACCCAGACATTGTCTACTACCCGTCGACCACTATGTCTCTACCCTCCAACCTTCCGGAATCCTACAAGCACGTCCTACTCCGTGATCGACGTGCGCCCCAATTTGCCGACGACCACTTCAGCCCCCGGATCCGGCTGGTAGGCCACCCGCTGACGCCCTTCCTCACAGTTCCGCAACTCCCCACCGCTGACCACGGCCTAGGCTCACCGTTGGAACCCGCGTGGGTCTCCAAGCGCCCCTAGTCCTCGTTGCTCCACCAACATCATCTGACCTAGGACGGGCCGCTCACCTTTCCGCCCGCACGATCGACTCCTACCTCCTCACATGTTAGTACTCAGCCACCCCCCTTGAACTTACCAATTCCTCGCTCCACGGAGTGTTCCTCCCGGACTCGCCGCATTCGTCGCACATGCTAATCTCTGCGTGCTCGATCGCTCGACGTTGGCTCCTTGAAAAAGTCCACGCACTGACCGACCTTCCGGCCCGCGAGAGAAATATCATCGGCCGGGAACTCACCCATCGCACTCGCTGGTCGGCCTCTGGTGCTCGAACCCAACAACCTACCATGGCTCCACAGCACGATCGCACCACCCCTTCCAATGGAACTATTTTCTAGCTACGAGGAAGAACGCCTGGACATTCCCACCTCATGCTCGGTGGTGGGTGTGTTATACCAACTCGCTTCACGCGAGCGTGAACTCCCATCGGGAGGTCCAGCACCACCCCGCTCCGCCGCTACCCCTCACCTTGAAACAACCTTGCAACAACAAATAAATCAGATCCTACGAGCCGTTACCATCCCCGCAATTTCAGGCCGTCGCGTCAAAATCAGCTCCCCCCTGTTCATTTATCTCTTTGGCCTAGAATTCGTTCCCCGTCTTTATGCCCTCCTTACCGATCGCATGGCGTCGGAACTCACCTCCGACATGGAGCGACTACACCACGACCCCTACCACCCGCGTGGAAGACCTCATAGCTCCTTCTCCAACTCGCAGATGCTCTCCAGCCTATCCGCGAGCCGAACTAGATCGAGGACGACCCCTCCTCCTTCTGGGTATATATCCTCCACCTAGCCAATAACCCTATCCTTTCACAATCATGCCCAGTAGAATTTCACGTCACACTTCACTCATCACTATATACACAATATCCCCTACCCTCCAAATTCACACCATCACCATCACCCCCCCACTCATTGGACATGTCCCAAGCACCTCCTGGACTAACACATGCCTCACCTCCGTTCTTATTCGATCCCCACACCCACAATCTTTTCCCTGCATCACGACTAACGGCACCATACCTCCCTCACAATGGCTTTCCACACTCCTCCACCAAACTGCTCGAGAATATGCGCAACTACACAACCACCTCGACAGCTCCACACCCTTCACCTTTGACCTCACACACCACACCTCCCTCACACAATTCCCCGATGGCTCCTATTTCCGCTCTCACCCCTCCCCCTCCCCCCACGTAGCCACCAGCATTCAAGTCTCCCTCACCACATGTATTGCATCCTCATTTCCGCCAACGGCACTGCCACCATCCCTCTTCACCACTCCTACATGCATAGCGGCACACTCACCCACACAACCTGCTCCCTCTACATCAATCCTCACCACTACTCCACCTTTGGTAGGTCTCGCATCACGGACCCTATCTTTACCGCCACACCCCCCCCCCCATAACTCACCCTCACAAAAAACAATACCGTCCTCTGCAACCACCCCTCTCTACTTCTCGCTTGGACTCGCCACCTCAAGACGACTAACCCCTACATGACTTGGCAGCTTGAACCGGCGGACGGCTCCCTGCTAGATACATACGTTGATACCCCCTCGACCTCGACTCCCTCCCCGACATCCGACTCGCCCCCACCCTCCCCGCTCCCCCCTCCTTCAACTCATGCATCCCCAAACCCTCCAGGAAACGCCGCTCCACCTCCCCGGAACCATCCACCGCCCCCGCCAACCCGACCCCGATTAACCCCTCCCCCAACCGACACACCACCCCCTTCCATCCCCCACCTCTTCCCACCATCACTGAGGATAAAACCGACCCCATGGACTCCTCCTCCACCCCCCTCACACAACCCAACCCCGCCCCCTCCCGCTCGGCACCCTCCACCACCCCCCACCATCCTCCGCCTCTACCCGAGCCCACCCACGTCATCACCACGCCTCCGCAACCCTCACTCCCCCCCATCACCCCTCTCCCCCCACACGACGACCCTATGGACTCCTCCCCCATCTCCCGGCCCCCTACCGACCCCGCCCTCAAACCCGCCCCCCCGGCCGGCATAACCAAGCACACCCGTCTACCTCACAAGAAGACCTTCCCCTCCCCCCCCCTCCCGCCAGTCCCCTCGCACAGTCACCACACGCCCCCCAGCCACCCCTCTCCTCTCTTCCCTCAACCAAAACCCCCGCCCCATCCCCCACCCCCAACACCGCACTCTCCACACAGCCCTCCCTCCTTCCCCTACCCGCTACCTCCCATGCAGACTTTGACTACGACGTGGAAGACCTGCTTGAGGACTTCAATGATGAGACCGCCACCGACACCGAGAACCCACACTCCTCCGGACCCCCCAACCTCACCTCCAAGTTCCCACCGGCCGATATGGCCGACCCCCGTCCCTAACTCCGCATCGGCTGGGCCACACGGCCCGGAGGTTAGACCCTAAAACCCCGCCCCCACCCCCCTTCATGCTGTCCGTCCACACATTGTAACCAACTCGCATCGGACCTCACTCCCGCCACACTTCAGCTCCTATGCTTGCACCATCAAACTACACAACTACATGTTTGACCTAAACCTTGAATACGCCCTCCCCACCCCCTTCGTCAATCTCGACTCCTCCGCAATACTCTCCTTCCAACGGTGTCGGTATCAAGAACTCATCAATATCTACTCCATCGCTTCCTCCCTCGCAAAACTACACTCCACATCTTGTGACTCGTATACGGCAATCACCAACAACGAAGTCGATAACTTCCATAACTACCATAATAGGTACCCTAACCAGTGGACTAACCCCTATGACGAGGCTCCCCCCCCCCCCCCCCCCTCACCCCGGCACACCCCATCACTCTCTACTAGTCATAACCTAGCAACACTCCCACTTCGGTCTCCTACACCTCACCCACACCTCGGCTACATGGATTGACTCCCTCCACCACCATCACCCACACACCCTTCTTGCGCGCTCCCTCTCACTCCTTGCCTCTTGCAACGCCAAACCCGCACCACCCACCAGAATCTTCCACGTCCTCAACCTCCCACGCAAGAACGACGCGACACACGCGTGGTCGTGCGGAACACACGTCCTCCTCCACACATACTTTGTCCTCACAACTCCTCTTTACCAGGCATACAACCCTCCTCCCTTCGACCCCCGCACTACCGTCTATTCCCTACACTCCCTCCTCTAGCACTACGCCTTCCGCTTCACCCCCCTCCATGTCGGGCGCTCCCAACTCCTCACAGCCCTCCACCCCTCCAAGCATGCCCCCCACCTCCCCCCCAACCCCCCCATCCCCCACCGCCGACCCACCCTCACCCACAACCCCATGCCCCCCAACCCTCCCCCCCCCCCCCCCCCCGAACCCCACCATGCACCCACTTACTGGCCCTCCCCTCGCCCCACTCCCCCCACCACATCGCCCAACCACTCCACCCCATCAACCTTATCACACGCAGCCTACACGCGTCCATCATGGACGTCGAGCACCTCACATCCACTCACCACCCGGACGTCCTAATCCTCACTGAAACCAACCACGCGACCCACAAATCCCGCTGGCGTATCGCCCTCCCCCACTAATCTTCTCAAAAGTGCTTGTCCGCATCACTCACATGTGCTCCAACCCAACGCATGCGTTCTCTTCGCGGTTCGTAAGACCTCCTTCCATGCTTCCACTCCGCCACTGTCATACCTCCGCCACCCCACCTCACCCCCCACATCGCCGGCCTGTCCCGCATCCCACACTCAAGCACCCTTTACCTCCTCCACGGATAAATTGACAAAATTATTGAAATTGAAATCGTTTACATCATGTACCGGGTGAAGCCAGCTGTTGTCTCTTGGCCCCCCATGTATGTGCCGTTAGTGGTCGTATAATAACAAAAGCTAGACTGTGAGCCATTGATCCCAACCTCTCCATTGGCAGTAGCGATACTGTCTAAAACATACACGTAACCATATATCTACAATTTTTTGATCTAAACGTTTATTTTTTTATATGGTATGAAATATAAAATGTCGCTAGTCTCCACGAAGCGCGGCCTGCTCCAGCCGTTGCGAGGAAGATGATCACCTAAGCCGGTCAGGTGGTGCTGGTCGAGTCGGACATGCATGACCTTTGCTCTTGTGCGACTCCGGTCGTGCCGGAAATGGGGGGGGGAAGGCAGATAAAAAACCCCCTCGCTCAGGTCGTCGACGGTCCCGACTCGATCCTTGCACATCCCCGTCCGAGATATTAGTCGCTCCTCCCGGCGCAACTCGCCACCTAGCTTAGCCTTCTCTCCTCCTACGGGGGATGGGAAGAGAAAATAGCTAGGCTGCAGACGGTGTCCGGCTGGCTCTCTTGCCTCCGAGCCAGATTTTCTCATGTCCCATGTCCATTCGCCGTTTGTTTCCACCACCTATCTGATCGCGCTATGCCGTCCGTACCCTCCCCCGGTGGTTTACGTTGTTAGGGGGCCGCCTTTACGAGTAGTGTGCCGTTACGATAACCCTAGGCACACTACCTAAGGCAGCCTTTTGATAACCGGGTACCGACTAGGGGAGGGGTTGGTATAGCACAAGGATCGAGTCGCCGTTCCTCAAAAGATGATGGATACATGAATATGAACCCAAAACCCCCCCGTACCGGGTTTCTCCGGCGGCGGGTGATCCTAAGGACCGCCGCCACCAGACTTTGCCGCTCCTCCGGTTGCGACCCAGCGCCGTCTTGCGTAGCTTCGGGCCCCAAGGGAGACTTAAAGCTCACATGGCTGGAGACAACGAGCGAATGCCGTGCCCTAGGGCTACTTCCCAGATGTCCGCCGCCATCTCCAATACCCTCGTCCCACCGCTGATCCGTCCGTACCCTTCTTCGCCAAAAAGCATTCCGCAGACCTCGTTCCCGTCAAGGCGGGAGGGTATACGTGAGTATTTAGTTGCTGAAAAAACATGTCGGACTAGCCGAGCGGGAGATCCATGTGTTGGTGTACGGATATTACGTTTTTCCAAAACCCTCCGTACATGGCTTCCCGACAGCTGCTGATCCCGCGGATCGCAACTCTTGGTACCTCGTTCAGCCCCCTACCGTGCCAAGCATGGCACGGCTACGGGGTTACCAGAGCCCACCGCGTGGAGGTAGAGGTAGGTGCCGACGGGCATGCAAGCGCACCCCCCTCCGGGGCCGCCGCCGCTGCGCCGCCGGCGGGCGCCTGAAAAAAATTAATCCCGCGCCAACACGGCCTACGACACTAACCCCAAATCCTCTCACCGCCTATTGAAAATTAAAAGCGGTCTCCTCCCCCACAGCCGCACAACCTCGACCTTCCATAAAATCACTCGAACCGATAAAACAATTGTACCCTCCCCCACCGTAGTCCTCGCGGCCGTCCACTCACACTTCGATGCGGAACCCACACGCGCAGCCCCCCCCGACTCCCACCCACCATGGGAACACCCAGACAACCCCGACTAATTCTTCATCGAACCCCGCGGGGACTCAACCCTCACACTCGCCGACATGATAACACGCGATACATTCGATAAAACGATTACCACGCTTGGCACGGGCAAGTCCCTTGGCCCATACGGTATCCCTAACGAAGTCATAAAATTCCTACCCCCCACGACCCGCTCCGCCCTCTTCTTCCTTCTTTCCCTCCTTGCTCACAAGACATATACTCCCCCCGAATGGTGCCACAACACCACCTGCCTACTACATAAAAAATGTGACCCGACCCTGCTCGACAACTACCGCCCCATCGCACTAATGAACAACCTCCTAAAACTATGGACCGCACTAATCAAAGATACATGCTCAAAATACGCATAAACCCACGGCATCCTTAGCGACCAACATGATGGATTTCGCCGCTAGCAAAGTATCCACGACGCCCTGTCCTCCATCATCATGATGATGGAGGACGCCAAAATCTACAAAAAAGACATCTATTGAAATTGAAAATGATTTTTTTACAACATGTACCGTACGCGCCGGTTGTTGTCTCTAGGCCCTCTTAAAAAATGCCATTCAGGAAACAAACAAGTCATGGCTAGACCGTTAACCGCTTAAATTCAACCTCTCCAAAGCGTGGTTGGGGTTTTTACTCCCCTCCCCCCCCGGGGGGAGTGTGCGATGTGTGGTGGTAGCAGCGTGCAGTTCGGGGCGTGCGTAGGTGCAGTGTGTGGAGGCGCGGCGAGTGGTCGTGCGGCATCTGATGTGGCATATGAGTAGAAGATGATGCAACCCTTGAACGGTGTGCGTGTGGAGTTGTGCAATTATGCGAGATGTGTCGAGTCGTGTTTTCGAGATGAGTTTGTCAAGAGGGTCAGTGCGGAGGGTGAGAAGAGAGGTGAGACTTGAAATGGTGGATGACTGCGGTGTGCCCGTGCGGCTCATGACGATGGGAAGGATGTCGACTTCGGTGCCAAGCTAGTGCTAGCGGATGGCATTTTCGAGGGGGTTGTATTCGGCGCGAATCAATTTAGCGGTGTGGGAGAGGTTGTGGTCCGTGCAATACTTCCATTCCCCTATCTGAATATTTTTAATAGAGGAGTATCGACGGCGGCCGTTGGTGTGGCCGACGTATCGAGGTTCGAGGAGGCGGATAAAGTCGGGCTTGTGGGCCGGGGGTCGGAGCACGGGGGGGGGGGGGGGGAATCTCGGCGGGGAGGATGGCGGGGCACGAGGTGAGGGAGTCGGGCGAGAGGCCTTCGTCAATATCCACAAGTCGGGTGGGCATGTGGGTGGGGTGAGGAGGGTGGCAATCAAAAGCGGTGTGGGTGGGTGAGGGGGATGCGAATGATTTGATGGGTTTGTCACCAAAGTTTGCGGTGATGGTCTCCAAGCGTCCGCCTTTGTGGCGTTCCATGAGGGAGAGGAGGACTTGTAGCGCGTTGTTGTGGCGGTCCTGTCTTAGGCTAGACATGGTGGGGCACTTACCGGCCACGTGGCCGTTGCTGGTGAATTGGCCACACATGGGGTAACGCAGGGTGAGGTTGTGGGTGACAAGGCGGGTGCTGTGTACGCCCCACATGAATTCTTGCTTGTGGGTGAATTGGATGCTGGTGAGTGATGTGTTTTTTTGTGCATGGTGAAGTTGGCGCCGTCCTTCGCTGCGCGGGCTAGGAAGGCACCGTGTTTGGTGGTGTATGAGAGGGGTGTGTCTGTGTGCATGATGCTTTATGTTTGTGCGTCCGTTTTGAGGTTGGTGTATTTGTAGGGTATGGGTTCCCCTAGGGTTTGTGGTATGAGGGTGTATGGCCGTCCGGCACGCCATCGAATCGTTTCTACCCCAGCTACATGGACAACATGTCCTTCTACATGAAGACAACACCGCCGTGGTCGCTACCCCCACCAAGCTAACCACACGGTCACCCGTTATGATGACCTAGCTGCGCCGCTTGTGGTACCTTCTCGACACCAACGACATCCACATTCGACCCCGCTACATCTTGGCAGATACACCCAGCCGCGAACTCGACACCGAAGAATGGCAACTCAATACTCGACTCTTCGAACACCTTCAAGCCCGGTGGGGGCCCCACTCTATCGACCGATTCGCTTCTATGCTGAACACGCAGCTCCCGCGCTTCAACGCCAGATGGCGCGACCCTCAGTGCGAAGACGTCGACTGCCTACGCCGCCCTGACACGGCGTGGCAGTGCGAAAACAACAATTGCAACCCCATGGACTGCTCTCCCAACCCTCGCGGCCAAACTGCGCCAACCAGGCGCAACCGCTGCCGTCGTGGCCCCCTAATGGCCCATCAAGACGTGGTAACAAGACCTCCAACGACTCGCAGCCCATACCTTGCACTTCCCGCCTTCGCGCGACATGTTCTTCCCCGGCAAGCTCGGCAAGCCCGCGGGGGTCGGACCAACCGCATGTAGCATCGTGGTCTTTCGAGTGCCACACCTTCATGGCTCTACACTCGGCGCGGCGCCATAGGCCGGTCCCTACGCGCCGCGCAAATTGCCTTTACCGCCCCCCCGCGCGTTACGTTACGCCCTACCTCTGGCGCACAACGCTATCGCCTCGCCGCCAATCATGCCCACGCCCCATGGTCCTCTCTTCTATGGCTACCAAGTTCCAAGTACTCTTAGGCACCGATACCTTAGATGCCACAGCCATCAGCCTACTCAGCAACTCCCTAGCGCCGTCTACATACGCCAACTACGACAGCGCCCTCCGCCAGTACTTCGCTTTTTGCGCTGAGGAAAACCTCTCCCCTTTGCAAGCGACTCCCGTTACCATGGTCCGCTACGCTGCATGGCTCGGCCTATTCGGTACGGTGGCTGCTCGATCCATGCAACCTCACTTTTCAGCGGTAAAGAAGTACTTCCGCGACCACCAACTACAACCCATCGCCGTCGGCGACATGCTCGCCGACGCGCGGCGCGGCTTCGCAATGTTGCAACACCGCCTCGTTCCGTCCGACACAAGACTGCCGCTACCCGCACCCGTCGCCCTCGACATCATGCTGGCCGCTGATGCATTCCGCGACAACCTCACATGGTCCCCTGCTACTCTCCCGCTACTCGAACGTTTTCGCGCCTGCCTCGCGGTTTGCGTAAACTACACATTCTTCTCCCGCGCAGAAACAGGCGCTTGCTGCCTCACAGGTGACCTCAGTGTTGACAGACCCTCGCAAAAGTTTGTCTGCTCTTGCGCAAGTCCAAAGGGGACCAACGCCGTGACACCAGTGACACTCGTCTTGGCCGTCCCGATTCCCGCCAACCCCGTGTTGGCAGACCTATTGGACTACTATTCCGAACAACGTACGGCTTTCTTCGCTACCTACTACAAGCTACCTACAACAAGTTCCCTCCCCCTGCCGCCTTTTGGAGCCTCTCACCTTTGAAATCCTCCGCCGATTGGAAGGTCGCCACAACCCTTTCAACTTGGCTGGCCCTCGCGCTCCGCACTATAAGCACTTCCGCGCTAGCATGCTTCAAGTGGACATCGCACAGCCTCCGGAAAGGGGCGGCTTCCGCCGCTAGCTGCATCGGCGCCCCCCCCCCCCCCCCCCCCCCCCCCGGTCATCAGTACATGGGTGGCTGGGCCAAGATTAGCTCCGTGACCGAAGGCAAATACATCGACCCCACCATGACCCCATCACGTGTTGCTTGGCGTTTCTTCGGATGGCTCGCCCCGTCCGCCCCTCAACACTAGTATTGGGTTGTGCAAGCCTTTGGCTTGAGGTTATTGGCAAAACGTGCCCTAGGATAAATGGTCAGATTGTTTTAAACCTAGAGGTTTGCATATCCAACTCCCATGTGTGCGGGAAAGTGACCATAGCGGTTATTGTTACCGTTAGTAACGGCGCGTCGCACCTACAACACAAACCACCTTGCCCTTGTAGTTAGACGCAACCAACGACCAAACGACTTCCCCCACCGTCAACTCTAGCTAGCCATGGCCTCACAAGCCGGAATTAGCTACGAGCATGGCACTCTCTGCTTTCGTGCTCAGCCAATCTAGGCTTCGCGCGAACCCACCCACCCAACCCTGTAATACGCGCTAATAATCGTCCTCGAGGCCCCGCCTGTGGGTGTCTTTTGACCAAATTATAAGCAAACTAACGACATCTTTGGCAAAGTGTGCTCTATGGTAAATTAGTTTGTGTCGTATACGTATCGCTGCCGGGTTCTTACCGCATATGTGGAGAGTTTTTATTTATTTTTTTCGAGTTACGTGGGGGGCAAGCCGAAGGGGGGGCCGACTATCCAGACATACGCTGGCTGCACCGCTTGGCTCAGCTGGTCGACCTACTATTCAGGAAACCTTTCACCAGCAGTAATTAATTAGTACCAGTTTCTTACAAGAAAAACAGTGGAGCCCACCAAGCAAATAAAGAAGAAAAGAGCAAAAAACCGGCAGTTGAGTTACTAATCAACACAGTCTTTAGCTATACACTCTTCCCATAAAGTCCGTTACTAGTGAAATAGGGCCTTTCGCGTAGGGCGGGTGTTTATCATGTAGGGTTTCTAGGGTTTAACTGTACTTTAGCTCGTTGAAAAGGCGGACCGAAAGTTGTGTTGACGGTGAAGTAAAGGGGGAAGCGGGGCACAAATGGGGCCCGTCACGGCTACGAACTGACGTATTAGGGTTTGCGGGTCAACCCCGATTTCGGGGCATACCCTGATTCGGGCGCCCCGGAATTCGGATTTTCCACACTTTGGCTCGTGAAAACTCCCGAAATCGGCGACACAACACGCGATTTTTATGGTCCCAGCATGCTGTCCGCAAACATGGGAGCACGTGGGTGTGATGGCATGTGCCGTTAAGATGCTTGACGTGGGTGGGATAGGGGCCGGAAACCCACAGCTTGGGAGGCTTAAAAAAGCCTATCTTTGCCGTACGGTGTCCGATTCGAGCAAACCAAGTTGCAAATGGAAGCCCTTCCCCCAAGTCCATGTAAGTTTCCAACTTAATTTACGCCTACCGGCCGGTTTTCGCGTCAAATCCGCCGTCCGATGCCATCCAGCCCCTCGTACAGCCAACTAAAGTTTTTAGGGTTTCAAAATCTGCCACATTCGCGCGGGGCTAGCAACCCTTGGACATGTGGTACCCGCACACCCGCTCCGCCAATACGCTCAACAATCAGCGCTCTATATTTCGTCTATTCACGGCGTCACCCATTTCATGCCCCATGTTGGCATGGCGCCGTGCCATTTGCCGCATGCCAAACCAAGGCCCGTGCTAGGGTACTTTGAAAGCTCCCCGCCATATTTCACGCCCGGCGGTGCGAAAGCTTGAAAGGCCAGCGATCCGCGCGCTGGGGTGCTTACACTCCAAGTCAACCGTCCCTCAAGCCCAATAGGTCCCTAGCCCGTGCTCCTTGCCTGTATTTTCGGGCACTTGGCAAGAAAACCTAGTGCACACGATATGCCATTCCCGGTATTGCCGCTCTGTAGGCGGCCGGGCGCAACGCACTCGGCGGATACTCGTGCAATTGTGCAAACATGCTGAAAGCCCCATTTCGAGTAGTCTCCCGGCTTATCGCGACACTACGTGCACCGAGCCACGCATAGAGGCGTGCATAACATGCACATCCACAAATTTCGGCCTGCAAAATTTCGGCCGCAAATCCAACGTGTGTGCCCACAATAATCGGAGCGCGCCGTGGTGTGTTGTTCGAAAGTCATTACTCTACCCCCCAATCGAATTGCATGGCCATCGCGGCTGTGCGTGGCGGGTAATTAAATGCGTGCCACTAGCTAGTAACGGACTTTATGGGAAGAGTGTACATGTGATTTATCTGCTGCAATTTCTCTGGTTGTATCTTTTGCACTTTTAAATGCTAATGGATTACAGGAAAACGAGATGAGCACGGACAGGGAAAATGAGAGGGAAAACAAAAGGTTTCTTGCACTTTTATTAAATACTCAAAATCATACATGAACAAAAAGCAGCGAAGTAAAAAGAAAATGCAAAAAAAAAAAAAAAAAAAGTAAAAAGAAAATGCTACAAAGGTTTGTGCACAATGTAGTGCTTTGCTTTTGCTGTGCTTCGGATTCCGTGATCCTCTTGTCACTCTTGCCATCTTGTTTCCCCTCCCACTTTCCCTGTCCGTGCTCATCCGCTTCTTCTTGTAAACAATTTCTAGTAAAAAGAAAATCTACTTTACTTTTCTATTGCCCTGTCTTATTTATACTGCCGAGGGATAGCGGCGGAGTACCTGAAGCAGAGGCAGGGACGCCGATATCCCTCATAACATCACAGAGCAGCAGGACTGTTGCTATACAAATATACATACATACTGAGTCGCCGCCGCCGTATCAGCACCGCACTCCCAAATCGCTTGTTGGTGTCGGCCTTCTCCGTTCCACGTTTCGCCGTGGGGCACTTACCTGCTCCCAGGCACTCGTTCGACTTCATTCGCCCTCCCACCGGTACATAAACTTCTTAATCGCGTAACGGCGGGATCGTTTGGGCGCCCGCGATGGTGCCCGGCGCGTAGGCGGCAGGTGGTGCGTCCGTCAATGCGCGATCAGCGCCGTTCGGTGTCCACAAATGCGCCACCCGGCTCGGCTCTGATGACAGTGACGGAGGTGGGGGTCGTAAGAGCAGGCTTTGGCAAGGGCTGAAGGGCGGAGGGGGTCGTCGGCAGGAAAGCTATGTCTCCGGACACGAAACAGTCTAGGGAGGCCGTTGAGGGAGGAGGCGGGACAGCGGGGTCGCTTCACCAGGCGCTGCTGGAGCTGCCGGTGGAGGAGTTTGTGGAGTTGCCGGGTCGACCCTCCGTTCTGTATCAGCTCAAGGACTACAGCCGGCATGCAGGGTACGAGCAGCCGGAGGATAGCGCGGTGTCGCGGAGCGAGGGCGCCAAGGCGTGTCGAGAGGAACTGCCGTTTTTGTTTCGAGCCTTCGAAGCTGGCCACCCGCCCCCGCCGGCGCCCGGCACCAAGGAGGCCGAGGCGCCGCGCGCCTCCACCATCCACGAATACTTAGACTGGACGGTCGCGGCGGCGGAGGCCAACGCACCCGACGAACTGGTACGCCTCACTACTTCCCATTCCATCGCCCCCTTTCCGTCACAACAGGCCACCCGCTCTCCCGTCCGAAATGCAACCCAGACTCATCCACCGACACACACACACACACACACACACACACACGTACGCACACACACACACACACACACACACACACACACACACACACACACACACACACACACACACACGCACGTACGCACACACATACTATACACATATGTATATATAGAGACACCCAAGCTTACCCATGGGCAAATCAGCCCTCAAAAGTAAACCCCCATTTCGCGCCTTCTGTTACACGCTCTCATCTCTGCAACTGAAAGAAGCAGGCAGTATTTCCCTGGGCTCCATCATGCGGGCGTCATGCGTAACGGAGGCCGCACTGCATTGTGGCAATTTCAGAGGGGGAGGGGGGGGTTGGAGGGAGAGGGACAGGGAGTGGGACCAGAGGACAGCGTGTTGATTGCTGCCGGCAGCATCGGCTAATTTTCACCTCTTTCCACTGATTACAACTTTGATGTTCGTGCGGCGCTGCGCTGCGCTCATGACTGTCGCAGGGCTTTGAGGGTTTCCGGGTGATCGTGCTCCACCCGCGCTACCGCCCCAACTGGCCGCCCCCAAACGCTTACGTTTCTGAGGAAGCGAAGCCACACAAGGAGCTGGGCGCCCCTCGCGGCGCGTTGCCTCCGTTGATGGCGCACGGCAAGCCGTTGTCCGCGGCGACTATCCGCTCGGGGCGCGGCTACATCGAGGTCCCCTTCGTTGCGACGCAGGAGAACAAAAAATCGCGCGGCTACGGGCGCTGCCTGCTGGAGGCGATCGAGGACGTCGCGCGCTGCCTGCGCATGCACACGCTCATGCTGTGCAGCACAGATGACGAAAAGACGATCAGCATTTGGCAGCACTTTGGTTTTCAGCGCATGGAGGAGCACCATTGGGGCGAGCTGCGCATCGAGCACAGCGACATGCTTTACATGGACAACACTGTGCAGCTGTTCAAGCGCGTCCCCGACCGCCTCCGCCTTACCTCCATCGTCATCAGGCACCAGAGCTTTGTGCAGCGGGTGTACAGCTGCAGCAATGGCGGGCCGCCCGCCAAGCGGCCGAGCGCCTCTCACTCGAAGTTCGACTCAGGCCTCGTCAACGAGCCGGCCACCTCGCTGGACGACGACAGCAACTGGAGCGCGCAGGATGGGCGGCCTGCCACTAAAGCCGCGCGGCTGGCAGGAAGCCAAGTTAGCAGGGAGTGATCATATAGGGGGGGGGGGGGGGGGGGGGGGGGGGGGGGCTTTACGTGCCACCCATTGTGGCGCATTCAGTGTCCTTAGGTGACTCTAGGTTATATTTTACACCGCGTCTTGCAATCGCTTGGATGTACACCACTCCCCCCATCCTCTCAGACGCTCATATGTTATTATTCACTACCTATTCACAGCCACGCATTCATTCACACACACAGCTACAATGCTTAGACCGCGCAGACGTATGAACTACCTGTCATTCACACAGATGTATGTGTGTTGTCATCCACCGACTTTTTTATAGCCAACCACGTACATGCATCCAATCATGTTCGCTTATACTCTCATACTGGGGCACGGCATATTAAGCGCAGACACACCCAGACACAGATTCGCGGTCTCACCCCAGTACGTACACGCCCACAAATAGACAACCCGCCCTTCTCCCCCATCTACTCCGTGTATTCACACCCACAAACTATACCTACTCTCCTCCGTTCACATCCACTGAAACACACATATATTAAATGAACACGCACATTACCCTCCCCCCCCTATCCTTCAAACCGTGCTCCCTAGACGCCCCCAAACACACCCATGCGACCTTTTCCCCTACCAATACATACACGCCCACTGACATGTGCCGGCGCAAACAAGCACACGACATCCCTCCCCAACACACATGCCCACTGACATATGCAAACACATAAACACACACCGCAGAGATACGACCACACCATACACAGCATGGACAACTATCTCCCCAACTACGTGTGCCCGCTTCTGGCTGCACACAAACAAGCAGAAAAACACTCACGAGAAGTCAGCCATACCCCTCCCCCCCCCCCCCCCCCCCCCCACCAACACATACACGCCCACTGACATGTGCCGGCGCAAACAAGCACACGACATCCCTCCCCAACACACATGCCCACTGACATATGCAAACACATAAACACACACCGCAGAGATACGACCACACCATACACAGCATGGACAACTATCTCCCCAACTACGTGTGCCCGCTTCTGGCTGCACACAAACAAGCAGAAAAACACTCACGAGAAGTCAGCCATACCCCTCCCCCTGCCCTTCAGATGGGAAGTTCCGCACGTGATACAGAGAATGGGGATGGGAAGAGTGCCACAGCAGCACCAGAGCAAGCAAAGGCTCGCATGCCATTGGGTGTGGGACTTCTTACACCATGAAACACCAAAGAAGCGGAAGGGAAGTGGAGGCAGCTGCACGCGAGAGCGCGGCAGGTGGCGACTGTGGCCATATTGAGGGGTGCTGGGATGTGACTCAGCTCTCCATCATGCTAGAGGACACGACGGTGGAGTTGAGAATCATGGTCTGCGAGTCCACCAGCCTCGAGTACATGCCGCCCTTGTTGATCAGCACCTCGTGAGTCCCCTGCTCCACGATCTCGCCGCCCTCGATGACACAGATGCGGTCCGCGTTCTGAACGGTGGACAGCCGGTGCGCGATCACCATCACCGTCTTCCCCTTCAGCAGCCGTTCGATCGCCTGCTGCACCAGCTTCTCGCTCACCGCATCCAGTGCACTGGTGGCCTCATCAAGAATCAACACCGGCGAGTTCTGAGGTCAAAACCATAAGAAGCATGTCAGCGACAATGTGAGGAATCTAAAGCGAGGGGTGAATATACTGTGTGTGTGTGTGTGTGTGTGTGTGTGTGTGTGTGTGTGTGTGTGTGTTGAGAGGAGGGGGGTGAACATCGACTCCGTTTTTCGGAATTATTGAATGGACTACAAATAAAAAGCTTTTTGAATTCATTCCGCAAAACAAATTACGTTGATGGTCGCTGAGGCTAAAGAAGTCAATGGTTACAAGCTCGGGCAATGCGTAGGAAGAGAAAAATTTCTGTCTCAAGGTAAGCATGGACGTGCGGAGAAAAGGATTGAGGAGGGCGACCTTGAGGAAAGCGCGGGCGATGGCGATCCTCTGCCGCTGTCCACCCGACAACATCTCGCCGCCCTGCCCAACCATAGTATCGTACCCCTCCGGCAGCTCCTCGATGAACTCGTGCGCGTTGGCCAGCTTGGCCGCTTCAACGATCTCCTCTCTGAACATGTGTTTAGGTCGGCTGTTACTCATAGTGCATCTCACCAATACTATCATTTTTAGCACCCTTGTTCACAGCAAACAAATACAATATCAAATTTGAAGAGGGGAAGGGAGGCAAGCAGCTGCATGCGGCGACGCACCTCCCGCAGTCACCGTGACGCCCGTATGCAATGTTCTCCAGAATACTGCCGTCAAACAGGACGGGCTCCTGTCCCACCATCGCTACAGCGTTACTCCACGCCTGCGCCGAGTACGCCTCCGCGGGCGCTCCGTTCAAGTAAACGCCACCACTGCGCGCAACGGCAAGTATAGGATGGCTCAGCGCTGAAGAGTCACCTTTGCCTTTGAGATGGTAAAGATGAGGACGGGAGGGAGCATGGGTATCAACGTGTCTCTGGGAGGGGCAAAGGGGGGGGAGGGCACACCTGTCAGGCTTGTAGAACAAAGAAATAATTGCGGCAATGGTACTTTTTCCGCCTCCGCTGCGCCCCACAAGTGCGGTCACGGTGCCGGGCTCCAGCTTGAAGTTGACGCCCTCCAGGACTGCAGAGCCGCACAGAATGGAGCGCAAACGAAGGGCACTTCAGTCATTGAGAGAAGAAAAGTTTGTTCCCATGGAAAATAAATCATTGAGTCTGGCCCATGCACTGAGGGAGATACACATCGACGTCGTCTGCCTAAATGCCCGATTCTCCGATGAGTAAATGAATTTGAATACATTTATTTGAAATTAAGTTCAAGAACACTCCCTCATAAGGTCCATCAAGGGCAGCACATCCGCGCACTCTATCGCCACATCAACTCAACCACCCAGGTGAACCACCAAACCTATCGCAAGCAGCAGTAACAGCTGACTCGTCAGGAGTCAAAGTGCCGACATGCCGACCCCTGATCACCACATATCGCGCTAGCTTTGGGAACGTAATTTGTTTTGGAAGGTACACAAATGAAACTGATGATACGAGGGACGAGATAATACATATTCACCAAAATCACATTTATCCCATAGAAATTATCGTCAGTATCAACATCAATCGGCAGGTGCATGACGGGTGGATGTGGCGTCGGTAGTAGAAGCCCCGAGCCTCACCTGGCTTGGTCTTGCGCAGTGGGTAACTGAAAAAGACGTTGCGGAGCTCCAGCGCACCGAGGCGGGCTGCCTCCACCGCGCTGCTGTCGTCCCGGCAGGGTGGCGAGTTGCAGTCCCACACATTGATGGAGCGGTCCCACCATGCGCCAGGCGGCAGCGCCTGCATCATCGCCGGCTCCGGAGTGCTCTCACGCAGAATGTTCTGCACTCTGAATGCAACAAAATAAAAGCTGTAAAAGGGCTGAGCCACGCCTTGGCTGACAACCCTTCACAACCCCACTCTCAGCACAAAACTAATCAACAAAATCGCACCAAACGAACACCCTGAATTTCGTGTTGTTAACTGCACTCTCTCTCCCTGGTCGCCCTCCTGAACACCAATATATTTTACTCAGGTATGTTTTCAGTCCCCCCTTCCTTTTGAAAACGCAATGAGGGTCCTAGCCCGTAAGAATTCATAAAAGGCGTGCTTAGGTTTACCGCGCAAACCCTACCTTGAACACTATCCAGAAATCAACCCACAATGCAAAAGCACTTGAACACGGTAATGTCTTAAAATTTGTCAATTTATGAGCCTATGTATGTGAAACCCTCAACACTCCCCTCCAGCGTCCGGCTCGAAGGCATATAGCCAATGAGGTATACAAAAATAGGTAGAAACAAATCCACTGCTGCAATCCCTTCACGGGAGGCTTTGATGCGCATGAGAGGATTAAGGCGAACCTGCTGACAGCCCCCTCCACCGCCCGCCACTCACTCAGCGTGTTGACGACGCCTTGGGACGCAAAGATGAGGGAAAAGGTGAAGCCTATGCCCGCCATCAGAGTTTTCAGGCTCATGTAACCGTTGGAGATGAGCCAGCCGCCCAGGGCGTAGAGCACCAGCAGGGAAATGTGGATGGCTAACCGGTTCACGGCCTCCAGCGTTGACTGCAAAAATAGCAGCATACATACATACACTGAGTCACCTCCTCCTGGAAAGCCAGGTGGGGGTGGGGAGGGGCTACCAGAGCGTTTGGGGCGGAAAGTCACGAGGGCGTAGCTGTAGGTTGATGCCAGCGCGTCTGTTCGCTCACCTTTGCTTTCGCAAAGCCCAGCCCAGTGTGGTACGCCTCCTCGCAGTGCGTCGCAAAGCGCTCGCGCTCCAGCGACTCGCCCGCAAAGGAGCGAACGGTGCGGATGGAGCGGAAGGCCTGCCCCGCGACAGCCGACATGCCCACACGCGCGACAGCCGCACGCTCCTCCAGCGGCTTGGTGGCCCGTTTATACAACGCCGCCCCGAGGCCAGCAGCCAACACGACAGCTGCGGCAGACCGGCAAAGACAGGGCAACCTCACACACCCACTCCCGACGCACATACGATATGTGTTTGATCACGAAGTACCAGGAGCGAAAGGAGGGTGGGGGGGGGGGGGGGGGGGGGGGGGGGAGTGTTGGTGTTGGGAAAGAAGAGTGGAGTGATGATCCGCTGGCCGAGCGCACCTCCCAATAGTGGTGCGAGGCGCCACGAGAGAATAAAAAGAACCGATACTGCGCCAATGGACTCCAGCAACGCGCGGATGCCGCGGTCCCGGGAAGAGTTGCTGCATGGATGGGCGGCACAGGGAAGGGTCGATGGGGAGGAATATGAAGAAGGGAGAGGGAGTGCCCGACAAGAAAACATTAAACAAAAAGAATGTTGAGGGGGGCAAAAATTGGAAAAGAGCAAAGTGACTAAATACGACGACTCAAAACGGATCTGTAAGGGGATAATGGTCAATGCCTACAAGTAAGTAATTGGAAGGCAGCTAAACATCGTAACAATAAAGAAAACTTTGGGGGCGGGGGGTTCTCACTGCCTCGTGAAGGGCAAGCGGAGACAGCGGGATACTGCAGGTCACAGGAGGGGGAAGATAAGGAGGTGGTGGGTGGTCGGGGAGGGATGGGGGGCCCTCACTTGAAGACAAAGGTCCGAATTCTGTCCAGCTCCACGGCTAGGAGGCTGGTGAGCTCTGCTGACTTGTGTCTAAGGACAAGAAAGAGGCATACAACACCAGGCTTTTATCACCCCTGTCGGGGAAACAGGTGCCTTTCTGTGCAGCGCACTCCCCCCCCCCCCCTTCTCTCTCTCTCTCTCTCTCTCTCTCTCTCTCTCACACACACACACACTCACACACACACAAGCTAAAGCAGCCTGACACGAGAAGGTGTGAAACAAGGTGTGTGTGTGTGTGTGTGTGTGTGTGTGTGTGTGTGTGTGTGTGTGTGTGTGTACGCCTTGACATGACCGCCCATGCCTCTGCCCAGAAGAACTGAAAAAGCTCACTGCACGGAGTCAGAGAAGCTCACCTGTCAAAAAACTCCACTTTCTGCATCAAAAGACAGCGGAACATCTCCTGCCGCAGCGCTGTAAGCAAACGGGGCAGAAGGCAAAAAGCCCAACACCAGGAGTGTGAAATGATTAGCTATTCACAGATGTACAGGTACTTGGAAAATGTAGCACTAGGAACAATGAGTGCACGTTAAAGGCAGGTGGGACGCACCCCCAGACACCTTCTCCGCCGCCTTACAAAGGTTATAGACGTAAACTTTGCTCAGCAGCGGTTCCGTCAGGTAGAGCACGCCAAGGACTGCGAGGTACTGTGGGGAAAGGTTGGCGACGTTTAGAGCTGCGCAAGTAGAGCCCAGTCCGGAAATCCTCCCCCATCTAATCTCACATATCAGTAACACCCAGAACGTGCCTGGGAAAGCAGCTGTTCACTGTCATTCACATAATTAATAGCTGCTAATATGAATGGAGAAACTGGCTCAAACCACACCTGACGATAGACCTCCAGTGGCTGCTGCCCAGCCAGTGACTCCACAATGGTACCGACGATCACAGGCGACGCCAAATTGGATGCTGTGCAGAAAATGAGAGCGACGCCTGCGAATGTTGCATTAGATTGGTCACGTTAGAGCACCCCTCAACACATGCCCCGCATCACAGGCGGCATGGCTCATCTATCATGCGGGAGAGGAGAAATTAGCAGTACCTGCGACGAAAAGATACTTTCTCTGGCTCCATATCATGCCGCGGATAAACTTGTCGTCGAGAGGGTGCCGCGCATTCGGATTGGGAGAGCTGCAGACACACAAAAAAGCGTTCATCCATCGTATGTGCTGATGCCCTCCCACTTGGCTGCTCAATAGCGCGGCCCCTCTCCCCAACAGCCTATACCTATAACACTATCACGCTGCCAGCGGCGCACCTGCGAAGGCCAGCGCCTGATCCGTTGCCACTGACTGCCGCAGCATTGACGGCGGGTTTGGAGGTCGCATCACAGCGCAGCCGCTGTCTCCGCAGATGGACAGTCACGGGGGCCCGAAGGCGGGTGCGGGCGTGTGGCAGGGGTAGTAGTGCTACGTGACGCTGCGGTCTGTATAAGGGGGTGGGCCTGTGCGAGGAGCACACTGTCCCGCTCGCCCGGAGACACGAAGTGGTATGAGGGAGAGCGCTCTGATGGGTGCCCAGCCTGACCGGGCCCAGCACCCCCAGCCCAATAGGTTTATGCAGCAATGCAGACTGCATCCTTGCTCAGCCTCCCACGCTCCCAGATGCCTGCGTGCACCACACTGACCTCAAATACAGTCGCAATTGCTCCGCACACTGTGCCAAGCCAAACCGACAGCGGAGCTCCTCACAAACAGTGTCATGTGGCCGCCTCTTGAGAACGCACTACTCAGACCCGGCTGGCGAGGCCGGGAATGATGCTACGGTAGTAGAGGGTCACCGCATCGCCAGTCAGGAATTCACGCGCTTTAGCCGGTTTAAGAGAGGGGTGAGACAGTGACGTGTGTCGGTTGAGGTGACGAACGAGAGAGGGAGAGCAGTGCGTGCGCCGTCTCTCCGCTAACTAAGGAACCTAGAGAGAGGCAGTACGACCGCGTCACGGGGAGAACTATCGAAGGTTAACCTCGACCATATCATCGACTCCAGGACGGTTAGGGGGTCGGTGGGGCTGTGAGTGGGCGCCGGTTGTAGCTGTGAGATTTTCAGGAGAATGGGGCGGCAGTGAGCCGGCCCGCTGACGACGACGACGACAACGGCCTTGGCAGCCGCGGTGGAGATCACGGACAGTGTGCAGATGGCACGGCGCCAACACTGACCTTTCCGGGCGAAGCTAGGGAGCAGGAGTGGAAGGGAGGTCGTATTTCAGGATACTTTATTTCTAACTCTTGGGGACGAAGGGGGTTGCAGGCGGTCAGTGTTGGGGGTCGCGAGTCAGGACGTCGGGACCGAAATATATTCAGAAGCGTACTTGGTTGTCGGGATGCTACTGGGGAAATCCGTCACGTCGCTCTATTGAGTCGGTCGCTGCGCTGACGTCAGCAACAGCAACGATGCAGTTCCGCAACCAGTGCTGATTAACGGCGGCGCTCGTTCGTGCAGGGCGATGTGAGAATTGACTCTTCGTACCCGTACCTTTACAAAAAGGGTACGGTACGGTAGGTAAAATAAAAAAATTCTTACAAGAAAAAGCAGTGGAGGCCACCAAGCAAAAAGAAGAAAAGAGGAAAAAACCTACGCCCGAGGAACAGGAAGGCATGCCACAGCACCAGCACTGCCCTCCTGTACGGTAGGTAAAATGAAATTAGTTTGAAGAAGGATCTCGAATGAAAGATCTCGAATGAAAAATTTGGCCTTCCCGCAGCTAGCCTACCCCACAATACTCACTCCGAGGTGTTTCTTCCCATATGTTTTGGAGGTATGGGGGTGGGGGACTTGGTTGCCTTGGCGGATGCAACCCATGTCGGAGCGGCCGGTTTGGCAGTGGGCTCTGCTATCCGTTTCCTTACAATGCTAGATGCTCGCGTGCGCGGGGATTCCCACGACGAAGTCCCGATGGAGCCGACCATGTATGGACGGTAAGCGACTGCTATGACCACACCGGTGTCCCGCAAGCATGGCAAACCGGACGGAGACGACGGCGACAACGAACCCATGTGGTCGTTAACAATCGCTTCGTCGTGAGCGCACTTAGGTGCCGCGTGCGGTTCTCACGCTCTCGCCGAGTCCGAACCCTTGATAACCACAACCTTAGCGATGCTTCGCCCTCAAGGTCCAACGGTGGCTCGCGCAGGCTGCGTAGCCGAAGCCCGATCAAACAACGAGCATATTGCTCGGTCCCTTGTTGGCATGCCCACGCTCGTATAGTCGTACCCCTTTATGCGTTCGCCACGGACATCTTTCCAAAAATACAAGCCGACATCAGTGAGCGCGTCAACTTGCTTCGCTTCGCGAAGCTCGCTCCCACGCTTTTTAACCGCGCTCTACCGGAGTCTAGGCGCTTTGCATCTCGTCTCGGCAACAACGCCCTTACGTTTTTGGCTTCGGACCCGCCTACTTCGGGTCGTATAGGCGCGCTCCGTGACAAGCTCTCTGAGCACTACGACACAGTTTTCCATGTCGCGGTGTGTGGTATCTTCGGTCTACCTTCATCCCGCATCCTCTCTACTCTACGCTCAGAGGTTACTTCCATGTCCTACCCCGCGAATCTCCCTTTGACCCCCCAACAAAGATCGGAAATGTACGCATGGACACGGGAGTGGCTACCGTCCGGCGTGCGAATGATAAACCCTAAACCAATTATGTGGCGAGTACTGTCATGTGACATTACATTACATGACTAGTACAAGTACTCGCTGCGTTGCCTTTGCGTGAGCTGTGCTCGCGTAAAGGCAGAAGGTGGACGACCTATGTGTGTCGGCGCGTCATATAGGGGTAACGAATGTCTGTGTGTTTACCACAGTGTCATGCGTACTCTAGAATTTGTAACGTCGTGGCAACGCCAGACTATTCTCGCCCCTAGTGTAATTCAAACCTCTAGAATTTCAATATGACCATACTTTCTAGATATGTAGTGTACTTGCAGTAACACTTGCCATTGTTAAGCTCGAGGACATTGTACGCGGTACTATACGAATATGTACCTCCCGGTACGTACAATATGCACAGTGAGTTCTCGCATACGTCAAGACGCTAAGCACGAGGCCAATTGATTACGCAACCCGGCCTACGAAAGACTACGGACGTAGACACATGCATGGTGAAGTGTGACGCATGACGAGACCGAAGGCGAGCTTCGCGAGACTGTTTAAGTCTATCGCAATGGAGGGCGGTGACAAGATATTTCACATTGTAACTTTTCTCCTTCAATCCCCGCGTAGTAGCAACTGCTATACTGTATTTTGCTTACAAAACCACACGCACTTTTCATTGAATGAATGTTGTCAAAGTGTGACGAGTAACGTCCTATAACAGTACATTGCAAGACATTGTACATCTACTCGTTACTTAAGTGACCCGTATTTTTTCCATCAAAAGGACGTAATTCATGCCTACTTCACAACTGCAAATTAGCGAGGGTACTGATGATGTACTAAACAACCAATACCTCCCGGTACGTACATGTACGCAAATTTAATTTAACGCGCTGGTTTGATTCCCCGAGACAACAAAGCCGCGTCGCTAGTAAGATCATACTCATACGAGAGCCCTAGTGCATGGCACTAGGACAATGCGACAACATGTGCAAGCTAGCTAGGATGGAGCTATTTAAGCCTAGTGAAGTGGAGGGAGGCGACCAAACCATTTAATCAATGTCTATTATCACAATTTACAATTAAAAAGTTAAATAGTCCAAACATCCCTCATCTCTCTACCGGCACTTCCATTTGCATATGCAACGACATAGCAAATAGACCGAAACATAACAAAATTGTGTGAGCAAATGGCTCTAGACAACCGAACTGTCACACTGGTTTCGGAGCGTCTTGGTCTTCACACGCTTTCGGTGTTGCTTGATTCGTTCGACGTTGTTGCTTTGACTCGAGATGACTTTTTTTGGACCCGATAATTACGTTGTGGTCGTGCTACCACTTGGAGGTTCGAAAGCCTATGTCACCAAACTCGTGTTACAACTTGAACCCCGTAGTGGTAGAACTTGGTTTCCTGTCGGCTTGATTTTGCCAAACGAAGCGCTTGTCGACGTGGCCATTCGTTAGTTGTTTGAGGAAACTGGCCTAACTCTCGCCGTCGAGGATCTTACGTTGTTGAGTGGCAACCATGTACGCGTACCGTTACCCGATAGTTAGCATAAGCCCGTATACGTCTTTTCAGCCTTTGTACATGTTCCGCACGTGACTGCTAATCTTCGTACGGCAGCTGAGGTCGTGCAAGCTATTGCTACTCATTCGATTGTTCCCTTAGATGGTACCTGCAATGCTCCGAGTACCGTCGTGGACATTGATTGACTCTCGCTTACGCCGTCTGAGGTTGGCCTTGTCACGGAGACTCAACTTAAGTACGAGTTTCTTCATTTTGTTTACGTGGCTCAATGGGAATCTTTTCGAGGCGCTGTGATTTCTCGACAGCTTTTTCTCCACGAGGACACGTCGTGACCAAAGCACATCTTCTGCTTTCCTCGTTCTAATGGTGCCGACAATGGTCATGTCCGGATGTTGATCAAAGGCTACATTAATCGGTTGTGCGGTGAGAGACGTATTGATTTGCGCATGGGAGTTCCGGCACCCACAACCAAATTTGCGGGCATGAGCGTAACGCCGACTGAGACGCAGCGTAAGGCCTCAGTTAACGTCCCCTACCAGTCAGGACAAGACGCACGTAAGTCGGAGGCTTGGTCAGAGATGCAGCCTCGACGGTTTTTATGTCGTGCATCAATCCCGACACGTACAACGGTTTTGTGTGGGTTACGTCGCAGTTCTCCGGCGCTTAGAACAATTGGTGACTCAACCGTAAGACACGGACAGCTATTCCACACACGCTCGACTCTTTGGTTACATAGATTCGTAAGACGTCTATGTATGTTGTCTAATATCATAGATGACGATATTACGGACATGCTACTTCTTGCGCAAGGGTCCCGGACTTACGCCACCTACACCCAGCAATTTACAACTTTTTGAGGAGGTCTCGACAGCAATTTTCAGACGTCTTCCCGTGTGTCACCTTCATCATGTTTTATTTCCACTTCGTCTTAATCCTCCATATTCTTCATCTTCATTTCACCTTCACCAAAGGAATGTCGAACTTCGAGCTCCATACTCAGGCCAAGTCTCATCGCTTAGTTTTTTTTTTCACTTTCATTCTCACCTTCATCAAAGGACCGTCGAATTTCGAGCTCGAGACTCAAGCCAAGTCCCATCGCTCCCATCATAAAGACTACAACATGCCGCTGGTCGAGTTATAAAATTTCTTGAATGACCTCGTGACTAACTCGCCACACCAAGGCCAAGCTCTTCCATCTCGTAACCTTGGAAATGGCCGACAAGCTAAGAAGCGCCCACTTGACAACCCATAGTAGGTCATGCCTACCAAGCGCTTTGAACGTGGTGAGGGATCTGATCGTGAACGTGGTAAGGGGTCTCGTCGTGGACGTGGTCGAGGACGTGGTAATCGAGGAGGCGATGGCCGAATTGATTTCAATGCCATCGCATGAGCTTTGACTCCTCATACACGGCGCCCGCCGGCGGCGCAGCGGCGTCGGCCCCGGAGAGGGGTGCGCTCGCGGGCCCGTCGGCACCTACCTCTACCTCCACGCGGTGGGCGCTGGTAGCCCCGTAGCCGTACTAGGCATGGCACGGTAGGGGGCTAAACGAGGTACCGACAGCTGCGATCCGCGGGATCAGCAGCTGTCCGGAAGCCCGGTACGGAGGGTTTTGGAAAAACATAATATCCGTACACCAACACATGGATCTCCCGCTCGGCCAGTCCGATATGTTTTTTTCAGCGACTAAATACTCACAAATACTCTCCCGTCCTGACGGGAACGAGGTCTGCGGAATGCTTTTTTGCGAAGAAGGGTACTGACGGATCAGCGGTGGGACGAGGGTGTTGGAGCTGGCGGCGGGCAGCTGGGAAGCAGTGCTAGGAAGTGGCGCTCGCTAGCAGTCGCTAGCCCTGCGAGAACTTTTAGTCTCCCCTGAGGGAGAGGCCTGAAGCTACGCAAGACGGAGGTGGGTCGCAGCCGGAGGAGCGGCACGGTCTGGCGGCGAAGGTCCGTAGAATCACCCGCCGCCGGAAAAACCCGGTACGGGGGGTGTTCGGATAAATATTCCCGTACCCACCATCTTTTGAGGAACGGCGACTCGATCCCTGTGCTCTACAACCCCTCGTCTTGTCGGTACCCGGTTATCGATAGGCTGCCTCAGGCAATGTGCCCCGGGTTATCGCAACGGCACACTGCTCGTATAGGCGGCCCCCTAACAACGTAAACCACTGGGGGAGGGTACGGACGGCACAACGCGATCAGATGGGTGGTGGAAACAGACGGCGAAAGGACATGGGACAAGAGAAATCTGGCTCGGAGGCAAGAGAGCCAGCCGGACACCGTCTGAAGCCTAGCTATTTTCTCTTCCTAGCCCCCGAAGGAGGAGAGAAGGCTAAGCTAGGTGGAGAGTCGCGCCGAGAAGAGCGATTAGTATCTCGGACGGGGTTGAGCACGGATCGAGACGGGACCGACGACGACCTCAGCGAGGGGGGTTTTTCACCTGCCTTTCCCCCTATCTCCGGCATGACCGGAGTCGCACAGGAGCCGAGGTCAGGCAGGTTCGACTCGACCAGCTCAAGCTGACCAGCCTTGCTGATCAGCGACCCCGCAGCGGCTGGAGCAAGCCGCGTATCGTGGAGACTAGCGACATCTTATATTTCATACTGTATCCAAACAAAAATACGTATAGATCAAAAAATAATAAATACATGGATACGGGTATGTTTTAGACGGTATCGTTACTGCCAATGGAGAGGTTGGGATTAGTGGTTCACGGTCTACTTTTTGCTTATGAGTCCTTCAGATTGGCACAGCACATGGGGGGCCCAGAGACAACAGCCGGTTTTACTGGTATTGTTGTAAACAATTTCGTTTCATTTCATTTCATTTCCTCATGAATGTAAAAGGTACCAAGAATTCTCTGCTCGGACACAACTATCTACTCGCCACGCAGTTAACGATCCGACCCAACATGAGGATGTTGCCCATGGCCCATGTTAGTTTAGGTAATTTAGAAGAGAAAATGAAAAGCAACGTGTCTCCTCCCTCCATTGCGTTGGCTTAAGTGGCCCAACCTATCTGGCCTTTAGTCTTGAAGCGTTACGCGAAACTCGGACGCTCGCCTTATTTGACGTACGAAGTCACGCCTTGGACAAACGTGACCATTCGTCGTGACGCTTTGTTAATCTCACTAGTAAGCACGCTAGTTTTGTACTGGGAATTAAGTTTATCATGGTAGTTGTACAATTGCGGGTGTATACTTCCTCGGAGTTTACGGATTGCAACTAGTAGCGATACTCTACTATGTCGCTATTAGTTGCAATCCGTACGGGTCCTACAATCATATGTATTGCAGTAAGACACTTCTCGCCACAGATTGGTGGCCGGTCT
Source organism: Tetraselmis chui (assembly GCA_026401115.1). Lineage (NCBI taxonomy): Eukaryota > Viridiplantae > Chlorophyta > Chlorodendrophyceae > Chlorodendrales > Chlorodendraceae > Tetraselmis > Tetraselmis chui. The sequence continues at coordinate 159,740 of JAPMLY010000478.1, forward strand.
CTAACACCATTTGTGGTTATTCGACGCCGATTGTGTTTTTTCCGATTCAGCCCAAATAAAGTCTTTTATGGAACATCCATCGCTACTTAACCACCAAACGTGTCTACGGCTTCCATCGCTACGCTACGACAATTTTCTACGGACGCTACCGCCGTTTTGAGTGATCTCACCGAAGCTCGCCCGTTAATTCGAACCGAGTTGAACGAGAAACTCCTCATGGCGGACAACTAATTCATGGATTAGTCAATCGTGATGCGACACTTGACGTGTTAGAGGACTTCGTACGACGCTTTTTTTTATAAATCTTGAGGTCAATGACTAAGACCCCAGTTCGACTCGCCAACGGTCAACGCGTAACGTCTTCTACACTTTACGAGATTACTCTCGAGCTGGCTAAATATTACTTCAAACGGACTTTTACGTCCTATGTGATTTACATGCTGCTTAGCATGTGCTCGGTTTACCATGGTTGGATGGCAAACAATCTTCGTTACTATTCGGCACGTCAAGTGTTTTCATCCTAATGGATGGCATTGCAGTGGAGATTCAAACAGAGGAACGACGACATGAGTGTCTAAGAGTGTCATCATGCAAGGTATATTAGCTCATGCGCTCCCTAACCTCGTGCCCCGCCATCCTCCCCCCCGAGATTCTCCCCCCCCGCGCTACGACCCCCCGCACACAAACCCGACTTTATCCGCCTCCTCGAACCTCGATTCGTCGGTCAAACAAACGGTCGCCGCCGCTACTCGTCCATTAAAAAGATTCAGATAGGGGAATGGAAATACTGCACAGACCACAACCTCTCCCAATCAGCCCACCTGATTCGTGCCAGATACACACCCCTCGCAAATGCCATCCGCGTCCACAGGCCAGGTACCGAGGTTGACATCCTCCCCATCGTCATGAGCCGCACGGGCGCGCCGCACTCATCCACCATTACAAGTCTCACCTCTCTCCTCACCCTCCGCACCGACCCTCCTGACAAACTCATCTCTAAAACATGACTCGACACATCTCGCATACTCGCACAACTCCACACGCACACTGTCCAATGGCTACACCATCTCCTACTTGTATACCGCATCAAGTCCCGCACGACCTCTCACCGCGCCCCCGCACACTGCACCTTCGCACGCCCCTGATTGCACTCCATCTTCACCTTGCATCGCACCCTCCCCGGGGGGGGGGAGAAACCCCCGAAACACCCTTGGAGAGGTTGGATTTAGGTGTTTAACGGTCTAGCCATGACTTGTAAGTTTCTTGTATGGCATAGTTGGGACGGCCCAGAGACAGCAACCGGCGTATACGGTATTTGATGTAAACCGGCGCATACGGTACATGTTGTAAACAATTTCAATTTCAATTTCAATTTCAATAGCTCATGCGCAAGACGCGCCGAAGCACAGGACGTAACGCTGACTTTTACATGATTAACATCGCGCGAGCTGCGGAATAGTCGGTGGAATTCCACACTAGTGAGAAGTTAACTACGGAGCAATGTCAGAACTTTCGGCCGTTACTCTACGATGAATTCCCGGAGTTGGTGCAGCCAATGGACTCGACACATGCAAGTTGACAATGGGACCATCTCATTGAAACAATCGATCCGATGAAACGTCAGCGTATTAACTGATCATCGCATGCATAGCGCGTTGAGCTAAATCGTCATGTCAAAGACGGACTGGAGGCCGGTCTAATTCGTCCCAACCACATTGAGTTCGGCTCGCCGATTACTTTTGTGCGTAAAGACGATGGCTCGCTTCGCATGTGCATAGACTACCGAGGTCTTCACGAGGTTACGCGTAAGGACGCCTACCCACTTCCGCGTGTTGATGGCACTCTTGGATAGCTCTTAGCAAAGCGACGCTGATTTTTACACTCATCTCGACCTCGCCTCTGACTTCTGGCAAGTTCGAGTACGTGACGAGGACATCCACAAGACTGCGTTTCAGAATGTTGAACGTAGTATACACTCCTCGATAACTTAGATACTGTAACTTGCGGTGTGTTACATGTACGCTAACAGCCAGCCTTGGGTGACGGTTGGTGTCGAGACAAGAGAAGTGTTCGAGACTAGAATTGTTAGCAGTCTATATAGGCTAGCTAGTACTATCATGCGTCAGGCACTCTAGTCAATGTCCCGTACATAAGGACTTCTATCAGAGCATACATTGGTTCTCTGTAATCAATCTACATTAGGAATTACGTACAACACTCCCCCTCAAGATAGCTAAGGGATGTCTTGTAGTCAATGGAAGTGAGTTCCTCACCCCTCTCCGGGATGTACCCAAGATGGCGCTCCGGTGCTTCACTTCGGCACGTCCGGGTAATGGCATGGTCAGCATGTCAACGACCATGTCACCAGTCGGTAGGCACCGTAGTTTGATGGTTACCACCTGCACGTGGTCCTTCACGAAGTGGTACTTCAAATCGATGTGCTTGGTCTACTCGCTCACCAATACATTCTGCGAATTGGCGATGCATGTCTTGTTGTCTCCCCCGATTGTGGCCGTCTCGCTGATTGGTCGACTGAAGATTTCGGATAGCATATGTCGAATGTGAATTGCCTCCTTGTTGGCGTCCGCAGCCGAATAGCACTCCGCTTCGCACGTAATTGAACTTGAAATTGAAACTATTTACAAGATGTACCGGGTGAAACCGGTTGCTGTCTCTGGGCGCTCCCAACTATGCCAGGTAGGAAACTTATAAATAAGGGCTAGACCGTTAACCGCCAAAATCCGACCTCTCCAAATGATCATGTGGTTCCCCCCTCCCCCCCCCCCCCCGGGAGTGTGTCGTTCGTTGTGGTTGCGGATGTCAATCAAGAGCGGGTATGGGTGCGAGAAGGGAAGTTGCGGCGTGTGGTCGTGCGAGACTTGATGCGGTAGATGAGAAGGAGATGGTTCAACATTGGACGGTGTGCTAGTGGGGTTGTGCTAGGATGCGTGATGTGTCGAGTCGGGTTATTGAGATGAGTTTGTCAGGTGGGTTAGTGCGGAGGGTGAGAAGGGAGGTGAGGCTGATGATTGTGGATGTGTGGGGTGTGCCCGTGCGATTCATGACGATGGGAAGAATGTCGACTTCAGTACCCGGCCAATGTTGGCGAATGGCATTGGCGAAGGGGTATAATTGTCGCGAATCATGTGTGCGGTGTGGGAGAGGTTGTGGTAAGTGCAATATTCCCATTCCCCTATCTGAATATCTGTTATCGAGGAGTACCGTCGGCGTCCATTCGTGCGGCCGACGAATCTAGGTTCGAGGAGCCGGATGAAATCGGGTTTGTGTGCCGGGGGTCTCAACACCGAGGGGAGTATCTCGTTAGTGAGGATGGCATGGCATGAGGTGAGGGAGTCGGGCGAGAGGCCTTCATCACCAACAACTAGGTGGGTGGGCATGTGAGTGGGGTGAGGGGGGTGACAGTCAAGGGGTGTGTGGATGAGTGTGGGTGATGTGAATAATTTTATGGGTATGTTACCGAAGTTGGCCGTGGTGGTCTCCCAGCGGCCTCCGTTGTGGCGTTTCACAAGGGAGAGGAGGAGCTATAGTGCGTTGTGATGTCGGTTTTGTCTAAGGCCAGACACAGAGGGACAATTACCGGCCATGTGGCCGTTGCTGGTGAACCGACCACCCACGGGGCAGCACAAGGTGGGGTTTTGTGAGAGGAGGCGGGTGTTGTGCACCCCCCATGTGAATTCTTGCTTGTGTGTGAATTGGACATGGGTGAGTGATTTGTGTTTTTGTGGATGGTGAAGTCCGCCCCGTCCCCAGCGGCGCGGGCAAGGAGGGCGCCGTGTTTAGTGGTTTGTGAGATGGGTGTATTTGTGTGGTTGGTGTTGTACGTGTGTGCGTCAGCTTTGAGGCTTGTGTATTAGTAGGGTAAGGGTTCGCCTAGGGTTTGGTGTATGAGTGTGTATGGCCATGTCCAGTGCCCTATCGATACGTCTAAACCCGTTATGTATGTTGTGTAGGGCGGGCGTCCGTCCGCAACTTGGTTAGCGAGAATGTGAGCGATATCATTACCGAGCGAGTGGTTGTGTGTTTTTATTTTGCCGAGGTGGGTGCGAATGCATGAGTTGCATCGAGTTGCGAGGGTATAAGTGATGGATTCAAGAGTATCGCGGTGGATATTGTGTCGGTAGGCGGATGGGCAGTTCATGAAGCCTTGGATAAGGCGGAGTGAACACGCACTGTTTGTAAGAATGCGGGTGTGGCCAAGCTGCAAGCCGATATCGATGCCCGCGAGTTCCGCACGATTGATAATGTGAGAGGGAGGGATGGAGGTCACTAGAATTTTGACGCGTGTGTCCGAGGCGGGGTGGGTGGCAGCGGCTCCAAGGGGGGGGGGGGGGGGGAGCCTCCCTTCTTGGAGCCGTTGGTGTATATAAAGTCATGCAATTCCAAGAAAGTGCTCAATTGGTGAGGGAGAATGTTAGTGATGTGCGTTCTCGAGGGGGGTGGGTAATGGGATGGGTGGGGTTGGGGGGACGGTGATAGATGCTTGAGGAGTGTGGAGAGTAATTGGTAAAGTAGGACGGGGGTGGAGTGGTGATGGGGGGATTCGGAAGGTGGGTGTTGTAGATGGACTCGCGTGTGTTGTGTCGGGCGGTCATGGCGGTGTGCGAGGGTAGACAGGTTAGTGCGAAAAGGTTGGCGACGAGGTAAATGTCCACCATCCAGCGTGTGACGAATGGTGTGAGGATGGGAGTACATGTGTGTTGGTCCTGGGGAAGGAAGTTGTTTGCGTCGCTAGGGAGTGTGTAGAGGTGATGCGTGTAAGGTGAGGTGACGTATTTGGACTGGCTGTATGGTGTGTGTGTTTCCATCGGGGGAGTATGAGAATGGTGCCGCTGGGGTGGTGCGTGCATGTGCAGTGGGCGCTTGTGATTGCGTGTTCCATGCCGCGTCGCATGCATTCGTGGTCGTATTCCGGGTAAGCGATGTTATTGCCGTGTGTGGGGTGCATTACTGCCGCTCGATGAGAAGACAATGTCTTCCGGGTAGAGTATTTTGGTAAGTGTGGGGGTGTAGATATTTGTTGAGGGCGGTCGGAGTATAGTTATGCTTATATGTGAAAGGTGGTGCGAAGGGCGGAGAGGAGATCCTCCCGAGGGGCCCATATCTTGCGTGTGGCGGTGGCGAGTGTAGGAGAGTGGATTTCAAAGAGGGAGCCGAGTCTAGTGATGAGGTGGTAGTGTTAGAGTTGGGAACGGATAGTTACACGGAGGTCGTGCCGGCCCCACAAAGGGGCCGGCTATGGTGACTAGAGAAGTGAGAGGAGTGAGATGGCGGCCGGCGAAGGCACCGGCAGGGCCGGCCGACCGCCACTAATAGGGAATAGAGTACCGCTAATAGCATAACACTAAGTATTAGGACGACAAATAGCTACCTTGAACATAAGCACTAGGCAACGGGATGCTAGTGCAAACACCCCCTCGCAAGGTAGCCGAGGTCTTGACGTCGTCCTAGCTTGCGTCGAGGAAGGTGCCATCTTGGTCGAAGGTGTAGTGCTTGTAGCGTGTGTCTCATGTCGGGCAGGTGTAGCGACATGCGCTCACAGGAACGTGCCGCTACCGGCGAGTTACCGATAAGAAGGAGTTCCAAATGTACTGCGAAATGTACTAGTCTGACATGTAGCGGGGAAAACTGTCCACGGGCGAATTAGCCGACGCATGAGAGCGACCGGCGAGGAAGAAGCACAGCCAACAAGGCCGTTAGGAGCGTGTAGGCACGCAAAAACATAGACGGGCGCTCGTGTTGACTCCCCCCTTTTGCCGTGGGAAGGTTAAGCTCCTCACTAAGTTAGGTGAGTGTTGCGGCGTTGCCTCGGGAAGAAACAAAACATTGCTAATTAAAGTACGCACGGGCCGAATTTGCACGGGTCGGTCTTAAAAAACCAGATCCGATCGAGAGCATCGGTACTTCGGTAGGCTGAAGGCTAGGTAAGATTGGAAGCTGGGTGGGGCAAGCGTGGCGCTATTTACACACGCTCTTCTCCTTTTTACGTGGGAGATGGTAGGACAGTCGGGGACAACTAGCTCGAAGGCGAAGCGTGGTGTCGGTTGGACGATGAATTACTAGCGTGGCGCCGAGCGCTTTGCACACGCTCTACTCTTTTTTACGTGGGAGTAGGTAGGACTAGCGTGGCGCCGAGCGCTTTACACACGCTCTTCTCTAGTGTAATTTGGTGGAGGGCCCATAACCTGTTACAATTGGGAACGGATAGTTACACGGAGGTCGTGCCGGCCCCACAAAGGGGCCGGCTATGGTGACTAGAGAAGTGAGAGGAGTGAGATGGCGGCCGGCGAAGGCACCGGCAGGGCCGGCCGACCGCCACTAATAGGGAATAGAGTACCGCTAATAGCATAACACTAAGTACTAGGATGACAAATAGCTACCTTGTACATAAGCACTAGGCAACGGGATGCTAGTGCTAACATAGACATCTTCTTAGAATGTACCGTGTGTGAGGTTTGGGCGGAAGAGTTGGTATATGTGTCGGGTGCGGAGGCCTGAGAGGGTTGTGAGCGCGCGGCCGTCGAGGGTGCAGAGGATGGATGTGTCGGATAGGATGAGGTGGGAGTGGATGGTGAATTTGCCGGTGGGGAGCATGTCGATGTCTTGGTTGACGGGGTCGTGTTAGAAAGAGATGAGGGGGTGCGACTATGGTGTGGGGCCGGTGTCGGGGAGTATGGGGGATGTGGATGGAACAAAGCCGGTATTGAAGGCGGTGAGTGCATTGAGCCCAAAGGGGGTCCCATTGATAGAGTCGTAGAGTTGAAGGCATGGAGCCCACTGGATTTCGTGTAGGTGAGTGAGGTCATGGCACTGGCCTTGACACCAATCGCATTGCCACGTGTCGGGTCTTTGAGCTGGGCGGCAGTGGGAGTGGATGGCAAAGTGCGGGCATATGTTGCACGGTGAAGTGGGGTGTGGCTGAAGGTGGTCGTGACAAACATAGCAAATAGAGGGGGAGGGGTGGGGAGGCATACCCAAGTGGGGGTCGAGAAGATGAGGCGGAAGCCCTCGTCGAGTTGTATTTGGATGTCCAATTCCGTGAGGTGATCCGGGGCCCATTCGACCATGTATTGTGTCTCACCGTACTCTGTGTCCTTGTGCTTGGAGAGAATGCGTGTGGCGTCACATGGAGGGTAGGGGTTGTCCGAGGGGGAGAGGTATTCCGCTTCGATGTGAGTGGCGGGGGCGAGGGATGGGATGTTGTGGATGCTGGGTGGGCGGATGCCGGGGGCGAGGGTGGTGGGAGATCATTGTAGGTGGGGTAGTAGGAGGGGAATCCATTATGGGTGGATGGAGATGTGTGTGGAGGCATGTTTGACGGTTGGGTATGTGGTGGGGAGGCGGTTGTGAATGGTGTCGGTGGATTCGGTAAGGACCGCGGCGAGGAGACGGATAGGGACAAAGAGGGAGTCGGTGGCTCCTTCGGGGGTGGATATGGATTTGCGTGGTTTGAGGAGGATGGATGAGTTGGAGGCGCGCAATAGGATTTGTGGCCATGTGGCGCCCGCCGGCGGCGCAGCGGCGGCGGCCCCGGAGAGGGGTGCGCTCGCAGGCCCGTCGGCACCTACCTCTACCTCCACGCGGTGGGCGCTGGTAACCCTGTAGCTGTGCCATGCTTGGCACGGTAGGGGGCTAAACGAGGTACCGACAGCTGCGATCCGCGGGATCAGCAGCTGTCCGGAAGCCCGGTACGGAGGATTTTGAAAAAACATCATATCCGTACACCGGCACATGGATCTCCCGCTCGGCCAGTCCGATATGTCTTTTCCGCGACTAAATACTCGCAGATACTCTCCCGACGATGGGGCGGGGGCGGCGTTTGCGAAATATTTTTTGGCGAAGAAGGATACGGACGGATCGGGGGAGGGACGAGGGTGTTGGAGCTGGCGGCGGACATCTTGGAAGCAGCGCCAGGGCACGGCGCTCGCTCGCAGTCACCGGCCATGCGACTATGCGAGAGCCTTAAGTCTCCCCTTGGGGCGAGGCCTGATGCTACGCAAGACGGAGGTGGGTCGCAGCCGGAGGAGCGGCACGGTCTGGCGGCGGCGGTCCTTAGGATCACCCGCCGCCGGAAACGCCCGGTACGGGGGTTTTTTTGGAAATATTCCCGTGCCCACCATCTTTTGAGGACCGGCGACTCGATCCTTGTGTTCTTCCAACCCCTTCCCTAGTCGGTACCCGGTTATCGATAGGCTGCCTCATGCAATGTGCCTAGGGTTATCGTAACGGCACACTGCTCATAAGGGCGGCCCCCTAACAACGTGAACCACCGGGGGAGGGTAAGGACGGCCATAGCGCGATCAGATAGGTGTTGGAAACAGACGGAACAAGGACATGGGACATGATAAAATCTGCCTCGGAGGCAGGAGAGCCTGCCGGACACCGTCTGCAGCCTAGTTCTTTTCTCTTCTCAGCCCCCGAAGGAGGAGAGAAGACTCGGCTAGGTGGCGCGCTGCGTCGGGAGGAGCAGCTAATACCTCGGGCTGGGTTGAGCACGGATCGAGACGAGACCGACGACGACCTGAGCGAGGGAGGTTTTTCACCTGCCTTTCCCCCACGGATCCGGCCCGACCGGAGTCGCACAGGAGCCGAGATCAGGCAGGTTCGACTCGACCAGCTGAAGATGTACAGCCTTGCTGATCAGCGACCCCGCAGGGGCTAGAGTAGGCCGCGTATCGTGGAGACTAGCGACACTTTTTTTTTTCATACTGGATCCAAAAAAACGTATAGATTAAAAAATAATAAATACATGGATACGGGTATGTTTTGGACGGTATCGTCACTGCCAATGGAGAGGTTGGGATTAGTGGTTCACGGTCTACTCCAACATATAAGTCCACAAATAAATGGCGTTGAACGGGGGGGCCCAGAGACAACAGCCGGTTTATACTTGTATTGTTGTAAACAATTTCATTTCATTGTGGCCATGTGATTATGTTGTTGTGCCAAAGGAAAAAAAAGACGTCCTACCGTCAGTACAGACATTAATAAGATCCAAAGTACTACTAAAGTACTATTGAACAACATACAAGGAATGGGTCGGTAGCTCGAATGAGCAACGCCGATCATCTTCGCTTTGGGCCTAGCCTCCCATTGAGCGACATACTGGTGGACATAGGGCCCGTTGAACTACAGGCAGCGTCCACCTCTCCCCACCCGAGCCTAGCTCACCCAGGTCAATGGATCCGTAGCGACACCAGACGGTACACACACCAAGGCACATCTTTCAGAGTTTTGAATTTCATCTCCCCGACAGCTATCGCGCCACCCACTTCGAAATCCAAACATGTACCCACCATAGTACTACGAATGAACAATCACAACCCTCGCTTACAAAATCTCCCCTCCGAGGGAGCGGCGCGCCACACCGCGCCCCACCGAGCGTCCGGACGCTAGCATCCGCCGCCAACATCCAACAAACCCAAGTCCCATCGGACCTGGTCGTGTGCCGCCAACACACGCAATCCACTCGAAAGCCAACTCGAAACCACTCCACTAACCTCCTTGACTCCTTCCCCTACTCGGATCCACGCTCGATCGCTATGTCCTCGACCTGTAACCCTCCCCCCACCTACAGGCAGGCGCTCACGAGGGACCCCCGGACCAAGGGCGATACACGGACCTCTGCGAACCCAAAAACCAACTCGCGGGCCACCCGCTGATCCCATTCCTCATTGTCCCCCAACTGCCCCCAGTCAAACAGAATATGGGCACCGCTCTGGACGCCTTCCCCATCCGTCGTGGACTCCTGACCCCCTTGGTCCTCGCAGCCCCCCGGTCAACCAAGGACCTTGGCCCGGCCGACGACTTCTCTCCCCGTATGATCGACTCCTACCTCCTCACATGCCAGCACTCGACCACCCCCTCCCACCTCGCTCGCTTCTGAATTCACGGTATCTTCCTGCCGAAATCGACTCAACCCTCGAACCCGATACACTCGGTATGCTCGGTGGCCCGCCGTTGGCTCCTCGAAAGCCTTAACGACCTCGACGACCTCACAAACCGCGTCAAAAATATAATCGGACGGGAACTCGCCCACCACTCGCAATGGTAAGCGCATACCGCCCGCACTCACCACCCGACAGTTCCGACGAGCTACGAGACCACACCCTTGCCTGCCGACCTCCTTCCGGGCTTTTAGGAAATTCGCCTCGACATTCCCACCTCTTGTGTCGCGGTCGGCCTCCTGTACCAACTCGCTTCACGCCAGCGTGAACTCCGATCGGCCGGCCCGGCACCAACCTCCGCAGCCTCCTCCCCCACCCTACTAGCAAAACTACGACAGCAGAAAATTCAATTTCTCCGAGATGCCTGAGCCTCTGCAGTCTCAGGCCGAAGGGTGAAGATCCGCTTCCCCTTGTTCACTGATATCACCGGCCAAGAAATAGTCGCCCTCCTACAGGACCTTCTCACCTCCAGCCTAGCGATCGCACTCACTTCTGCCGGATAAGCCCCCACGAACCCCCCCCCAAAGCCGGATTGAAGACCTCCCTGAACCTGCCCAGATCATCCTCCAATTCGCGGACGCCCTCCAGCCCGTGGACGTTCCCATCCCGATCGAGGACGACCCCTCCTCCCTCTGGGTGAATATCCTCCACCTGCCCAATAACCCCATTCATTCACAATCTGGCCCGGTTTCACTACACATATTTTCATATTCACTTCACGAAGCCGTACCCCCCCATCGCCACCTCCACACCATCACCATCACCCCCCAAGTCACATGACATGTTCCAGGCACTTCATGGGCGGCCACGTGCCTCACTACTGTCCTCATCTAGTCCCGCCAATCACTCTCCCTCCCTTGCATCAACACTGACGGCGCCATTCCACCCACTCACTGGCTATATACACTGCTAAACCAAACAACCAATGAATACACTCAACATCACACCCCCTCATCAACCCCCCCAACCCACACCCCCCTCAACCTCTCTTCCTACACAACCCTGCAAAAATTTCCAGATGGCTCATACTTCCGCCCCCACCCCTCCACCTCCCCCACCATCACCACCAACATGCAGATATCCCTAAGCACAGAAATGTACTGCATCTTCATCTCAACCAACGGCACAGCCACTATCCCCCTGAACCACACTTTCATCCACAGAGGAGCACACACAATCCACGTGCACCCTCAGCATCACCCCCACCACTACTCAACCTTTGGTAGGGCCCGTCTCTCGGACCCTATCTTCACCACAACCCCCTCCCCACCTCCTCTCTCACACACAAAAACTACAACCTCTACCGCAACCCCCCGCCCTCCTTCTCCAATGGACCCACCACCTACAGGACTGCCACGTCTCCGACCAGTGGCCCCTCGAACCCTCTGACTTTCACATGCAGGCCGCCGACGAGGACCTCCCCCTCGACCTCTCCTCCCTTCTCGACATCCAGCTCTCTTCCACCACCCCGGCCCCCGCCCCTACCCACCCAAGGCCACCCAACCGCTCCCACACCTCCCACCCTGCTTCCACCTCCTCCTTCCACGCCAACCCCTCCCGCACCCCTACCGCTCCCCCCAACACCCACCACAGCCCCCACCCCCCTTCCCGTCATCACTGAAGATTCTTCCGACCCCATGGACTTCTCTTCCTCCCCTACCCCTCCCCACAACCACACCCAACCCCACCCCCCCTCCACCACTCCCCCCGCCCCCATACCCGCCTACTCTCCCCTCCATCCAACCCTACTAGCCTCCCCACACCCTCCCACCTCCCCCCCAACCGACCATGCGGAATCCCCCCCCTACCCTCGACCCCCCACCGACCCCTCACGCAAACCCGCACCCCATGCCGGCATCGCCAAGCACTCCCGCCCCTCCCGCAAGAAAACCTCCCCACCCCCCCCCCCCTCGCGCCCCCCCGCACCCCTCCCTCACCCCCACACCACACCACACAACCCCCCCCCATACCCCCACGCCCAACCCCCCACCGGTCTCCCCCTCCGCCCCCCCTCCCTCCCTCGACCCCACTCTCCTCCCCCTACCCTCCTCCTCACAGGACGGCGATGACTACACCCTCGACGAATTCGATGACCTGCTTGAGGACGACCTAGAGGAGACCCGCACCCTCCCCTCTGCCACCCCCCCTCCAACGGCCCCAACACCCCCCACATGTCACCCCCGGCCGACAAGGCCGAATGTAATCATTAGTCCCCAACAGGACAACCCAGAGGCTCGACCCAACAACCACCCCCACACCCCCCAGCCCGATATCCGACGCCACACTGTAAACACCGTGCTTCTGTAAACTCTCCCGGCCCACTTTACTCCCCGCACCTGCTGCATCGCATTACATAACTACCTATTCGACCTAAACCTAGAAAACGGCCTGCCTACACCCATCGGATACCTAGATTCCTCTGCGGTCCTCTCCTTCCAATGGGGGCGGTACCAAGACCTCTCCAACCTCTACTGCATTGCTACCTCATTAACAAAACTCGACTCCACTCCCACCGCTTCCTATACATTCATCACCAATAACGAAGTCGAAAATTACCACCACAACTCACAATACCCTTGCCAATGGACTAACATCTCTAATCGAGGCTCTCCCCCCCACCCGGGTACGCCCAACCACTCTCTCCTAGTCCTCACATGGCAACACTCTCACTTCGGAATCCTTCACCTAACCCACTCCTCCGCTACCTGGATTGACTCTCTCCACCACCCCCCTCCGCCCGACCTCCTCACCCGTTCTCTCAATCTCCTCTCCAACTGGAACTCTTCCCCCCCCCCACCCGTCGGCGACCGTCGCTTACTCAACCCCCCTCGCCAAAACGACACCAACAGCGCATGGTCGTGCGGAACCCACGCCCTGCTGCACACCTACTTTATCACCACAGCCCCTCCAGACAACTCCTATGTACAACCCCCCTCTTTCGACCCCCGAACCACTGTATACTTCCTCCACACACTCCTATGGAATAACACTTTCCGCTCTACTTCCCTCCCAATGGGACGACCCCAACTACTCACAGCCCTCCACCCCCCCCAACCCCCTTCCCCCCCGCAGCTCCCACACCCCACCCTCCCCCCATCCCCTACCCCTCCCATCCCCCTCCCCCCTGCCCCTCCTTCCCTCCCCCCTCCCTACCGACCTCCTCACGTCGACCCTCCCCCCCGACGACCCTCCCAACTCCTCCGCCTCCCTCCCCTCCCCCATCCTCCCTAGCCACACATCCCAACCACTCCACCTCATTACCTTCAACACCCGCGGCCTCCACACCTCCATTATGGATGTCGAGCACCTCTCTACCTCGCACCCCCCGGACGTCCTCATCCTCACCGAAACCAACCATGCCACCCACAAATCCCGTTGGCGTATCGCCCTCCCCCAATACCTTCTCAAAAGCTCTCGACCCTACTACTCACCTGTGCCCCTACCCAACGCATGCGTTCTCTTCGCGGTCCGTAGAGCCCCGTTCCAGTTTGCCACTGTCCTAACCCCACCCCCCCCACCTCACCCCCCACATCGCCGGCCTAAAAATCGTCCCACATTCAGGCACCCCCTACCTCCTCATAGGCGCATGCATGCCCCAGCTCCACAACCCCCAACTAAACCGATTATATGCTGAAGTTGCAGCTTGGGGCCTCCGCCTGGCCGATGACCACCCGAACCACCGTGTCCTATGGAGAGGGGACTTCCGGTCGACCACCACAAAAGGTACAGGTCACCCTGCCTTCACCTCCCTACTCGAATCCCACCTCCATACCCTCTACATACCCGTCCCTACCTTCCCCCGCAGCGGAGGCTGCCTTGATCACTGGCTCGCCACGCCCCCTAAGCCTCTCGTCCTTCCACCGTCCTCTTGCTCGGTATTCCCCTCCCCCTCCCACTTTACTGACCTCTATGCAATCCACCTCGCCCCCTTCTCTCCGATAGCACACCCCCCCATACCCACCCCCACACCACGCGCAAGCTCAACTTTAAACTTCTCCTCACACCTGACCACATACAAGCGTATCAATCTAGCACACCCGACCCCATCAACCAAACGGCCGCCCACCACGCAGAAATTCTCAACACCTCGCATACCTCGGCCACCCCCGACACCCTCGACACCCTCGCCTCGCAGTTCACTTCACTCCTCTCTCTCCACATGGACCACGCTGCCAGTGTATGGCCTCTCCTCCCCGCCAAGAAACCCCGTCCATCCCATGCGTCCCTCGACCCTACTTGGCTTACTAAAAAAACACGCAAACACATATTAAAACTCCGCAAATGTAGTTCGAACAACGGCCCACTCCCCTTCGCCCAAGCCCTCTTAAACACGACCGAATATCTCACCCCTGACGCCATCAAACAACAATGCCAAGCACGCATACGCCACCTCCTACGCGCCACCACCACAGCTATACTGAGGAAAATAAAAACTCGCGCCAATACGGCCTGCGACACCTGCCCTAAATCCTCCCACCGCCTCTTGAAAATTAAAAGCGGCCTCCTCCCCCCCAACAGCACCTCCTCGACCCTCCACCGCATCACCAAACCCGATAAAACTACCCCAACCTCTCCCTCCGCCGTCCTAGAAGCGATACACTCTCACTTCGCCACCGAACTCAGCCGCGCCACCCCTCACGACCTGCCCATCCCTCCATGGGAACTCCCAGACAACCCCGACAACTTCACCATCGAACCCCGCGGGGACCCCTCTCTCACCCTCGCCGACATGAATACCCGCGACACGTTCGATAAAACCCTTAACTCACTAGGCACAGGCAAAGCCCCCGGTCCCGACGGTATCCCCAACGAAATAATCAAATTCTTGCCACCGGCGACCCGCTCCGCCCTCTTGTCTCTCCTCTCCCTCCTTGCCCACAAGTCCTACACCCCTCCTGAATGGTGCCACAGCACAAAATGCCTGCTACATAAAATGGGTGACCCCACCCTCCTCGACAACTACCGCCCCATCGCCCTCATGAACAACCTCCTTAAGCTATGGACCGCACTAATCAAAGATGCAGGCTCGAAATACGCCGAAACCCACGGCATTCTCAGCGACCAACAAGACGGATTCCGACAACACCGCAGTATCCACGACGCACTTTCCTCCATCATCATGACGATGGAGGACGCGAAACTTCACAACAAAGACATCTACGTCATGTACGCGGACTTCAAAGGTGCGTTCAATGCCGCGGACCACCGCATCATTTTCAAACACATGCGTCAACTCGGTAGTGTGGCCAATTCACTAGTAACGGCCACATGGCCGGTAACTGCTCAACCATGTCTGGCCTAAGACATGACCGCCACAACGGCGCGCTAAAACTCCTAATCTCCCTACTGGAACGCCACAACGGCGGTCGATGGGAGACCATCACCGCAGACTTCGGTAACAAACCCATCAAGTCATTCACCTCCCCCACTCCCACCCACACCCCCCTTGACTGTCACCCCCCTCACCCCACCCACATGCATGCCCGCCTTGTTGCTCCTGACGAAGGTCTCTCGCCCGACCTCCACACCTCGTACCCCGCCATTCCCCCCCCCGAGATTCTCCCCCCTTGCGCTACGACCCCCGACGCACAAACCCGATTTCATCCGCCTCCTCGAACCTCGATTCGTCGGTCACACAAACGGCCGCCGCCGATACTCATCAATTAAAAAAATTTAGATAGGGGAGTGGAAGTACTACACAGACCACAACCTCTCCCAGACAGCCCACTTGATAAGAGCCAAATACACACCCCTCGCAAATGCCATCCGCAACCACTGGCCAGGTACCCAGGTTGACATCCTCCCCATCGTCATGAGCCGCACGGGCACACCGCACTCATCCACCATCGCAAGTCTCACCTCTCTCCTCACCCTCCGCACCGACCCTCCTGACAAACTCATCTCCAAAGCGCGACTCGACACATCTCGCATACTCGCACAACTCCACACACACTGTCCAATGGCTACACCATCTCCTACTTGTATACCGCATCAAATCCCGCAGACCTCTCGCCGCGCCCCCGCACACTGCATCTTCGCACGCCCCTCATTGCACACCGTCTTCACCCTGCATCGCACCCTCCCCGGGGGGGAGTAAAACGCCCCAACACCCTTGGAGAGGTTGGATTTAGGTGGTTAACGGTCTAGCCCTGACTTGTAAGTTTCTTGTATGGCATAGTTGGGAGGGCCCAGACACAACAACCGGCGCATACGGTATTTGGTGTAAACCGGCGCATACGGAACATGTTGTAAACAATTTCAAGTTCAATATCAGGCTGCTATTCCTCCTACTTTTGACATGCTTGCCGAGGAGGTACGGAAGACGTCCATGCTCCCCAACATTCCAGACGACGCAAATAACACCATGCTGAGCATTACGCACGGTAACATGAGTTACGCCGTTTACACCCAGCAGTGCAACGACTTTTCACGGAGGTCTAGTCAACAGCAGACAGCCGACCTTCAGTGTGTTCGTTTCATCAATGGACTGGCTAACTTTGATCTACATACCAAGCCAAGTCTCATCGATCAGTGATGGTTTACAATGTTAAACTCGTGGAGCTGCAAAACTTCCTCAACGACATCGTTATTGATCATTGCAGGACATTGTACAGGTACTCGTTACGGATATCAATTCGTGCTTTTCCACAGGATGGACGTATACTCGTGGGTACGTCGCTACTGCAATAATGTAATGGTGCTGATGCTACAGTACGACCAGTACCTCCCGGTACGTACAGATATGCATAATTAATCTAACCAGCCAGATGACGCGCCAGAACGAGCTCTCCAATGCAGAAGGAGCCGCGTCGTGAGACCCAATGCTAGGCAGGCCGCGTCTCGAGGCGGATGACGACGGTTGAGCAGCACTAACGCCTGACACGTAAGCGTAGCTTGCAGGCGTGACTAGTCTGGGCTAAAACCTATTTAAGCCCAGTGCAGTAGAGGGAGGTGACAGAACCTTTTAACAATTCCTTTGTTCATTTACAACATCTACTGCCCAAGTACAGCAGTGAAACATCTTTCATCAATTGCCTCTCGACAACATCATTTGCCATCTTGCAACAACAGAACTAGACAGACTAGAACAGATTTGTGCTAGCGTTTAGCTTTCAGAGGCTAACCGCCACACTGGTTTCGGAGCTCTTTGGTCGACGCACGCTTTCGTTGCTCGTTGATCTGCTCGACGTTGTTTGCTTGAGTTGAGATGGCTTCTCTCGGAGCTGGACATTACGTGGTTTTGGTAATTCACGTCGGAGGAACTAAATCGTCGGATTTGAAGTTGGTGTTTCAGCGTGAGCCTCGTTCTGGTAAAACTTGGTTCCCAGCTGGCTCTGTCTTACCTAACGAAGAGCCTGTCGACGCTGCTATTCGCGAGTTACACGAGGAGACCGGTCTTGTTCTGACATCGGATGATTTGACGCTGTTGAGTGGTGAACCTGTTAACGTTACACTACCTCAAGGACGACAGCTTGTTTACGTGTACTCGGCATCTATTCCTGTCCTGTTTGCTACGAACAACTTACGTACACCTGCTCAGGTCGAGCAGGCTGTTTTGGAACAGTCGACAGTTAATCCGGATGGCACTTACGTCGTCCCGGAATCCATCAACATTGACGGTCTGACACTTACGCCGGCACAGACAGGGTTACTTCGTGCTAAGAAGCACAAGAGTGAATTACTTCACTTCGGTTACGTGGCTCAGTGGGAATCTTTCTATCGAGCAATGACACAACATGTTCCAGTCATGCATGACGACACGTCTATCCCGAGACAGTTCCACATGTACCCCCGGTTTACAACGGTCGACTCTGGTTCTGTCTGGCTGCTGATTGTTGGACACATCAACCGAATGACTGGAGTGGGACCTACAGATTTACGAGTGGGAACGCCGATGCCTACCCACAACTTTGCTGGACTATCTGTGACTCTCACGGAGACTCAGCGTAAGGCTGCTATTACTTCACCGTACCAGAATGGTCTGGTACCTAATGTACTGGAGGATTGGCTTGAAGCACAGCCTCAGCGTTTTATAATGCTTGGAATTACGGCTAACTCGTACAATGCAGTGTTCTGGGTTACTTCACAGTTTTCTGGACACCTTGGTGGGTGGTGGTTGAACCGGAAAAATCAGCCTCCAATTCCATCTACGTACAACGAGCTTGTTGAGGAGTTACGCAAGTCGACGTTTCTTCCGAACATTCAGGACGACGCGATTAACGCTTTGATGAACTTTACGCAGAGCAACACGATGAGTTACGCAATCTACACTAAACAGTACAACGACTACTTACGTCGGTCTCGTCAAAACCTGACAGCTGAAGTGCAGTGTGTACGCTTCATTAATGGCCTGGCAAACGATGCGCTCAAGAAACTGGCTAAGTCACACCGAGCTCAACTAGGATACCAGACTACGCTAGTGGAGCTGCAAAACTTTTTGAATAACGTCGTGACAGATTCGCCGGAATTAGGCAATGCGAGGTCTGCTGCTGGACCATCTGCCCAGCCTACACGCAAGCGCAACCTTGATGACCCTCTCGAGGAAGCCTCTAACATCTGGAAACGTAACAAAGGTGGCCGTGGACGTGGCCGCGGACGTGGACGTGGAGGTGGCAACAATGGTGGACGTGGTCAGACATCTGGTCGTGAAGATTTTAATTCGCTTGCAAATGCGATGACACCTGAGGAGCGCAAACGACACATGGACGAGGGACTTTGCTTCAAGTGCCACAAGAAGGGACACCGCTTGTTCCAATGCCCGGAGTTCAAAGGCAAGGCACCGATGCAACCTAAGAAGCAATGATGGTGGCAAGGCTGTTCTACAAATGAACTGGAGCAGCCGGCTACATCTACTGTTCATTCTGAGACACTGCTAGCGACAGAGGTCGTCGATACACCTTCGGCATCTCCATCGACTACAGTTGCGACACCTGTAACACTAGTGGCAGGTCGTCGTCGTCAGACTAAGCAGAGACAGAGTCGTAAACCTGTAACCAGACGTTCAGTTGATTGGAAACTGGTTGACTCAGTCTTTGACCCTCTGCATGCACGATTCAACTTCACGTTGGAAGGATGTGCTGATGATGAAGGTCTGAACTCGCACGGTGACTTACCTCACTGTTCGCCGAGTGACTCGATTCTAGACAGAGATTTGACAGGAGAACGGGTGTTCATCAATCCACCCTGGGAGTTAGCTGAGCAAATTGCGCAGCATTTTGAGGATTGTCGTCGAACATCTCCGACATCTACGATGGCTGTATTTGTGCTACCAAAGTGGGCGAAATTTACTCAGGTGACTAAGCACTGGAAACTTTATCAAGAATTCCCAGCAAGGACACAGCTTTTTACACGTCAGTCACTGGAGAACCCAGCGCAACAGGAGGTGGTTGCTCCAGCCCCTTGGCCTGTACAGCTGTGGTTAGTCGACGCAGATTGTGCGTTTAACGACTCTTCAGAACCTACAGCACCTGATCAACCCGACTCGGTACCTGTACCAACAGACGACTCGGAACAGTCCATCGCTACGCTGCGACAATTTTCTTCGCCAGCTACAGCACTACTGACTGACCTCACGGAAGCTCGCCCGTTAATTCGAACTGAGCTGACTGTGAAAACTCCTGATGGCGGACACCACATTTCTGGATTAGTGGACTGCGCAGCGACGCTTGACTTTGTGTCAGAGGACTTTGTACGACGCTTTGCTTTACAGACTCGGAAGTCTGCAAGTAAGACTCCAGTTCGACTCGCTAATGGACAACGAGTGACTTCTTCGACAGTCTGTGACGTCACTTTTGAGCTGGCTCAACACGAATTTCAACGGACTTTTTACGTTCTACGTGATTTACGCACGGCTGATTTAATCCTGGGTTTACCATGGCTTGATGACGAACAGGCCTCTTTACAATTTGGTACAACCAGAATTTTTACACTGATGGACGGTACAGCTGTGGAGACTACACTCGAGGAACGACGCCCTGAGTGTCTGCTACTGTCATCTACGAAAGTTCAGAAGCTCATGCGCAAGACGCGCCGCAGCAGAGGACGTCATGCTGATTTTTACGTCATCGAACTTACGTCAGCAGCTGAACAACAGACGGATTTCCACACTGGAGAGGAACTAACGGCAGAACAACGTGACAACTTCCGGTCGTTACTCTTCGATGACTTCCCGGAGTTACTGCAACCTGTCGACTCTCCACCTGTAAGCCGACAGTGGGATCATCCCATTGAAACAACTGGCCCGATGCGACGTCAACGTCTGAACCGACTGTCACCGGCAGAGCGCGCTGAGCTTAATCGACAGCTCAAAGACGCAGTGGAAGCTGGTTTAATACGCCCCAGCTACAGTGAATTCGGCTCGCCAATTCTTTTTGTGCGGAAAGCTGATGGCTCGCTACGTCTGTGCATTGACTACCGTGGCCTTAACGAGGTTACGCGTAAGGACGCCTACCCACTTCCGAGAGTGGATGACACACTGGACGAACTTAAGGACGCGAATTTTTACACACACCTCGACCTCGCTTCTGGATTCTGGCAAGTTCGAGTGCGTGATCAGGACGTTCACAAGACGGCTTTTCAGACCCCTGATGGCTTAATGGAATGGGTCGCCATGCCGTTTGGACTGTGCAATGCACCAGCTACATTTCAGAGGATGATGAACGACATTCTTCGCGACTTTTTACATAAGTTCGTGACAGTCTACCTGGATGACGTCTGTATCTACAGTCGAACTCTGGAAGAGCACCTGGAGCACCTACGTCTAGTGCTACAGCGATTCAAGGAGGAAGGGCTGAAATTACGCCTTAAGAAATGCTTTTTCGGATTGCAAGAAATGGAGTATCTGGGCTACACTGTGTCAGCCGGGAAAATTTCGGTTTCCACAAAGAAAGTCGAGGCCGTTGCAGACTGGCCAGTGCCCAAGACGCAGAAGGAGGTTCGCAGTTTCGTACAGTTCTGCAACTTCTATGCGAGATTTATACACCATTTTAGCGACCTTACGGCTCCATTGACGGACTTACTGCGGAAGTCCCAGCCACAGAAGGTTACGCTGACGCCTGCCTGTTTGGAAGCCTTCGAGACTCTCAAGTTACGGCTCATTTCCGCGCCATGCCTGATCCTTCCGGAGGTCGGCTCGGACGCGACGTTCACCGTGGCTACAGATGCTTCAACAGTGGGGATTGCAGCAGTCCTGTTGCAAGACCAAGGAGGCGGTCTTCAACCAGTCTCTTACTGGGCGCGTAAGCTGAATCCAGCTGAGCGTGGTAACACTTACTCTGCGTACGACTTAGAAGCTTTGGCCGTATGCGAAGCTGTCAAGCATTGGAGGTGCTATCTTGAAGGCTGTTCTAAGTTCCTTGTCGTAACAGACCACGACACACTGCGGCATCTGCTCAGGCAACCGAACAACAGGCTGAACAAGCGGCAAGCAAGATACCTGCGGGATTTGCAACCGTTTGTGGGCTCGATGACACTTGCATATCGCAAGGGAGCTCTGAACGAAGCCGACCCGTTAAGCCGGCGTCCAGACTTCGTACCTCAGGCCACAGTTCCCTTATTTTGGGATGGCGAGGTTCCGTCAGATCGAGAATTACGACGGAAGTCCCAGCTGCTGTTTGAAGACGCACAGTTAAATTCACTGACTGTTAACGCGTTGCAGCTGAGCCCTGAGTTCGCTGATCTCATTCGCGAGGGGTTCTCACGAGATTCGTTTTATGGGGACGATGGTGAGTGGACAAGAGACAGCCGGATAGAAGCCAGAGATGGGTACTTTTGGCGTCTCAATCGCCTCTGTATTCCACAGAACTCTGAGCTCCGACTGAGATTGATCGCAGAGCTGCACGAAAGTTCGTCAGCCGGTCACAGAGGAGTTGCTAGCACTCTTGCTAAAGCACTCGACAGATTCTGGTGGAAACGAATCCGCCAAGATGTGAAAGATTTTTGTGAACGCTGCGTCGTGTGCCGACGAGCGAAGATTCGACCGCAGATGGCCGCGACTCTTTACCCATTGCCTGTTCCACCCAGACCGTGGCACACAGTTGGTCTTGACTACCTGACACACTTGCCTGAGAGCAACGGCTTTAACAGTGTGCTGATTGTAGTAGACCATCTAACTCGAATGGCCCATTTTCTGCCATGCACAGAGTCGATTACTGCCGAAGAAACTGCAACTTTGTTTTTACAGGGAGTCTACCGTTTACATGGACTGCCCCGTGTGCTAATCAGCGACCGCGACCCGAAATTTGTCAGCGCCTTCTGGCAGACACTTTGGAGACGCCTTGGAACGCGTCTGAACATGTCTACCAGCCGACACCCAGAAACAGACGGACTGACAGAGCGCGTGAACAGCACGTTTCAGCAGCTTCTTCGTTGCTTCTGTTGCTATGATGGCTCTGACTGGTCGACACTTTTACCACAAGTGGAGTTTGCGTACAATGCTTCGCGTGCACTCGGAATTGAGCACACACCGTTCGAGGCTAACTTTGGTTTTTCTCCTGAGGAGCCTCCTGACCTGCTCTTCAGCATGCGACCATCGATTCCAATTTCGCAAGACGCAACAGAACGGTTGAAGATTGTTACAGGAAGTACACAGCCTGGTACGCTCTGTGTTACAGCTACATAAGGACGAGATGCAGGCGCGCACAGAACAGTCTACAGCGCCACACTTCGCTAAGGGAGACAAGGTGTCAGTCGTCACAGCAAATCTTTTTCTCAGAGGACAACCGAACAGGAAACTCAGAGACAGACAGCTCGGCCCTTTTCCAGTGGAGGAGCAGATTGGAAAACACAGTTACAGATTGAAACTACCAGCGACAGTACGCTTACACCCTGTGTTCCACGTTAATAACTTACGGCCCTGCTCTACCGCTCCACTACGACCAGCTGTCCCGGTAACTGTACCTGAAGGAGACGACGAGGAGTTCGACGTCTCACACATCTCTGCTGTGTGCATCAAGTCGCTACCAGGGCGACGAGGCAAATATTTGCTCTTCATGACGCACTTCAGTGATGACGACATTCCACCTGTCTGGCACCGGTTGAACGAGGTGCATCGAACAGTTGCGTTACAAGAATTCTTGGAGACGCCCCAATGGCGCAAGTTCGCCAAGACTCAGGCGTACATTGACTTCATGCACGCTTTCCCAGCGCGCATTCCTGAGTCCCAGTAACTGCTTCAGTAAAGGAGCCAAGAACCACGGAGGTCTGCCTCGCGGCGGCCTCATTGATCTGTCAAGAGGGGGAGGGTACGAGTGTGACGAGTACAGTCCTGCAACAGTACATTGCAGGACATTGTACAGGTACTCGTTACGGATATCAATTCGTGCTTTTCCACAGGATGGACGTATACTCGTGGGTACGTCGCTACTGCAATAATGTAATGGTGCTGATGCTACAGTACGACCAGTACCTCCCGGTACGTACAGATATGCATAATTAATCTAACCAGCCAGATGACGCGCCAGAACGAGCTCTCCAATGCAGAAGGAGCCGCGTCGTGAGACCCAATGCTAGGCAGGCCGCGTCTCGAGGCGGATGACGACGGTTGAGCAGCACTAACGCCTGACACGTAAGCGTAGCTTGCAGGCGTGACTAGTCTGGGCTAAAACCTATTTAAGCCCAGTGCAGTAGAGGGAGGTGACAGAACCTTTTAACAATTCCTTTGTTCATTTACAACATCTACTGCCCAAGTACAGCAGTGAAACATCTTTCATCAATTGCCTCTCGACAACAACATTTACCATCTTGCAACAACAGAACTAGACAGACTAGAACAGATTTGTGCTAGCGTTTAGCTTTCAGAGGCTAACCGCCACAAATGCGTTAACACGGAACCTCGCCATCCCAAAACAATGGAACTGTGGCCTAAGGTACGAAGTCTGGACGCCGACTCAACGGATTAGCTTCGCTCAAAGCTCCCTTGCGATATCCAAGTGTCACCGAGCCCACAAACGGTTGCGAATCCCGCAGGTATCTTGCTTGCCGCTTGTTCAGTTCGTTGTTCGGTTGCTTGAGCATATGTCGCAGTGTGTCGTGGTCTCTTACGACAAGATACTTAGAGCACCCTTTGTTAGAAATGCCATGAGGGTGGTTAGAACCCACGCCTCCCGGAACGGAGCTGTACGCCTTATCCAAGTACCGCCCCAAAAGTCGGTACCCGATTGGAACATATTGTGCATATGAATTCCGCGCATCGTGCATACACTGCGACCACCTATGTGTGGAGGGCCAAGACTCCCCCGGAGTCGAGCGTACAGATGTGTCCATTATCATACTGTGAGGTGCTACTTTGGTTAGGCTAAGTTGGCAACCTTAGACTAATAGTAGAACCTAATCTCTGGATCTAATTATACAACGTAGAGAGAATTAGTAAGATTGTCTTAGGAACATGGTTTCTTACAATCTGGGTGTGGCGTAATTCTATTCTGTACCGGCCTTCTCCTCTACCAGTAAGTCCCCGTCTTAAATATTCACACCTCAGGTGTTCTAGAAACAGCCTTAGAACCTGTAGCTTGTGCTTTCTGCTAACTAAACCAAACTATTACTAGTGATACAGGTTAAGTGAGGTTACCTGGACCGTCTATCTGACCTCATCGCACAAGCTCTTAGAACTATCTAGAAAAGAACTATCTAGAAGAGATACTGCTAGTAACTCTGTACTGTCGAGGGAAAATACGGCGATACAGTTGTACTGCCGTGATGACAATAAAAGAGTCACTGAATATCGCTAAGATACAGGCACTCACACGAGCGTCGCCTACCCGGGAGCATGATCGATGTTGAGTTGAGGTTTGTTTCGAACTTCTGCTCTCAGTCATGCTTGCAAAACGCCGCCTGTAGAGGGTGCCGGTGCGGGTTCCCTGCCAGTCCCATATCCCGGGGGCGCAAAAAAAAAAACAAAAAAACAGGTACCATTTAGAGGAAATAAATAATGTCAGATACTAGCACTTAGCTAAATGGCTAGGATATGACACTCTCCCCTCCTTAAGCACCAGCGTCCTCGCTGTGCAGTACTCATGGTCTTGGTTTCTTGGGGGTTCTTGCAGGCCAGCGATTGCGAAATCTGACAAAGTCAGGGGTGCCAGAAAATTCTCGATAAACATCCGTTCGAAGGAATTCGGAAAAGATGTTTAAGTGGTTGACTCCTCGCATGGGTTCCCAAGTGTTCTCGCTAGGTACGTTGAACGGTGCTGCCCAGCGGACCTTAAACAAAAGTCCCGTTCCATTGGAGTTAAAAGCCACGTCGAGTATTTTGTCGACTTCAAATCGCTTCGCATCGTGCACAATCGGAATTGGCTGCGCACTGTTGGCCTGTTCTGGTTCTGAATTCCATCTTTCCAGTAGACTGGCGTGTACAACATCGTGAATCCGTACTCCAGGGGCTAGCTTAAGCCGAAATGCAACCGGGGAAACTTCCTCCGTAATGAGAAACGGTCCAATGTAGCGGTCGCGTAGTTTAGAACATGGCTGTTGTACAAGCCGTAGATTTGTCGCCTTGAGCTTAACCTTGTCGCCAATTGTAAAAGGTACTGGTAACCGGTGCCGATTTGCAGCGTCTTGCATGTCTGCCTGGGCTGCTTTGACGCAGTCGTGGGCAAATCTGTGCATCTCGACCAGAATCTTCACTTGCTCCGGTAAAGTACGGCTAGGCTCGTTATCTTCAAATGTAGCCGTCGTTGGAGATGTCGGCTCGAATCCTAGCGTCGCCTTAAATGGAGACATAGTCGTTGACGTAGAAACCGCTGCGTTGATCGCGAACTCCACGTTGGTAAGGTGTTGAACCCAGTCGTCGTGCAAGGGGTGCACATAGCATCGTATGACTTGCTCCCATGTCTGGTTTACTCGTTCGGTTTGGCCATCTGTCTGGGGATGATAGCTCGTAGAGATATTAAGCTTGGTGCCAACAGCCCTAAATAGGGTTTGCTAGAAGTCGCTCATAAACCGGGAATCTCGATCGGATATTAATTTCCGTGGTAAGCCAAAATGCCGAAAAACAGCGCGGTGCATAACTTTTGCTAATTGTTCCGCTGTAATCGTTTTCGTAATTGGCTCGACAATCGTCCGTTTCGTAAGCATACAGACGAATACCACCACAGCATCATACCCATCGCACTCAGGAAGGTCCGTAATCAGGTCAAGCGATACATGCTCAAAGGGCCTGGTCGGTACCTCATGCGATTGAAGGAGTCCATAAGGCTTGTGTCGCGCTGCCTTGTTGCGTTGACAGGTAACACAGATGGGTACATAGTGTTGTACTGTCCGCTTCATGTTAGGCCACCAAAACGTCCGGGTCACTGTTGCCAATAGTCGAATAATACCAGGGTGTCCCGCGGTCGGTGCGTCGTGTAGTTCGTACAGTACTCTTGTTCGCAATGTAGAGACGTTCGGAACATACAGTCTTGTCCCGTAGGCGTACAAGAGTCTATTAGATTGACGTACCAGCCAGGTAGGCAGAGATTTCCGGGTAAGCAGATATTTGTCCGAGTCATAAGCGCTTTTAATTTCCGCATGAAGTCCAGAGTCAGGATGTAACCGGGATTCCAGGGAAAAAATCTGCGCGTGTAACTCGCATTATGCTTCGTCGTTGGTCCAATCGCGTAACAGTTGCAGCTTCTGTAATGAGTCCTTCAAGTCAGGTCGGCGAGACAAAGCGTCTGCATGGTTGACTGCTCCCTTCTTGTATACGATGTCCATCTGTCGCTGGTAAGGTGCTAAAACTTGAAGCCATCGCACCTGTCGAGTGAACAAATCGCGCTGCCGAAAGAAGAGTCGCAACGTGTCGTGGTCCGTAATTACTGTAAATCCCGCCGCGCTATCTAAGTAGCAACGGAACTTCAATAGAGCGTCGCGAACTGCCAGTAGCTCTTGTTCGTGGACATGGTAATGAACCTCATGCTTGTTCATCTTTCGAGCATGGTACGCAACAGGTTGTAATCCAATACCTTGGTCTTGTAGCAACACGGCTCCTACTGCAAATCTAGAAGCATCTGTGTACAGTGTGTACCTTGCATTAGGAGAAGTGTCAGGAATTACCAGTTCTGGTGCACGTACCATCGCGCCTTTAATTTGCTCGAATGCTGACTCAGCTTGAGGAGTCCAGCGAAATTCCGGTGTCTTCTTGGTCAGATCCGTTAATGGGGTTGCTAGGGTTGCGAATTGGTTGATAAACCTCCGGTAATATCCAGCAAGTCCCAGAAATCCACGTACTTCAGTCACAGATTTCGGTCGGGGCCAATTATGTATTGCCTCAACCTTGTCGGGGTCCATTCGGATCTGTCCAGCTTCCACCACATGCCCAAGGAAATTGACGCTCGATCGTCCGAAGTAACACTTAGAGAGTTTGATATGCAACTGGTGTCGCTGCAGCTCTCGTAACACGAGTCGAATATGCTCGAGGTGTTCGTCGGCCGTCTTACTGTAGATCAACACGTCGTCCAAATATACCACGCAGAACTTGCCAAGATACGGGGCCAAAACTCGATTCATCATCGCTTGGAATCTAGCTGGGGCGTTACAAAGTCCAAAGGGTAGAACGCAGTACTCGAACAATCCGTAATGAGTTCGGAATGCTGTTTTATGTATGTCGCGCTCTTTGACTCGAACTTGATGATAGCCTTTATACAGGTCCACTGTGCTGAAATAGTGAGCCCCATATAGCGAGTCGAGTAACTCATCAATCCGGGATAACGGTGTTCGGTCTTTCCTCGTAAGGTCATTGAGTTTCCGATAGTCTACGCACATACGCATGGTACCATCCTTCTTGCGTACAAATAAAATCGGGGCACCGTACGGAGATTTAGACGGACGAATCCAGCCTTTTGCGAGGAAGTCTTGTAACTGTACTTGAACCTCCCGGAGTTCTGCTGGTGACATACGGTACGTTCGCTCCTTAGGTGGTTCATCGCACTCCAAATTAATTTCAAAGCCGCACTCGCGAGTTGGCGGTAGACCGTCAGGCTCCTTGATAATGTCCGTAAACTCATTCAGGGAATCTCGTAACGAAGTCGTTCACTCAGGTTGTTGATCAGTATTGATGTCGTCGACCGCGTCTTGTACTTCTCGTAATCCAATCACGAAGAGGTCTGCGGGTTGTTGTCTAAGCAGCTTTGCCATCGCATCCGCCTCCAAGTGATGTACTGCCACATGTACGGTGTACTCGTCGCCAGACACCATAACTTCGCCAGTTTTACGGTCGCGAATCGTTTTAGTAGACCAATCTATATCCGGGTTGACGGCTTGTAACCAAGGTTGACCGAGGATGATGTCGAATTTATCCAGTTCTGTCATAATTGCGTCCATACGTTTATCCAGGGTCCCTACTGTGAGCACTTCATTCCGTAGTCGCTGGCGAGTCGTAGTTGTACTACCATCTGCCAATTTTATCCGGTATTTCTCTCCAGTAACCGTCGGAATGTGATGCTCCCGTACCCACTCAGCCTTGCAAAAAAAAATCGAAACGCCAGAGTCAACCAAAATACGGCATCGATGTCCGCGTAAGGTGCCTCCCAACACTAACAAACTTGTTCTAGACTGGGTTGTGGATACATGTAGCGTCGCAGGAACACTGTCTTCTAGTCGGACGCTCTTGTTCATCCACCCGTCGATCGGTTTCCCGAAAGTCTCGTAACAAAGAGGGAACTGTTGATCTCCCTGAACTAGATAACCCGTACGCCGTGCCGAAATTAATTCCTTCCAGGTAGCCCATACTGCCCGAGAAGTTGACGTAGCGTCCGGTATCGATCCGGGTCGAACGCGAGCGATATACACGTAGCGCTTATTTTGTCCGGAAGACTCCGTCCCTAAAAGGCGTAAATTTGTTTCGCTCACCTTAAATCTAGTTGTCTCCGTAAGAGCTCGCACTGCTGTGCATTCCGGGGTCGCGTCTTCAATCTCTTTTTTGCCACCAGGAAACCAGACCATGCCAGTGTCCTCTTTCGCTAGTAACACTCGTCGGCCATCGGTAACAAGAGT
Source organism: Tetraselmis chui (assembly GCA_026401115.1). Classification (NCBI taxonomy): domain Eukaryota; kingdom Viridiplantae; phylum Chlorophyta; class Chlorodendrophyceae; order Chlorodendrales; family Chlorodendraceae; genus Tetraselmis; species Tetraselmis chui. Next base: position 188,671 of record JAPMLY010000478.1, read on the forward strand.
CGTCGAGTGAGTCCAGTAGGTCTTCGGGGGATTCTGTAGGTTATGAGGCAGAAATCAAACTCGATCGGTGTCGTCGACGTAGACTTGCGTCGTCCATCTTGTCGGTCCAACATCTTGCCTTCTTCCTTCTATTCCATCGTTCGTGGGGCAGGTAAACACATGTTCTTTCGCCGCCAGCTCGTCGACAAGTCGGAAATTCCGCAGCAGCTTGAACCATGGTTTTGCCCTCCATACTGGAACCACTATAACTACTCTCAGATGGGGATGAAGCAGTTTACTCCGCAAATAATGGCCCAAAAAATCTTCTAATTCATTAAATGGCGCATTTAGCCAAATTCTCCGGTACTTCAGTAAATCTCTCTCCTGAAATGGGCGCGCCGGACAGCAAAAATCCTCCGCCACTTGAGAATTAAGGCCGTCATTATCGCTAGCTCCATCTAAGTCGAAAGGTCCGTAGGTCTGAGAGTACTTCAGGAAATACTCCCTATTCATCATCCAGTCGCTAAAGTCCTTGCTCCTAAAGACTGGCCTCAATGTCGTTTGAGGTAATGGGTCTCGTACTTCTTCTGTTCTGGTCTCTTCCTGAGTCGTTGTAGGAGACGAAACCTCATCCTGCAGCTTGCCGCGAGCTGCCGACTCAGGTCTCACTTTCCCGGCCGGGATTTCTTCGTTCTGTCGTTCTTCTTGTTCTTTCTGTCTGGGCAGTCGATAGCGATGTGTCCCTTCTTGTGGCAAATGAAGCACTTGCCCTCCTTCTTAAATCTGTCGACCTCTTCTTGAGTGAGACGTCTAATCTCGTAGAGCTCCCGCGGCTTTTCTTCGGTCGCGCCATGCGAATCTTCCTCCGACTCACTGTCGGTCTCCTCCGCTGCCTCTGAAAAGTCGTTGTCTTCTTCGATGGCGTTCAGTCGGCATGTCGAACGTTGGGTCGTCTCAATCTTGGTCTCCGCTGCCTCCGCTCGCAGAGCTGCTTGAATCGCCTCGTGTAGGGTCTTAGGGTTTTTCAGGGCAACCTCCTTATGAATCGAGGGTCTCAAACCGCGCTGGAAATCATGTACGTTATCTTCTTCATGACGGTGAGGAAGCTCCGATAATTGTTCTCGAAAATAGTTCGCATACTTCATGACCGTGGTTTTCTGTCGTGCTTTATCCAAATTCAATCTCGCTTGTTCCGCCGGTGTTCTTCCGCAGAATTCCTGAATTAAGGATTTCTCCATCTCAGAAACTCCGGAAAATCCTCCACCGACTTCATCTCCAGTCTGCGCAACTTGGGAGTACCACCACTTCAATAGTGGTCCTTCCAGAAAGCCAGATACCTAGTACACTCCTCTTTGCTCTTCAGGGTTAACGCTGTGATACCGTAGATACCCTCGTGCATGTCGGAACCAGTTTCTCAGCTCGTCGATGTTAGTCGTAGCGATGCTCTTGATCTTGGCTGGTTTGACATCGTTTGGCATCATGCTTGGCATCTCTCGCGTCCTCTCCGATCTCAATTGTTCTCCTCGAAGAAAATTCTCCGTTTCTCGGCTTCTGTTCACTCGTCCTTCAAAATGTCTGAAACCGTTGTCGACGTGGTCACGCAGTTGAGATCGCTCAGTCGAAAAAGTGTCAACTCGGTTACTTAGTCGTTGTAGCATCTCGGTGACGTGTACCGACATAGGCTCCATCATGGGACCCGATCCTTCTCGCACTGTCTGTCTTCCACCATCTGTCGACGTCGGCTGTGTCGGCCCAGAAGGCGCCCCCTCTGGTCGACCATCAACTTCCTCTGGTAGTCTCTCTCCTTCTCGGTTAGACATCTTCGTCTCGTCTAGCTGTTCTGAGGCTCCGAAACCACGTGTGAGGTGCTACTTTGGTTAGGCTAAGTTGGCAACCTGAGACTAATAGTAGAACCTAATCTCTGGATCTAATTATACAACGTAGAGAGAATTAGTAAGATTGTCTTAGGAACAGGGTTTCTTACAATCTGGGTGTGGCGTAATTCTATTCTGTACCGGTCTCTTTTTGCACTACCAGTAAGTCCCCGTCTTAAGTATCCACACCTCAGGTGTTCTAGAAACAGCCTTAGAACCTGTAGCTTATGCTGCCTGCTAACTAAACCAAACTATTACTAGTGATACAGATTAACTGAGGTTACCTGTACCGTCTATCTCACCTTATCGCACAAGCCCCTAGAACTATCTCGAAAAGAACTATGTAGAAGAGATACTGCTAGTAACTCTGTACTGTCGAGGGAAAATACGGCGATACAATTGTACTGCCGTGATGACAATAAAAGAGTCACTGAATATCGCTAAGATACAGGTACAGGTACCATTTAGAGGAAATAAATAAAGTCAGATACTAGCACTTAGCTAAATGGCTAGGATATGACAACACATGCCGAATCGATTTCACTGCCATCGCTGGAGCGTTTACGTCAAAAGAGCGTAAGCGTCATATCGAGGAGGGAATCTGCTTCAAGTGTCACAAGAAGGGACACCGTCTTTTCAAGTGCCCGGAGCTGAAAGGCAAAGCATCATGGGTGCGTGTTAACCCGTGCACACACGATCAGTAAGGAAGATAACTAACGCATACGTAGTTACTATCACAGTCACGCAAAGGGACAGTCACAGAGACAACCAGCCCGAGGCGTGGTGTCGGGACAACAGAAGTTTTAGAGGTGTAGCCTAGCGACAGCTATGTACCAAAACAAATAGGTTATCGGTATGTCCGATCTAGACATGTACTAATCATATCTAGAATAGCTTACAGTAGCTATCTACAACTAATAGCTATAAGATACTACTTACAACACTCCCCTTGAAGGTAGCTACGGGATGAAGCGTTGCATTGGGTCTTGTCCTCCAAGGATTGCACTTCGGTGTATTGTCAGTGCAGGTCTTGGGAGGGGCTTGGTGAACATGTCACGCACCATCTGGTCAGTGGGGAGGTACCTCAACTTGATGGTTCCCTGCTCCACGTGGTCCTTGAGGAAGTGCCACTTCAGACCGATGTGCTTGGTCTTCTCGCTTACCAAGGCGTTCTGGGAGCACGCAATGGCGCTTTGGTTATCCTCCGAGATGGTGGTGGTTTCGGTGATGGGGGCGCTGAAGATCTTCCCCATAAGTTGCCGGATGTGGAGTCCCTCCTTGGTGGCATCAGCCGCAGAGTAGTACTCGGCTTCACACGTGGATTGGGCCACACCGGTCTGTTGTTTGGACTTGTAGCTGATGGGCCCGCGTCCGAGGGTAAATAGATAGCCCGAACGGGACTTGCGGGTGCTGCTGTCGTTTGCCCAGTTAGCGTCGGCAAAGCATGTGAGTTGGAGACTATGGTCCGTGCCCCCCCCTCAACGTCAGGCGCATGTCGATGGTGCCATGGAGGTATCGAAGAACCTTCTTCAGAGCTTGCAGGTGGGCGTCCGTGGGGGAGGCTTGGGCGGAGCCGAGGATGCTCAACGCCATGGAGACATCGGGGCGCGTGCAGACGGCCGCGTACTGGAGACTACCCAATAGGCAGGGGTGAACGTTATTGGCCACGCCGGTGAGAGAGGGCGAGGTCATGTGAGCGAGGCCGGCGAGGAAGCCGGGGTCCATGGGAAAGAACGACGGTTTAGAGTTGGTCATGCCGTACTTGGCGAGGATGTCGCGCATGTACTTGGATTGGTCCAGCGAGATGGTGCGTGCCGAGCGATCGCGGGTGATGTGCATGCCGAGTAATTGGGAGAGGTCGCCGAGATCCTTGATCTTGAACCGTGCTCTGAGGTGGGCCTTGAACGATGCAAGCCATGCGGTATCATTGCATGCTGCAAGGATGTCATCGACGTACAGCGCGATCATGGCGAAGACGTGACCGGTGCGGAAGATGTAGATGCACGGGTCGGAAACGCACTGCTGCCACCCATGGTCGACGAGCCATGCACGGAGGAGCATGTCGAACTCGCGGGGGGACTGCTTCATGCGGTATAGGCAGCGCCTGAGGTGACACGCTTTGGATGTGCCATCGCTTAAGCCGAGGGGCTGGCGGATGTACACGTCTTCCTTAATGGGTGCGTAGAGAAACGTAGTGTCGATGTCAAGTTGGTAGAGCTCTAAGGTCGCGGGCGGCTGCCATGGCCAGGGAGAGACGCAAGATGGCCATGCGGATGACATGGGAGAACGTCTCCGTGTAATCTAGTCCAGCGCGTTGGTTGCACCCTTTGGCGACGAGCCGCGTTTTGAAGCGGGAGACATCACCGGCGGTGTCAGACTTGACTTTGTAGATCCACATGTTGTTAACGACCATGCGACCCGGGGGAAGGTCAACAAGTTCCCAAGTGCCGTTGTTTATGAGGGAGGAGTACTCTTGCTGCATAGCTGCTTGCCACTAGGGGGCCTGGGCGCTGTCCAAGGCAGCCCGGTACGATTTCGGTTCCACATACTCCCGGGCGCACAGGAGGGCGACGGCATTAGGCGATGTGCCGGCATGTGTGTGATGGGGACCAATGATAAGGTCGGGAACGTGAGGGTGTTCGAAGATGTCCTCTTTGGCTTTGCCATGTTCAGGGTCACATCACGCCGTCACGAGGGTCGATGGGTAGTCGGACACGTGGGCAACCATTTCGCCGTAGCGTAGGGGATGAGAACAGAGCCGAGCTTGGCGAGGGGCTGCAGGAGGGGATAGGGGGTCTAGCAATGATATGTCGATGGGGTGTGATTGGGGTGAGGCGGCAGGTGCGTCATCCGAAGGGTCGGTGATGGCTGAGTCGACGGAGAGCTGAGCGCCGAAGCCCAGGGTGTCTTCTTGAAAGACAACATGGATTGCAGTGGTGATGCGGCGTGTTTCCGGGCTGTGCACACGGTACCCGGGTGCGTCAGTGGGGTAGCCAACCATGACGCCACGAAACGCCTTTTCACTGAGTTTTCGACGGAGTTTGTCGGGCACCTTGGCGAAGACGGCGCACCCGAAGACGCGGAAATTGGAGGCGTTAGACATAGACGACGTAAGGAGGGTGAGGGGGATGCCACCATTGGGTCCGATTGAGCGACTGTACGTGCAGTTGCGGAGATACACAACGGTGCTGAGAGCGCATGACCACATGGAGTTGGGAACGGCCATACTGTGGAGCATCGCCGACGCATTGTCCCGGATAGTGCGCCAAGGACGTTCGGCTTTGCCGAGCATGTGGTGGGCGTATGGGGCGGAGAACAAGACCCCGACGCCGAGATGTGCGCACATCTGGCGGGTGACTGCAACTTCAAAGACAGAGTTAGAGTCAAATTGTATGACTGGTGCGAACGCGCCCGATTGGGAGTGATGACGTGCATGCATGTGCTTGATGTCCATGAGGATGGTTTCCAACTCCGAACACGCATCGTCTTTGGACTTGAGGAACCGCACCCACATGTAATGGGTGTGGTGGTCAATGACGAGCAAGCAGTAGCGGAGGCCATGTGGGGAGGGGACGTTGACCGGTCCCCACAGGTCAAAGGACATGTTGAGGAGGGGACATGAAGGTTTCGCGCAGGCAGCGGTGTTGCGCGGTGCAGCTGTGGCTTTGTGTAACAAGCATGAATCGCAAGAAACATTTTTTACAGAGTTGGCTAACGCAGGACTAGTCGGGACACCGTGTGTGCGCTTGGCTTGCATGCTTTGCATGTTAAGGTGTCCAAACCGACGGTGCCACAGTACATGGTCACACTGGGCAGCAAGGGCAACACTAGGGGAGGGGTCATTCACTGGCGTTGCGGAGGGGCTTGAGGGGAGCTTTGTCTAGTGGGGAAGGAGGTAGAGTCCGTTTCCGGACGGCTCTAGCACACCCATTCATGTGGGAACCACAAGCAGACCCGCAAAAACTGGGCGAATTGATTTCAGCGCTATTGTTAAGGCGTTGACTTCTGAGGAGCACAAACGGCAAATCGAGGAGGGATTCTGTTTTAAATTCAACAAGACGGGATGCCGGCTTTTTCAGTGCCTTGACCTGAAGGGCAAAGCTGCTATGGAAGCACCAACTAAGAAGGAATGATGGTGGCAAGGCAGTTTTACTAACGAGCATGAGTAGCCGGCTACATCTACTGGTCGTCTTGAGACACTGTTAGCGACCGAGGTCGTTGAAAAGCATTCGACATCTCCATCGACTACAGTCGCGGCACCTGCAACAATATTAGCATGTCGTCGTCGTCAGCACAAGCACAGACATAGTCGTAAAAATGTAATTAGACGTTCGATTGTTTGGAAACATGTTGACTATGTTTTCGAACCTATGCACGCACGCTTTGGCTTTACCTTGAAGGGATGTGCTGATGATGAAGGTCTAAACTCGCACGGTGACTTACCTTAATGTTCGCCGAGTGGCTCGATTCTTGAGAGGGATTTGTCAGGAGAACGGGTGTTCACTAATCCACCCTGGGAGTGGGCTTAACAGATTGGACAGAATTTTGAGAGTTGTCGTCGAATATCTCCAACATCTACGATTTTTGTCTTTGTTCTACCTAAGTGGGCGAAATTCGCTCAGCTCACTCAGCATTGGATACTCTACCAAGAATTCCCAGCACGGACATAGCTCTTTACTTGCCGGTCGCTGGAGAATCCAGCCTAGCAGGAGGTGGTTGCTCAAGCTCCTTGGCAAGTACAATTGTGGTTAGTCGATGTTGATTGTGCTTTTTACGATAAGACACCGACTACTGTTCTTGACCAACCTACCTCGGTACATGTACCTCTTGTCGACACGGAAGAGTCCATCGCTACGCTACCACAATTTTCCTCGACAACTACAATACTATTGACTGACATCACGGAAGCTCGACCGTTAATTCGTACCGAGCTGACTGTGAAAACTCCTAATGGTGGACACCAGGTTTCTAGCTTGGTGGATTGCGCTGCGACTCTTGACTTCGTGTCTGAGGACTTCGTACGACGCTTTGATTTGCAGACTCGTAAGTCTCTTACCAAGACCCATGCTCGACTTGCCAACGGACAGTGTGTGACTTCGTCGACAGTCTGTGATGTGACTTTTGAGCTGGCTCGTCACGACTTTTAATGGAATTTTTACGTCTTACGTGACTTACGGGCTGCTGATTTGATCATGGGTTTACCGTGGCTTGACGACGAACATGCCTCTTTACAATTTGGTACTACCAGGGTTTTTACTCTTATGGATCGCACATCAGTGGAGACTGAGCTAGAGGACCGACGTCCATAGTGTCTACTTATGTCATCTACTAAGGTTTAGAAAGTCATGAGCAAGACGCGCCGCATCAGGGGACGTAATGCCGAATTCTACGTAATTGAACTTACGCCATCCGCAGACCAACCGACAAAATTTCACACCGGAGAGGAGCTTAATGCAGACCAACGTGAAAACTTCCTGTCGTTACTCTACGATGACTTCCCGGAGTTACTGCAGCCCGTGGATTCTCTACATGTAAGCCGACGGCGGGATCATCCCATTGAGACTACCGGCCCGCTGAAACGTCGGCGGCATAACAGATTGTCACGTGCAGAGCGCGCTTAGCTAAATCGACAGAAATTGACATTGAAATTGTTTAAAACATGTGCCGGTAAACTCGACCGACTTTTGTCTCTCGGGCCACTCTACTTCGCCATTCAGGACTTATTACCAAGTTGGGCCCGGGTCTCTTCGACTTGGTACACCTATCGACACACCTAGCTTCACTGTGTGTCGACGTTCCTCGGGAGTTAAAAAACTGTAAGCAACCGCAGCAATTGCTACACCCCCCCCGCATAAGTAGTAACAGTGTAATAATTTTGTAATCAAGAAAAACAGATCGAAAATTAATCCACTTGTCGAGAAATGCAAAACTAAACTGCTGCTCGACGTTCACGATGCACGGCCCGCTCCCACCGAACCGGGGTGCCGATCGGCCTAGGCCGGTCGGCGTTCGGGAGGGACGACGGGCCAGCCTAATCTAGCTCCCGCGTGACTTCGGTCTTGCCGAAGGTAGGAGGGGAAAGGCTGGCAAAAACCCCCTCCTGTCGCGGTCGCTCGTCGATCCCGCCGCCTCATCTTGTAAACCCCGCCCCAAGGTCGTGTCACGTCCACCGACGCGACGGTCCTCCTTGTCGAGGTCCCCCGTCACCTCGAGGACAAGTGGGGGGGACCGAGACGCTCATGCATAGAAAAAATGGGCGCTCTTGCCTCCGCGCCTGGATTTTTCCCCTCTCATTTCCTCGGTTTTTTCGCTGTCTGGTACCCGGGTACCTGTCAGATAGTCCGGCCTGTGTCCGTACCCTCCCCCTCTGATCGCGCGTCCACCGAGTAGCCTTTGCTTGAGCGGGGGCCTCCGCGCTCACCCGGGCCCACGCTCAAGGGATCATATGATCATTTAGATCTGTCGGGGCAGTGGGTGTCGAAGAGAGGGGGGGGGGCAGGTCACCGTAGTCGGATCCGGCGGGCTGCGGGCGCCCGGAAATTATGCAAACCCCTCCGTGCGGGGTTTTCCGGCGGTGCCGACCCCAGGGCCGTCGCCGCCAGATCGTGTCGCTCCTTCCGTCACGACCGTCCTCCTTGTCGACCAAGCTTATTCCTCCCCCGGGGAGAAGTAGCATGTCGACGAGGCGGCTCGCTTGTGAGCGCCTTGCCCTGGTGCTGCATCCCAACTAGCTCGACGCCGGGTACGGACATTAGTTTAGTATCCGAAAAAAGCCCTCCGTACAGGGCTTTCCGGCGGCGACTGATCCAGAGGATCTCCGCCGCCGCACTTAGTCGCTCCTCCGCCAGCGACCGGCCACCGGCCTGTGCCCTGTCTTGCCTCACCCCTCGGGAAGGTTCGACTGGCACATGGCTGGTCGACGGCTAGCGAGCGCCCTTTCCTGGCGTTGCTTCCCGGCTCACCACCACCAGCTCCAACACCCGCATGCCACCGTTGATCCGGCCGTACCCTCCTCGCCATCAAACGCTGCCGTAGTACATGCCCCACCCCTCAAAGTAAGATTGTATTTAGAAGTACATGTATGCGAAAAAACAAATCGGACGGGCCGAGCGGGAGATCTTGGTGCCGGTATCGCACAGAATATGTTTTTTTCAAAAGCCCTCTGTACAAGGCTTTCCCGACAGCTGTTGATCCTACGGATCGAGCTGTCGGCCCTCTTAGCCCCCTACCGTGCCAGGCCTGGCACGGCTACGGGGTTTCCAACGCCCACCACGGGGAGATGAGGGGATGCCGACGGGCCTTCGAGCGCACCCCCTCCGGGGCCGCCGCCGCTGCGACGCCGGCGGGCGCCCTGAATCGACAGCTCAAAGACGCCGTGGACGCTGGTCTCATCTGTCCAAACTATAGTGAGTTCGGCTCGCCATTCTTTTTGTGTGTAAAGTTGATGGCTCTCTTCGTCGGTGCATTGACTACCGTGGCCTTAATGAGGTTACGCGTAAAGACGCTTACCCGCTTCCGCGTTTGGACGACACGCTTGATGAGCATTAGGACGCGAACTTTTACAAACACCTCGAGCTAGCCTCCGGCTTCTGGCAAGTTCGTGTGCGTGATCAAGACATCCATAAGACGGCATTTCAGATACCTGATGGCTTAATGGAATGGGTCGCCATGCCCTTCGGACTGTGCAATGCACCAGTTTTTCTTCGGAGGATGATGAATGACATTCTTCGCGACTTTTTACATAAGTTGGTTACTGTCTACCTCGACGACGTCTGCATTTACAACCGCACTCCGGAGGAACACATGGAGCACCTGCGTTTGATTCAAGGAGGAGGGTTTGAACTTACGCCTTACGAAATGCTTCTTCAGCCAGTAAGAGACGGAAGATCTAGGCTATATTGTGTCTGTTGGTAAAATTTCGGTTTCCACAAAGAAGGTCGCGGCCATTGCAGACTGGCCAGTGCCTACGACGCAGAAGGAGGTCCGTAGTGTCGTACAGTTATGCAACTTCTTTGCCAAATTTGTTCATCATTTCAGCGACCTTACGGCTCCATTGACGGACTTACTGCGGAGGTCCCAGCCACAAAAGGTTACGCTGACGCATGCTTGTTTGGAAGCCTTTGAGACTTTCAAGTTACGGCTCATTTCCGCGCCATGCCTAATCCTTCCGGAGGTCTGCTCGAACGCGACGTCCACCGTAGCTACAGATGCTTCAGCAGTGGGGATTTCAGCAATCATGTTGCAAGACCAAGGAGGAGGACTTCAACCACTCTCTTACAGGGCGCGTAAGCTGAACCAGCTGAGCGTGGTAACACTTACTATGCGTACGACTTAGAAGCTTTGGCCATATGCGAAGTTGTCAAGCTTTGGAGGTGCTATCTTGAAGGGTGTCGATATCCCTTAGTGGGTCTGATAATGGACACATTTGTACGATGGACTCCGAGAGAGTCTTAGCCCTCCACAGTCCACACATAGGTGGTCGCAGTGTATGCACGATGCGCGGAATTCATATGCACAATATCTTCCAATCGGGTACCGACTTTTGGGGCGGTACTTGGAGAAGGCGTACAACTCCGTTCCGGGAGGCGTGGGTTCTAACCCCCCTCATGGCATTTCTAACAGGTTATGGGCCCTCCGCGTTTACTGCGAGGCTACCGGCCGGAGTTCATGGGTTGATGTCCATTAAGGGGGAGTGATGATATCCGCCCTTAGTGGGTATGTGTCATATCCTAGCCATTTAGCTAAGTGCTAGTATCTGACATTATTTATTTCCTCTAAATGGTACCTGTATCTTAGCGATATTCAGTGACTCTTTTATTGTCATCACGGCAGTACAACTGTATCGCCGTATTTTCCCTCGACAGTACAGAGTTACTAGCAGTATCTCTTCTAGATAGTTCTTTTCTAGATAGTTCTAAGAGCTTGTGCGATGAGGTTAGATAGACGGTACAGGTAACCTCAGTTAACTTGTATCACTAGTAGTAGTTTGGTTTAGTTAGCATCAAACACAAGCTACAGGTTCTAAGGCTGTTTCTAGAACACCTGAGATGTGGATATTTAAGACGGGGACTTACTGGTAGAGGAGAAGACCGGTGCAGAATAGAATTACGCCACACCCAGATTGTAAGAAACCCTGTTCCTAAGACAATCTTACTAATTCTCTCTACGCTGTATAATTAGATCCAGAGATTAGGTTCTACTATTAGTCTATGGTTGCCAACTTAGCCTAACCAAAGTAGCACCTCACACGTGGTTTCGGAGCCTCAGAACAGCTAGACGAGACGAAGATGTCTAACCGAGCAGGAGAGAGACTACCAGAGGAAGTTGATGGTCGACCAGAGGGGGCGCCTTCTGGGCCGACACAACCGACGTCGACAGATGGTAGAAGACAGACAGTGCGAGAAGGATCGAGTCCCACGATGGAGCCTATGTCGATACACGTCACCGAGATGCTACAACGACTAAGTAACCGAGTTGACACTTTTTCGACTGAGCGATCTCAATTGCGTGACCACGTCGACAACGGTTTCAGACATTTTGAAGGACGAGTGAACAGAAGCCGAGAAACGGAGAATTTTCTTCGAGGAGAACAATTGAGATCGGAGAGGACGCGAGAGATGCCAAGCATGATGCCGAACGATGTCAAACCAGCCAAGATCAAGAGCATCGCTACGACTAACATCGACGAGCTGAGAAACTGGTTCCGACATGCACGAGGGTATCTACGGTATCACAACGTTAACCATGAAGAGCAAAGAGGAGTGTACTGGGTATCTGGCTTTCTGGAAGGACCACTATCGAAGTGGTGGTACTCCCAAGTTGCGCATACTGGAGATGAAGTCGGTGGAGGATTTTCCGGAGTTTCTGAGATGGAGAAATCCTTAATTCAGTAATTCTGCGGAAGAACACCGGCGGAACAAGCGAGATTGAATTTGGACAAAGCGCGACAGAAAACCACGGTCATGAAGTATGCGAACTATTTTCGAGAACAATTATCTGGAGCTTCCTCACCGTCACGAAGAAGATAACGTACATGATTTCCAGCGCGGTTTGAGACCCTCGATTCATAAGGAGGTTGCCCTGAAAAACCCTAAGACCCTACACGAGGCGATTCAAGCAGCTCTGCGAGCGGAGGCAGCGGAGACCAAGATTGAGACGACCCAACGCTCGACATGCCGACTGAACGCCATCGAAGAAGACAACGACTTTTCAGAGGCAGCGGAGGAGATCGACAGTGAGTCGGAGGAAGATTCGCATGGCGCGACCGAAGAAAAGCCGCGGGAGCTGTACGAGATTAGACGCCTCACTCAAGAGGAGGTCGACAGATTTAAGAAGGAGGGCAAGTGCTTCATTTGCCACAAGAAGGGACACATCGCTATCGACTGCCCAGACAGAAAGAACAAGAAGAACGACAGAACGAAGAAATCCCGGCCGGGAAAGTGAGACCTGAGTCGGCAGCTCGCGGCAAGCTGCAGGATGAGGTTTCGTCTCCTACAGCGACTCAGGAAGAGACCAGAACAGAAGAAGTACGAGACCCGTTACCTCAAACGACATTGAGGCCAGTCTTTAGGAGCAAGGACTTTAGCGACTGGATGATGAATAGGGAGTATTTCCTGAAGTACTCTCAGACCTACGGACCTTTCGACTTAGATGGAGCTAGCGATAATGACGGCCTTAATTCTCAAGTGGCGGAGGATTTTTGCTGTCCGGCGCGCCCATTTCAGGAGAGAGATTTACAGAAGTACCGGAGAATTTGGCTAAATGCGCCATTTAATGAATTAGAAGATTTTTTGGGCCATTATTTGCGGAGTAAACTGCTTCATCCCCATCTGAGAGCGGTTATAGTGGTTCCAAAATGGAGGGCAAAACCATGGTTCAAGCTGCTGCGAAATTTCCGACTTGTCGACGAGCTGGCGGCGAAAGAACATGTGTTTACCTGCCCCACGAACGATGGAATAGAAGGAAGAAGGCAAGATGTTGGACCGACAAGATGGACGACGCAAGTCTACGTCGACGACACCGATCGAGTTCGATTTCTGCCTCAGAACCTACAGAATCCCCCGAAGACCTACTGGACTCACTCGACGACTCTTGTTACCGATGGCCGACGAGTGTTACTAGCGAAAGAGGACACTGGCATGGTCTGGTTTCCTGGTGGCAAACAGGAGATTGAAGACGCGACCCCGGAATACACAGCAGTGCGAGCTCTTACGGAGACAACTGGATTTAAGGTGAGCGAAACAAATTTACGCCTTTTAGGGACGGAGTCTTCCGGACAAAATAAGCGCTACGTGTATATCGCTCGCGTTCGACCCGGATCGATACCGGACGCTACGTCAACTTCTCCGGCAGTATGGGCTACCTGGAAGGAATTAATTTCGGCACGGCGTACGGGTTATCTAGTCCGTGGAGATCAGCAGTTCCCTCTTCGTTACGAGACTTTTGGGAAACCGATCGACGGGTGGATGAACAAGAACGTCCGACTAGAAGACAGTGTTCCTGCGACGCTACATGTATCCACAACCCAGTCTGGAACAAGTCTGTTAGTGTTGGGAGGCACCTTACGCGGACATCGATGCCGTATTTTGGTTGACTCTGGCGCTTCGGAAAATTTCTGCAAGGCTGAGTGGGTACGGGAGCATCACATCCCGACGGTTACTGGAGAGAAATACCGGATAAAATTGGCAGATGGTAGTACAACTACGACTCGCCAGCGACTACGGAATGAAGTGCTCACAGTAGGGACCCTGGACATACGTCTGGACGCAATTACGACAGAACTGGATAAATTCGACATCATCCTCGGTCAACCTTGGTTACAAGCCGTCAACCCGGATATAGATTGGTCTACTAAAACGATTCGCGACCGTAAAACTGGCGAAGCTATGGTGTCTGGCGACGAGTACACCGTACCTGTGACAGTACATCACTTGGAGGCGGATGCGATGGCAAAGCTGCTTAGACAACAACCAGCAGACCTCTTCGTGATTGGACTACGAGAAGTACAGGACGCGGTCGACGACATCAACACTGATCAACAACCTGAGTGGACGACTTCGTTACGAGATTCCCTGAATGAGTTTACGGACATTATCAAGGAGCCTGACGGTCTACCGCCAACTCGCGAGTGCGACTTTGAAATTAATTTGGAGTGCGATGAACCACCTAAGGAGCGAACGTACCGTATGTCACCAGCAGAACTCCGGGAGGTTCAAGTACAGTTGCAAGACTTACTCGCAAAAGGCTGGATTCGTCCGTCTAAATCTCCGTACGGTGCCCCGATTTTATTTGTACGCAAGAAGGATGGTACCATGCGTATGTGCGTAGACTACCGGAAACTCAACGACCTTACGAGGAAAGACCGAACACCGTTACCCCGGATTGATGAGTTACTCGACTCGCTATATGGGGCTCACTATTTCAGCACGCTGGACCTGTATAAAGGCTATCATCAAGTTCGAGTCAAGGAGCGCGACATACATAAGACAGCATTCCGAACTCATTACGGATTGTTCGAGTACTGCGTTCTACCCTTTGGACTTTGTAACGCCCCAGCTGGATTCCAAGCGATGATGAATCGAGTTTTGGCCCCGTATCTTGGCAAGTTCTGCGTGGTATATTTGGACGACGTGTTGATCTACAGTAAGACGGCCGACGAACACCTCGAGCATATTCGACTCGTGTTACGAGAGCTGCAGCGACACCAGTTGCATATCAAACTCTCTAAGTGTTACTTCGGACGATCGAGCGTCAATTTTCTTGGGCATGTGGTGGAAGCTGGACAGATCCGAATGGACCCCGACAAGGTTGAGGCAGTACAGAATTGGCCCCGACCGAAATCTGTGACTGAAGTACGTGGATTTCTGGGACTTGCTGGATATTACCGGAGGTTTATCAACCAATTCGCAACCCTAGCAACCCCATTAACGGACCTGACCAAGAAGACACCGGAATTTCGCTGGACTCCTCAAGCCGAGTCAGCATTCGAGCAAATTAAAGACGCGATGGTACGTGCACCAGTACTGGTAATTCCTGACACTTCTCCTAATGCAAGGTACACACTGTACACAGATGCTTCTGGATTTGCAGTAGGAGCTGTGCTATTACAAGACCAAGGTATTGGATTACAACCTGTTGCGTACCATGCTCGAAAGATGAACAAGCATGAGGTACACTATCATGTCCACGAACAAGAGCTACTGGCAGTTCGCGACGCTCTACTGAAGTTCCGTTGCTACTTAGATGGCGCGGCGGGATTTACAGTAATTACGGACCACGACACGTTGCGACACTTCTTTCGGCAGCGCGATTTGTCTACTCGACAGGTGCGATGGCTTCAAGTTTTAGCACCTTACCAGCGACAGATGGACATCGTATACAAGAAGGGAGCAGTCAACCAGGCAGACGCTCTGTCTCGCCGACCTGACGATTGAAGGAGTCCATAAGGCTTGTGTCGCGCTGCCTTGTTGCGTTGACATGTAACACAGCTGCGTACATAGTAACATACAGTCTTGTCCCGTAGGCGTACAAGAGTCCATTAGATTGACGTACCAGCCAGGTAGGCAGAGATTTCCGGGTAAGCAGATATTTGTCCGAATCATAAGCGCTTTTGATTTCCGCATGAAGTCCAGAGTCAGGATGTAACCGGGATTCCAGGGAAAAAATCTGTGCGTGTAACTCGCATTCTGCTTCGTCGTTGGTCCAATCGCGTAACAGTTGCAGCTTCTGTAATGAGTCCTTCAGGTCAGGTCGGCGAGACAGAGCGTCTGCCTGGTTGACTGCTCCCTTCTTGTATACGATGTCCATCTGTCGCTGGTAAGGTGCTAAAACTTGAAGCCATCGCACCTGTCGAGTAGACAAATCGCGCTGCCGAAAGAAGTGTCGCAACGTGTCGTGGTCCGTAATTACTGTAAATCCCGCCGCGCCATCTAAGTAGCAACGGAACTTCAGTAGAGCGTCGCGAACTGCCAGTAGCTCTTGTTCGTGGACATGATAGTGTACCTCATGCTTGTTCATCTTTCGAGCATGGTACGCAACAGGTTGTAATCCAATACCTTGGTCTTGTAATAGCACAGCTCCTACTGCAAATCCAGAAGCATCTGTGTACAGTGTGTACCTTGCATTAGGAGAAGTGTCAGGAATTACCAGTACTGGTGCACGTACCATCGCGTCTTTAATTTGCTCGAATGCTGACTCGGCTTGAGGAGTCCAGCGAAATTCCGGTGTCTTCTTGGTCAGGTCCGTTAATGGGGTTGCTAGGGTTGCGAATTGGTTGATAAACCTCCGGTAATATCCAGCAAGTCCCAGAAATCCACGTACTTCAGTCACAGATTTCGGTCGGGGCCAATTCTGTACTGCCTCAACCTTGTCGGGGTCCATTCGGATCTGTCCAGCTTCCACCACATGCCCAAGAAAATTGACGCTCGATCGTCCGAAGTAACACTTAGAGAGTTTGATATGCAACTGGTGTCGCTGCAGCTCTCGTAACACGAGTCGAATATGCTCGAGGTGTTCGTCGGCCGTCTTACTGTAGATCAACACGTCGTCCAAATATACCACGCAGAACTTGCCAAGATACGGGGCCAAAACTCGATTCATCATCGCTTGGAATCCAGCTGGGGCGTTACAAAGTCCAAAGGGTAGAACGCAGTACTCGAACAATCCGTAATGAGTTCGGAATGCTGTCTTATGTATGTCGCGCTCCTTGACTCGAACTTGATGATAGCCTTTATACAGGTCCAGCGTGCTGAAATAGTGAGCCCCATATAGCGAGTCGAGTAACTCATCAATCCGGGGTAACGGTGTTCGGTCTTTCCTCGTAAGGTCGTTGAGTTTCCGGTAGTCTACGCACATACGCATGGTACCATCCTTCTTGCGTACAAATAAAATCGGGGCACCGTACGGAGATTTAGACGGACGAATCCAGCCTTTTGCGAGTAAGTCTTGCAACTGTACTTGAACCTCCCGGAGTTCTGCTGGTGACATACGGTACGTTCGCTCCTTAGGTGGTTCATCGCACTCCAAATTAATTTCAAAGTCGCACTCGCGAGTTGGCGGTAGACCGTCAGGCTCCTTGATAATGTCCGTAAACTCATTCAGGGAATCTCGTAACGAAGTCGTCCACTCAGGTTGTTGATCAGTGTTGATGTCGTCGACCGCGTCCTGTACTTCTCGTAGTCCAATCACGAAGAGGTCTGCTGGTTGTTGTCTAAGCAGCTTTGCCATCGCATCCGCCTCCAAGTGATGTACTGTCACAGGTACGGTGTACTCGTCGCCAGACACCATAGCTTCGCCAGTTTTACGGTCGCGAATCGTTTTAGTAGACCAATCTATATCCGGGTTGACGGCTTGTAACCAAGGTTGACCGAGGATGATGTCGAATTTATCCAGTTCTGTCGTAATTGCGTCCAGACGTATGTCCAGGGTCCCTACTGTGAGCACTTCATTCCGTAGTCGCTGGCGAGTCGTAGTTGTACTACCATCTGCCAATTTTATCCGGTATTTCTCTCCAGTAACCGTCGGGATGTGATGCTCCCGTACCCACTCAGCCTTGCAGAAATTTTCCGAAGCGCCAGAGTCAACCAAAATACGGCATCGATGTCCGCGTAAGGTGCCTCCCAACACTAACAGACTTGTTCCAGACTGGGTTGTGGATACATGTAGCGTCGCAGGAACACTGTCTTCTAGTCGGACGTTCTTGTTCATCCACCCGTCGATCGGTTTCCCAAAAGTCTCGTAACGAAGAGGGAACTGCTGATCTCCACGGACTAGATAACCCGTACGCCGTGCCGAAATTAATTCCTTCCAGGTAGCCCATACTGCCGGAGAAGTTGACGTAGCGTCCGGTATCGATCCGGGTCGAACGCGAGCGATATACACGTAGCGCTTATTTTGTCCGGAAGACTCCGTCCCTAAAAGGCGTAAATTTGTTTCGCTCACCTTAAATCCAGTTGTCTCCGTAAGAGCTCGCACTGCTGTGTATTCCGGGGTCGCGTCTTCAATCTCCTGTTTGCCACCAGGAAACCAGACCATGCCAGTGTCCTCTTTCGCTAGTAACACTCGTCGGCCATCGGTAACAAGAGTCGTCGAGTGAGTCCAGTAGGTCTTCGGGGGATTCTGTAGGTTCTGAGGCAGAAATCGAACTCGATCGGTGTCGTCGACGTAGACTTGCGTCGTCCATCTTGTCGGTCCAACATCTTGCCTTCTTCCTTCTATTCCATCGTTCGTGGGGCAGGTAAACACATGTTCTTTCGCCGCCAGCTCGTCGACAAGTCGGAAATTTCGCAGCAGCTTGAACCATGGTTTTGCCCTCCATTTTGGAACCACTATAACCGCTCTCAGATGGGGATGAAGCAGTTTACTCCGCAAATAATGGCCCAAAAAATCTTCTAATTCATTAAATGGCGCATTTAGCCAAATTCTCCGGTACTTCTGTAAATCTCTCTCCTGAAATGGGCGCGCCGGACAGCAAAAATCCTCCGCCACTTGAGAATTAAGGCCGTCATTATCGCTAGCTCCATCTAAGTCGAAAGGTCCGTAGGTCTGAGAGTACTTCAGGAAATACTCCCTATTCATCATCCAGTCGCTAAAGTCCTTGCTCCTAAAGACTGGCCTCAATGTCGTTTGAGGTAACGGGTCTCGTACTTCTTCTGTTCTGGTCTCTTCCTGAGTCGCTGTAGGAGACGAAACCTCATCCTGCAGCT